>WEZZ01020553.1:40273-100242 GCA_013400585.1 Chloropsis cyanopogon
TCAGACCATCTTTGGGGAGACCAGCCTTCATGCCTTGGTTTCAACATCAAGAGCTCCCAGCAGGTAACCCAGATGAGCACTGTGGCACTTTTTAGACAAGGGCTCATGATGGTCACCAACCCACCCACCAGGACATGCTCACTTACCTCCAAAGCCCAAATGAAGCAAAAGACAAAGCTAATATCAAGATTCAACCTTTAAAATCAGACAACTTTCATCTGTTTGAGTTCTTAAGCCAATCAGGGCAGCCACATTAGTCAACTTCAATTACCTGACTTCCTTCCCAAGGAAATGGATACAAGTATTGCTTTGTCTACTCAGGCAATAATGCTACCTGAGGCTGGCAGTCCTAAAATGCTGGGGAGACAGTCAAGATCACTAGGATCAAAATCCTTCTGTCCTCTCCTTCCATCTCCATCAGAGACAGGAGAGCCCTCAAGGATCGGACTATTGCTCTGAGCAGTGGTTTGGCCCTTTACACCACCTGCTTGAGGTGAAAGCAGCTGTACCACAGTCATCAACAACCAACTGAGATATTACTGAGTGAGGAAGCCCCTGCCAACAGCCCCTCTGCTCTCCCCCATTCCTGAGCAGAGACGCTGCTTGGAGATGAGACAATGAGGTCTATATATGCAACTGAAGAGAGTTGCTCGCCCTAGAATTCCTCCTTTTCCACCAGAAATCATTAAAAGCTCTTTGTGCTAGCTGTGGAAATCAGTCATGCTCTTCTGGAGCGATCAGATGTATCCTGTGGGTATTGCTGGCTGCCAGGTTCAGCTCCAGCATCACTGTCTACATGATGCCCCTTCTTCCTTCACACCAAACAAAGTTTTGTGGCAGAAGATTATGTGAAATGCATCAGAAAACATTGTTTCTTTCATAAATATTATCAATGCTTCTCAAAAGAACTAGACTATGAATTATTTTACAAGAAAAAAATCATTTGTAGGCCAGGGACTGAAGCACTACCATGAACTAGGTCAATCCCATCCTTTGTTACTGTTCAAAAGTACAATGACAGCGGGAAGAGAAGGTCAGGATGGAATAATCATTTGTTAACAATTTTAATAGTAAAGCTTTATTGGTTTTCCCCATGGATTCTCATAGTTATTATAGTGAAATTAAGTGTTTTTCCTCCAAGTGAACTCTTGTTAATCCTTTTATTTAGGTTCAGAGCTACAGTACATGACCCTGCAAGAACATTCATCTACAGTCACAGCTGGAGCTGCAGACTCACTGGCTTGAAGGAATTAATTTCTTTGCAAGGCAGAAGCAACTGAAAAGCCAAAGGCTTATCTACAGGAAAATCTGAATTTCACCAACTTGTGCAAAGAACAGGACAAACCAAAAATCTGTAATCAGACACCTCATCAAAGAGCAGATGAGAAAAAACTCTGGCACATTAGATGGATACAATTTGGGAGGGAGGAATATTCTCATGGTTTGTCATACCACGTAACAATCCTTAGCTTTAAAAAAAAAAAATCTGAATTTTATAACCAGATTAAATTTTACTCCAATGAACTCCTCCAAGAGGTCATTCAGACTTCACAGTGCTTAACCACAGCCACCTAGGCTTTCTATTATCTCATACCTTTGACAGTAACTTATTCATTTGCAAGACTTACCTGAACTTATAACATTACCAAGTGAAAAGCCTATTCTTGCTTCACCTTGGTTGTCACCTTCTCAGTCCACTTTCTCCCATGTAAGTAAATAATAGACGTGTGAAGAATGCTGGAAAGTCAGACTGTTTGACTAGGCATAATGGAAACATTGTCACAAAAAAAACCATCACCAAGTAGAACCTTGGCCATCAGGTTGCCAAGTGTAGATATTGAAACAGGTCATGAGCAGGCAGGACTTAAAAATATGAGTGACAACCTGCACTTGGAACCTAAAATCTGGATTTTCTGCTTTTGATGGTATTCAACAAAGTACTGCAAAAACAGTTTTTAATAGTTTAATTTTCTCAATATAAAAAAAAAAGGAAAATTCGTAAAGCAGTGTTCAGATTCAACACTACTTACAAGAAGCCTTAGATCAGCATTCACCAGATGCGTCACACTCCTGTTTTATACAAAATGCAGTGAGACATTATTAACTTGATCGTGCATGAGTACAGTCAGCACCTTTCTAATTATATGAAAGTTTGACCCATTAAACTGATCAGAAATATTTGTATATCCACAAGCATTCACAGCAATTTATTTTGAGCATGTTGCACTGAAATATTTACTTACGCTTTCTGAAGCTGAGCATCCCTGACACTTTTGAGACCTCAGTATCTTGAATTTTTCAAATCATTGCTTTCCTGATCAAGGAATAAGGAGACATAAAAGCTTCATTTAATGAAAATAATTTAGAAGCAGATTTTTATTTTTTTTCTTGAGGAAAATCTAAGCACAGAAAACTCAGAGTACTTTTAATCCTTGCCCATGTTTTAATTTAAGTATTGACCTAGGTTACATTTACAATAAATTTCCAGCATATTCTCTTTGAGAAAATATTACAGTCACACTGAAATTCTTAAAAGCCTCTGACACAGCATGAGCAGGTCTTTACTAGAATTGTTAAATAAGTAGTGCTGTCAATTAAAAGAAAAAAACAAATAAATTTCGATTAATTCTATTTAGATATAGGATTTTTATTAGTATGAAGTAAAAATATATTTAATTAAATCACACCAATGATGGAGCATTCTCATTACACGTTTATTTTATCCTACTAGTGCATTTAGCATAGCTGCTCTCAATAGTGTGTTCTCAAAGAGACACTACTCAGATGATTCAGGTCAGACTTTACTGATTAAAATTATCACATTGACATAGGGCATCCACTAAGGAATCCACATACAGGAAAGAGCAAGTGCTGTGCAGCCTTTGGAGGTTTCCCTGCTGCTCTCATCTTGGATGAGGAGGACAAGATTTCGGCAGTAAAGCCAAAGGGAACACTGAGCCCCTCCACACCAGTGCTGGAGAGTGGGCTGAGGCTGCCAAAGTTACACAGATCCTTCCTCCCACTACACAAAGAGGTTCCCTTCTAAGCACTACTTGCTAAACAGCGCATTCCTTAAGAGATATCTATCAATATAAATTCATATTGCACTAACATTGCACATAGCAATCATCAGCTGACAAAGAATAATGCAGTAATACTGTGCTGATGTTTTTCCTCTTCTGGTGTTTCTTAGTAGCACTTAAAGGACGTGCTTTTCTTTCCCCAAAGGAAGAAAATCCCTGAGCAGGAGCCATTGGGTTACACAGATTAGAGTAGCCTTTGAAGATGAGCTGCGCCAACAGCACTCACAAGTTAATAAGGACGTGAGCAATGAAACCAGAGCTTGACACAAAAATATTAAGGATATCCAGCAGTAACCTGGCTGACCTAGTGGCAGCACATTGCCAAACAGTCAGAAAACTCAATCACTGTTTCTTTCCTAAGTACCAAAATAACAAGCAGCCTGCAAGTTAAAAGCTGACTTAATTCACTTACAAAAGTAATCATGAGCTATATTGGCACCACCTCCCCCTCCTTTTTAATTTTGTTCTTTTCATTATCATTATCCCAGGTGGCTTCCAGGAAGTCCCTTGCAAACTAATCACTATTATGAAGATGGCCTATTTTAATCACAGTCCCTTGACAAGAACAGCTAATTATCTAACTTTTCTGTCTCAACTACCAGATGGCTTTAGTTCTATACTTAACTTTTAGTTTTCAGTAACTAGTGATACTTGCACATTAGAAAATGTCAGGGATTATACAGAGCAGAAATAACACCAGTACCAACACCAGTACTTCAGACGCAGGCAGGATAGAAACATATGTATCTATTGCATTCCTCCACTAAAATAATAAAGTTACTTAAGATGGCAAGCATCTGTCACATTTTCTTTTCTTGTGGGACTTCCCAAAGGTGTGCCAGTAGGTTTTTGTTGTTATTGCATTGTTTGTTTTTTTTTGTCTTTAAACAACATTAGCATCCATTTCAAGGAAAGCAAGGGGGAGGTTCCATGTTGTTCCCACCAACCCCTTTTGCACTTTGCCAGTTGTCCTCCTCCTGAGACCCCACTTTTGGCTGCACCTACTTGCCTGAGACAGCAGCACAGCTGCTGGCCTGGCCCAGCACAGCTCGGGACTGAGCATCCAGAAAGTATCTAAGCATGGTGTCCCGTGGGACTACACAAACACCCAAGTTCAGGGGGATGGTATTGCAAGATTGTCATCACTGACAGTGCAATTAGCAAATACAGCTTTCATGTGCCTGCCAAAATGTGTACCAAAGTGGGCAGATTTCCATTGGTTTCAAAAACTGGAGTTCAGGCAGGGTTTGAGAGCATCCCTGTCCATGACATGGTGCAGTGCAGACATAAAACAGGGAGGGAATCTGGCCTGAGTGCATTGGAGCAGTATTTACCCCTGGCGTGCACAAAGAAAACACAGCTGACTCTTATGAAAGACAGTGAAAATCAACCAACAAGAAGACAATGCCAAAGATCAGCCACGTGAAGGAGTTTAGTGCGTAGGACACTGTATTGCAGGAGAGCAAAACTCACTGGATATTAACCATAGCAAACATATCCCTTATGAGTCATGCTCATAAAAATATAAGCAATTCCCTTTTATATTCTTCTCACTATACATAAAATCTAGAGCTTATTACATACACCTATTCTACACTGACACAAATATTTTTTCCAAAATACAGCAGCAATGCAAATACGGATTTGTTTTTTTCCTATTGGTTATAATTCGTGTGAATACCTGTAGCCACTCAGTGATGTTGCAACATTTACTACAAAATAATTGAAGAACCCAGACTTCAGAAAATTCCGATGACTCTGACAACACAGAAAAGTTTTAACTTCTTTTTAAAAAAGAATAGAAATGGAGTCTAGTGTCTGGATACAAAAACAAATGAAAAAGCATTGACAGGTAAGAAAACACTGTATTCAAGTTTCTAAAAAGGCATGACAAGAAATAGTAAATAAAATTTAAAACAGTATTTTTTATTATTTTAATGTCTGTGTATCTTTAGACAGTCACTCACTTTTAACCACCTGCTCTAAAAGGTTTAGGATGTATTTCTAGAACAAAGAAAATACCTTCACATTCAGAAAGCACATTTTTAGACATATTAGATCTAAGAACATATATACTTAATTTAATTGTACTGATAACAAATTCAGAAAGGAGAATCACTGGGTTTTTTTTAAAGATAGCAATCAGTTACCTCTGTGAATAACTAGAAACAGCAACACAGCCATATTACCATAGTTTATAATATAGCAAACAAAATCAGACAAGTGCCCCTGGGTAGCATCACAGCAACATCAGGATACCTAAACGTAAATAACAATCACAGTTTCTCAGGTTTACAGCAGTGGGTCTGAGGCAGGACAACAGGAAAGAAAGGCTATCTGAACACTTGCCATACCAGTGACAAAACTGATTGTTGCTGGTGTAATGGTTGTTACAGCTTCCATTTGTAAGGCTGCGCATCTCCAAATTCATTGTGGCAAGGATGCTCATAAAATTTGTGGAACACCTCTAGACTGATGAACTTGAGACAGTTCTCAGATTTGGGTCTGGATTCCAAAACTGGTTTGATCTTCTTAACTTTAAGTGGAAATTATGTCAGGTTTCATTTTCTGCCACTAGAGTCCAACTGAAGTCAGTTCTTGGAACAAGTACTCCAGTAGAAACCCATAACAGAAGATCCTCCACCCCTTTAATATTTGCTTGAAGGTATTTATGAAAGATTTATACATCCAAACCTTCCCAAACTGAATAATAATTTACATCTGTAGAATTCATAACATTAATCTTGCAACAATCACATTGTAATGTCTATTTTTAGACATTTTGGAGCTAATTTAAGAGTCAGTGCTGAGCATAAGAAGTCTTGGGAAACTGACTTGTAACGACAGTCTCTAGTTATATTCCACAGAGCCCTAGATCCTCCTGAAATGGAAAACAAGGGTAACTATTGCCAAGAAAATTAAGTTTGCTTGATTTTTCCCATGTAGTGCTGTTCAATATTCAGTTAACCACAGAATCAGTTAGTGCCACATCCAGTCTTAAATACCTCCAAGGACAGTGGTTCTGCCACCTTCCTGGGCTGCCCATTCCAATGCCCAGCCACCCTTTCTATGAAGAAATTCTCCCTAATGTCCAACTTGAACCTTCCCTGGCACAGCTTTACACTGTGTCCTCTTGTCCTGCCCCTTTCTACTTGGAAGAAGTGACTGACCTCACCTGGCTACACCCTCCTTTCAGGTTGTTGCAGAGAGGGATAATGTCTCCCCTGAGCCTCCTTTTCTCCAGGCTAAATACTGCTAGCTCCCTCAGCTGCTCCTCATCAGACTTGCGCTCCAGACCTTTTACCAGCCTTATTCTGGTAAAGTTCTGTCCTCTTCTCTGGACACGCTTCAGCATCTCAACATCCTTCCTAAATTGGGGGACCCAGAACTGGACACAGCACTCAAGCTGGGGCCTCACCAGTGCCAGGTACAGGGGAAGAATTACTTCCCTGGTCCTGCTGGCCACACTATTCCTGATACAGGCCAGGATGCCACTGGCCACCTGGGCACAGGTGGCTCATGTTCAGCTGCTGTCAATCAGTACCCAAGGTCCCTTTCTGCCTGGCTGCTGTCCAGCCATTCTGTCCCCAACCTGTAGTGCTGCAGGGGGTTATTGTGGCCAAAGTGCAGGACCAGCTTGGGTTCTGAGCAGTTTGTAATACTGCAGTGTGCCACTCCTCAGTTTCAGTTTGATTAAATCAATGGGGGAGTGACTTCAAGTTATGATTTTAAATGAACATGTCCTGCATTGGTTTGTTTCTGTCACATAGTAATTTGTCCAAGAAGCAGCAGCATGGGAGAGATCGTATCTGCCTGCCCTGCCCTGGCTGCCCAGGCAGCTTTAGCTGAGTCAGTTTTAGGCGGCATCCCATTACTGAGCTCAGCTGCACACCATCTCCTCACCTAGAAGAACCCCTAGCTATGTCCTGTCCTAGTGTTGGGATAAGACCCCTCTCTTTCCCCTACATCTAGGGCCACACAGACCCAGAAGGAGCTCAAAAATAGCTGTAACATCTCTGCAGCATGCCCCCAATAGCAAACTGAAACACTGCTTGGATGGTCTGTAACTGCAGTTCCCCACTAAAACAAAGAGCTACCTCACCACAAAAGAGATATGAAGTTTAACCTATTAATGAACATAAATAACCCAATCAATAATGCCTACATAGGCAAATATTGACAAAGGGCAACAATTTCAAAGAAGCAACTCAAGTGCTGAGTCCTCCTGAGTCATTCCTCTATGGGATTACTGCTCCATGGTGACTTTCTTTCAATGCCCTGACTATCTCATAGCATCTTCTCATGCATATGCATATTGCCACTGTCCATTCTCCAATCTGAATCACTTCCTGTCATCTGCAGCTTCATTAATTGGAAGCCTCCTAAAAGAAAAGTGAAGGGGTGGAAGGGTGGGAACCTCAGGAGAAAAAATATTTACAGCTAGAAAATACAAGGACAAAACTTTTTTTCTTGACCAAGAGTACTAGATATTTAAAAACATAGCAGATAACACCTCTGAGAGCACATATAAGCAACTGCATGGTAATACTAAGCATTTCCTTCCTTTCTTCATGAGAGGAGTCAATTGAATAGGACAAGAAATAATTTCTTCCTTTTATTTTCATCCATCCTTGCTATATATCTGTGCACCATCATTTAACTCTTAAGAGTTTTACATGGTGTATATGTAAAGACCTGTGTTCCTGCAGACATTCATAATACCATGTTAGAACTCTGATTAACAGCCATATCTTAACATCATCTAATGAAATTAATAACGTGGGTGATATACAGCAATATCAGAAGGCCTCCAGATACAGATCAGCTTGGACAAGCCACATGAGTGAGTTATCTTTAGTACTGCAAGGAACTGATGAGGTAATTCCTTCGGTAACTTACCAAAGGAAAAAAAGCATACAGCTTTAAATCCTAACTCACACTTTATCCCACATAGCAGCAGGAGGGTTTTACTAATTGCAATCTGCAGAACATATGGACTGGAATACATCCCATCATCCGGCACCTCAAAACTATAGGCATTAAGTCGCTCAGCTTTAGCACACTGTTTACAATTTGCCTTATGAATATGTCACTGCATTTTACATTACTAAGGCATACATATAAAGAAAAGGAAGAAGCTTTATTGGCTGCAACTAACACAAACATCAAAGAAATCAATGACTACACTGCCTTTCCATAGAGGCTAAGCAAGGACAGTGGCTTTACAACTCCCTTTTTACACAAAACAGATTCAGAATCTTTTTCTCCCTGCCTTCACATTTCCTGACTGCATCCTTGTGTAATGAAGCCTGTGAGCCTTTGAAGCCTCCACCCAAAACAAACATGAATCTTTATAACTTTTGTAATCTGCTTTTTGGCCACCCAGTGAGAATCTAACAGGATCCCTTGTTTGAAGGCCACCACAGAATAATACTAGCAGGGGAAAAGAAAAAGAAGATGAGATCCAAATATAATCATTACATAATATTTTCCTAATGAATATAAAGCTGTTTAATCTAAACAATATGTGAAGATCTTTATTAATCAACTTCAAATGAGGGACTATATTCATCAATGTAGCAGAGTGAAACCAAAACAAGCAGAAAATAATTTTAATGTTTAGACAGGAATTCTAAAAATGACACATCTCTCAGATAAATAGGCAGTATTATCCTAAATTTTGAAACCTCTCCTGAATAGGCATTCCCTGGAGACATATCAGCCTGTGACTGACAGGGGTCCTTCTAAGAATAATCAAGCTGTGTTTCCAAGATCACGTGCTACACAGGACTGTGGTGTTGAAACCCCAGACCAAGCACCGAGGAGAAGCTGCCTCAGGTTTCTGGAAACCAAGAAACATGTTTTGGGAAGTCTGTCTCACCCTAACCACCATCCCCAGTGCAAATGGAACAGAATAGCAAGGGCTGTTGCACAGGTGAGAATTCAATGCCAGAGGGATGCTTCCTTCCATCCTGAAACAGGTTATGCCTTCCCACAACTTTGAACATCTTCACTCTGAAAAAGGTATGGATTGAGCAGTACAGCTAAAAAGGTATTAGCTGTCCCCTTATCATGATCCAATTTGGCTCCTATTTGGCTCCTATTTATTTCACACTGTCATGATTTACAACTTCACAGCCCCTTTTTATCTCCCCTCTATTCCCATTTCTGAGAGCATTTTAATTTCCAGTTTGCCAGGAGATATTAATTCTGAAGGATTCTGAAGCTACTTCAATCAGTATAGGATACTTCTAGAGAAAACCCAGATATAATTCCAGTTTAATGTCTTTTTACGACTAAATTATGTAACCCTAGGAAATCCTTTAAACAAAAAATCATACTCTCAGGATTTTTCTTATCAAAAACAACCTGTAACTTTTAGGTGTTTCAAACTCTCCCACGTAGTCTGCCTTACACACATTTATTAGCATTTTTATCTATCAACCCACAGGTATATTTAAAAAAAATGTTTAAAAGAACACTCTGAAGTTCACTGCTATGATACAACATAACAGTTAATTATACATTACAATCATTAACTGCAAAGGCAGAGATATTGAAATAACCCTTATAGTGAAGCATTCTCATAAAAGGAACAGGAAGAAGCACTGATCAAGACATATGGACACATATCTGTCTCATATTAGCTGCTTTGTTTTCCTTCACATTCATATGAAAGTTGCAAAGCACGTTTCTGCCATTACTCTTAAAGAAAAACAAAAAACAAGCAGAAACACAGATCAGTATGTGGAAACTCTGTGGTCCACCTATAACACTCCTTCCCAGCTCACAAACTGTCAACATAATACAGGAAAGATTAGGAAAAAATTGCACTGGTAAAGTGTTCTGAAACTTTTCAGAAAATTAAATGATATGTCCTGAGGAAAAAATACCCTAGATCGAGGCCTCTTAAAAACATTCTCCTTTTCCTACACCTGCTGATTTGATAGCATCTCTTCACAAAATGAAATCCTTTGATCTCCACTTATTTGCTTCACCTGCATCCTACGCCTGGGTTTTCCTTCTTGTGGTTTCAGAAAATCATAATCTAGAGATACACAAAGAGAAGTGTCCATCGGGTCTCTTAAAGTGCAGAAAACCATGGTTCTTGAAGAGAGAAGGACAAATAGGCTGCTAGACACAGCATTTCTGCAATGAAACAGAGCCATAGGCATGCACAGTATAGGTCAGGCCAAAAGTGAGAGAAAGTGGGGATGTGAAATAGTTCTGAAGAAATGAACACTGCAGCCAAAGAATATATTTTGCAAATCAGGGCAATGAATATTTGATCCAACCCCTGTTATTTCTTTAAAGTGCAAGAAGAGCTTTATGATACAGTAAATATATCACAGCTCACATGTTATTTCATGTAAGAAGGTTCTGGGTGTTAAATGAGCCAAAGGTAGGAAATTGCCTAAAGGTGTATGTACTGCAATTCCCTGACTCGAGTAGCCAACAATGGCAGGGCCCAGACTCCTGAAATCCACTGATACCAGGCAAAAATGCATCTGCAGAATAAGCATGGGACCACTCAAACCTACAAACTCAAAATACCATCAAGAGGAAGTTTGCCGTGGGGTGCATTTAGGTTTGCAAAAAGGCAAATTAATACAATTTTTTATATCTTCAGCCACTTCCAATCTGTGCTACAGATCATCTGACAGGACTTATTCACATGTTTAGCAATAATACTCAAAAAAATGTTGGAAAAATAAATAAAAGTCTTATCTTACCTTAAGCATAAACATATCTTGAACTATATTCCAAGATGTTTAGGATTTTTTTTTTTGACAATAAATAATTTTTTTTTTAAGCAAGTCATTCTAACATACAATAAGTACCACTCTGTGAGCCAACACAGTTCTGGGGAAACACTACTGTCACCTTTTTTCCCCTACAGTGTCTGTCACTGCCATTCTGGAACCAGGCATTTCTCTCCCTTTAAGACAGTGCTGCTCACAACTCCCTACTTAGCATATGGAAAGAGGAAAACTTTCATAAAGGAAACATCTTGAATACATGTTAGCTGCTGAGAATTTAAGGAAGATACACTACAGAATTACCAGTTTTATTTAAACCTGAAAATACAGGATGCGCACACCGGAAAAAGAGGATAAACTTGTTAATTTCTCCCTGTGTTTCCATTTTTTCAAATTCTATACAAAGAATGATGGATTCACCATGACCCACTTTGCTGCTGTCTCATCTCCCCTCCATCACAAGAACAGTTCAAGTGAAAATAATCCCTTCTCACTCAGTACGTATTCTCTGTTAAGCAATACATGAGCTGAACAATCCATATCATCCCAATGAAAATGCTGAATGGTTACCTCTCAAACTGAATCTTTTTTTCTTCTAGACTTATATGGTGCTAGGCACCAGTTGCATAGAAAATTCTAATATATATATGTATATATATATACATACACACACACACTCTCCATGAATAAGAAAGGCTGCCTGTGAGATTCTGGCTATGCACAAACACTCCTTCCTTTGCCAGCAACCAGAATGCAAAATAACTCTCCTCCCCTGAAAATTTCCTTTATTGGGATATCTGTTTCAAATTCATCTAAAAAAACTAAATCAACTGGCAAATCTGAAATTGCTAAACTGCCATTTACAACTGCAATCTGGCTATGGTCAAACATTTGCTATTTTTATTTGCAAAAGATCAAAATTACTTTCAGAGTAAAGCACTTTTTCAAAGGCCCTTGGTGAAAATTCAATTTTTGAAAACTCATCACTGACAACATTAATATATTCCTTTCTGTGAGATCCAGTTCTGCATTCCCCATAGAAAGTACATTAACCTCTTAAATAAGCAACCCATATAGGCTTGCTTCCAGCTGCTTGTAAGCAGATGAGACTGAAAATACTTCAAACCTGGAGGCTGGAACCAGCTGCTGTCTTTTAAAGAAACATTTGTTTCACCCCAACATCCTTGTCAACAAGACAAAAAGAAATATTCTCACAATTCAAAAATCTCCTTTCCTGAGTCACAGAAAAAGAATTAACCTTTTATTTGCAAAAAAGCACTCTTCAATCTTAAGAGACTGGAATATTAACAAGAAAATTCATAAGATGCCAACAGAATTAATATGAATTAAATTTGCAGCTTAAAATAAAAATTGTATGTCTTAGGTATTTCCACAAACCTTGAAATAGAAGTTGGCCAGAACTTGGCTTTTGGGTTACTTAATGTTGTGATTTTGAAAGGGAAAAAAACCCAAAAAACCTAAATGAAACAACAACTGTCATACCTGAGATTCATAAAATAGTAAACTTTTTCATGACGTAAAACCATCCATCATCTGTATCTCAAAGCATGGATTCCATATATAGAACATTCTATCTATTTGGACCACCAGAAATGTTAATTTCTACACCAGAAGTCACCTAGTTATCAATCCTTGGAGGGTAGGTGTAAGTATTAATCCAACACCAACACATATAAAGCATCATTTATTTTAAAAAATCACAAGGAAAGAAGTGGCAATGATTCTTCCAGAAAGAGCTACCAGAGACCACTTCTCCACAGTGTTGATGTCCTTGGGAATTCCTCCTCCCACTCACAAACAAATAGCAGGAATTAGACAGTACTTGCTTACTTGAGGGAGGGATGGGGATGACAGGAGAGAGGGGAAAGTGGCGGGGGAAGCATTCAGAGTGGTTTTAGCTGCTTTTTGGCATGATTTGATCTCTGGTAAGAAGCCTGAGAGTAGCTGCCATGGTGCGGCAGACCTGAAGTGAGCTGCGGGATCGTGGTTTGGTAAACTTCATTAACAACGCAGTTACAAACCCCAGTCAGCGAAGGCAATACAGCTTTAAACAAAAACATCCTTTCTAATTTCAGCTGTGTTTGCACTCCAGTTAAACACTGACATTTAATAAGTCTCACACAAGAGGGTCCTAAAGAAAAACATTCACTAAATATTTATTTTAATTTAAATACAGTGTGACTCAGTTTTGGGTAGGTCTCATCACCTCCAACTGGAATTCCCCACCGGGTCAGGGACTGGCGATGGAAGCGGCAGAGCTCAGCGGAATGTCCCACAGATCCAGCTCAGCAGATCCAGCCCACCGCCTCTCCTTCCCGCACGGAGTCCCCGTGAGAACGGCTTGGGCTGGGCTGGCTCTGCGCTAGCTCATGCTCAAATCTGCATGAAATCACCCCTGAAAAGGCTGCTGAGTACTGAGGGAGGAATTCCGCCTCTCCCCCAGCTCCCAGGCAGACGCCTCTGCCCTCTCTGTATTCTTCACAGCACAGTGACACGCTGCAAGTATGAAACCTTCTAGATTAATAATGAGAGCAGGGCAATGATCTCCCTGGACTGCATCCATGTCATGTGAACTATGAGAACTTGGATTTATTTCAGTAATGGAAAGGAATTAAGTGCAAGGAGCAAGAGGAGGTTTTCCATACAGGCCTTCTACATCTCCAAGGAAAGCAAGGGGACTAAACCCACACAAAGACATTTCTAGTCCATGTGGTGGGCCAAATTTCTAAACTTTCAACCTTTTTGCATTTTCAGCTTTGTGCACCTGTGCATTCATCTTACTGATTTTACACAGTACTTTTATTGTGCTCTTTTATTACGCTTAGATAAATCTGCATGATTGGCACAGAGCAAACATCTTCACCAAGGAGAAGTGCACTCAGGTTCGAATGAATACACAGTGAAAAAAAAAAAACAGACATCGGGAAATGTTGGGATGATTTTTGGTCACAGTTTTATTTACAAGCCACCATGTTCCAGAAGCAAGCCACATGCTTCCTATTTCCAGAGGTGTCAGTGTATCAAGTTTAGCCCTAAAATTACTAGGTTAAAATAATATGGGATATTTGCTTTCCTAAAAAATAATGCACTTATTGAAGGCATGGATAACTCTCACACACATGAGAAAGAGGGAGGTACTCACCAAGATAGCACAAAAACTGTTCCACAGGTCCTATCTCTATCACAGTGTTTCTCTCCTCTTTTTGCTCTGACTCCTTCAGCCTAGATTTTGCCAAGGATATTTATTACTCCTCAGGCAGGCTACCAGCTTTGAATGCAAAAGCCTGATGCAGACTTTTTGGAAGATCCCTATAATGCACCAAAGGGCCACAGACCAGGTGCTCAGAGGTCTTGGCTAGCCTGTAGAGTCTTTCAATACTGAGTGACTCCAGGCCTGCTGCAAATAGTAAGATCAGTGGACACATACAAACAGAATTTCACCAGTGACAACTTCTACATGGGACAAGTTCTTTTTTCCTTTCTGACACTACAATATGCTGCTTCTTTTACCTTGTTTGATAAATTTTGGCCCCCCCCAAAAAAAAAAAAAAATAAAAAAGAAAAAGTTTGAGAGCTATTTCTCCCCTATTATTGAGGAGACTGTTTTCATAAACAAGGAAAAAAATGAGATAAATCTATTCTAGGCACTGCTTTAGTGAAAAGCAAAGACTGGATAGAAAAGTTAACTGTCAAAATTTGCTGCATATGTCAATTTAGTGAGAAGGATCAAATAGACAAAAAGGAAATGCAATGTGGACTTTAGTATCTCAGAATGGTAAATTTTGAGAAACCAAGGAAATTACTGAGGCTGCCCTCAAACACTTCAGCTCAAACACAGAAATACCTCACTTGAAAGAGGTAAATGTTATTCACACTCCTGTTCCAAGCAGGAAGGGAAAAAATGGTAAGGAAAGATTGGAAGCTTGCCCAGATGAATAAACACTTCAAACAGGATATTGAGAGGAAGTCCAGACTCTACAAAGAATGAAAAGATTAATTAGGAAGAAGACAATGTCTCAGGGCTACGAAATGTTGAAACTGTAAAAGAGGACAGAAGCTCAGCCAAAGGGAACTCAGCCCAGGCAACCCAAAATGAGTTTGCCACGCGTACAAGGACGACTTCCAGAATTTCACTGTGGCTGCTGACTGATTTGGGAGTGCTGGCAGCCAGGCACAGGGACAGCGCGACTGGGTGGGAGGGACGCCCTCCTCAGCTGCTCCCAGCCCAGAGTAATTTAGATTTACATCTACACAACCTACCAACTCAACTAGAGCAATTACTCTAGATGCACCTTTTCTCTCATTGGGTGAAGAGAAAGGGAGGTCCAGTTGCACTGGAGTCTCCCACAGAGCTAAGTGAAGCAAATTGAAGTGCTGTAAATGACACAGACAATTTTAGAAGCAGAGAGAAAAGGTGAAAGACAACCACTGCCTGGCCATATCTGTCATCACACAAATGAGACAGGCCAAGGCAGCCGAGCTGAAAGCCTCAACAGGTCACAGGCTCAGCATGATGACTGCCAGAGAGTATTTCTGATGCTCGCAGTGGGCTCTGGCTACTCCTCCGAGCAAAACAATCTGCTGCATCTTCTCCCACGCATTTCCTGCCAAGCATGAGGCCACGGGGCCCAGAGGAAATTACTCTAGATAGATTTTTCCATAAACATAAGTTATAATGTCTCTTCTTCACAGTATGCTGTGAAACAAGGGAAACAAAAATTCACTAGTAGCCCCTTTGGAGCAATCGCTTTTTCTACTTTTCTCTCTATTACAGTTGCAGTACCCATAGTATTTCTCTTCATACTTCACTCCCTTCATACCCAAAACATAATAGTTTGCTAGACAAAGCAGATTTAGAACCATACTCATTTCATCCTCTACCTATCCCCTCACCCATGTACAAAAACAGATTCCACAGAAAACTTTTGCTTTACTAAGCTATCTAAATATGTACATATATATACTGGGGGGAGGGCTGATGGCACTGGTGATGTGAATTATTGTTAGGAACAGTTCTTTGTTACTAACAGAACCATTTCTGTAGTCCTTACCCAACAATAGATGATACAGAAAACAATACAAATCTAACTCGCCGCTGCCAAAAGTTAACATGGAATATCATTTTTGGCAAAAGAAGAGTACTTTTGCCAGTTCTAGTTTGGTAAGGTCAACAGGCCCCACAATAAAGAGATACATTTCCATATTCAATATGTATGGCAACTCAAACTTTCCAAGTATTAAAATGGAAACTGTAGCTGAACTTGAAGATATACGGAAGCAGGAGAAATGCAATATCGTAATTGAAAACAAGAATACATCTCATTTCTTTAATGCATTTAAATGCTTTTATGTGAATACAAAACTGATATCAAAGTCCAGTGTTGCTGTGGGTGTCAGTCAACTTTCCAGGTTTGTGATTTCTCATTAAATCATAGCTCGTTCTATTAATTTCTTATTGGATTCGATATTTTCAGGTTTTCCTAGAATAATAACATAGCAATCAGTCAATCAAAAATATTCTGAAGGACAGCCATCTACAGAACTTTGTTCCTTCAGGCCCCAGGAACACACTTGCCATGAACAAGGTGCACATATAAAAATTACTGCAAAGACCCATCCCTGCATCAACTGAACCAGTGTGACTGCTGCTCCCAGAAACTCAAAGCCTCAGACACACTCTACTCCCTCCAGGCAGCAGGCATTGAAACAGGCCATGAAGGTCAATACATGCCTAGTCTCCCCAAGCCTAAGGAAAAAAACGTAAATTCAAGGATATGACATCCAGAAAGCCATACTATCCCCCGCTTAAATGGGCTCTTAGACACTGAAACCATCTTGCAGTAAGAGCAGCAAAGGAAAGGGAGAACAATTTCAAAATCCATCTTGAATGGTACTCAGAAGAAGACAGTAAAAAAAACCCAAAACAAAACAAACAAAAAACCCCCCTATAAAAATAAAAACACACACACACACACTTGTAAACAGCATGTTTTACAATAGCATCAGCTCCTGTGGAAATCATGGTAAGCAGCCCCAGATGGACCACATCAATGCAATATCAAATGGCAGGATCTGAGAAATGTGTGAAGG
Source organism: Chloropsis cyanopogon (assembly GCA_013400585.1). Taxonomy (NCBI): domain Eukaryota; kingdom Metazoa; phylum Chordata; class Aves; order Passeriformes; family Irenidae; genus Chloropsis; species Chloropsis cyanopogon. Next base: position 57,228 of record WEZZ01020553.1, read on the forward strand.
CTTGTAAGGAAGCAAAAAAGCAAAATCAGCTCAGCCTCTTCACCAAGGAAGGGCTAGAAAGACACAGCAATAGGCCCCCTGCCTTTGAAGCACTTCACAGGACAGTGTTCTGAGCAGTGCATCTGTAGATGGAAACTTGTGGGGTGGGAGAAGAAAATGCAAAACAAATCAGAAGAAACTTGTTATTTCTCTGCCTAATAATTTCCTATGATCCAGCGGGTATCATCTTAACCAAATGAAGTTCAGCTACTTGGTTCTGAGAAATTCTAGCCCTGCCAAGGGTGCAAGATAGACCAAGCAGATGCAAAAGCAGCTGTTCTTGTGCTAAGAAATACAAGGACAGGTGGCACAGAGCCACAAACAGCCTCAGTGTTCTGCAGAGTACTTTGAGCAAATTGCAAAAATGGTTTTACCAGTTCTGGACCTTGCTACCTCAGCAATTACCTACTTCCCTAAACAGTCAAAATTAAGGTCAGGCAAAGTGATGAAGGTAAGAGAACTTGCGAAGAGATAAGAATAACCGTAGACCTGGAATCTTCCATACAGGGCACCAGCTCTGAACCTTTCTTCTAGGCTTGGTGCATGACAGCACATATTTGTCAGCATCTCACATAACTGCAAAGCTGATCCTAACTTCTATGTATTTCACTGGAAACCTGAGGGAAGGTTAATGATTTGCCTTTATTGTTTCCTTCTAAAATTTTCATCCTGAACATCTGGAAGGAGTTATCTGTTTTCCTCTTATTTTCTCATCCTCTTGTATCTCCTCTAAAAACTAGTGGTGTACAACTTAACTACAGAAATATTTAACAAAAAATTTAAATTCTGCAAAAAGCAGTCCTGCAGAAATATGAACAAAAGAACTAATACAGAAAATCTTCAGTTTTTCCAGGATTCCTTTGAGTTAAAGGAACACAACCCAAGATTTTCTACTGTGAGGAGCAGCACCCTTCTGTAGACATGTTCTGCTCTCCCTGTAATATTATTTCATCAAAACCAAAAACCAGAAAAAAAGTTACTCTCTAAGTCTGTGTATCAGCTCTGTACTAGTGCATTGGTAGTAGGATTTAATCATGAAACCTGTATAAAATCCAACAGAGAAGTAGATTAAATATTTCCAAATACTCAAGCCCATGCATTTAAATTATTGAACTAGAACTAAGAGAGATGATGATAAAGAGTCACATCTAAATAATCCTCAGGTATTTCTGCCACTCTAGCAAATAGCTGCTGTTTCCATAAATCTCCTCTCAGCACCTATCAAGAGTACAGCCAGCAACATGGGTGAATAAATACATTCAGCAGGCACAGATTTCCAGTAAATCCAGTGAATTTGGGAGCTCACTAATTCCCCTCTACAAGCAAGGAAAAAAATCTACTAAAACCTTAATCTCCCATGTGCTGATACAGCACTTCCCAACTTCCAATCACACGGAATTTTCCCAGCTGTCAGCACTGAGCTCAGCAGGGGCGTCAGCAGGAGAGCAAGGGCAGGAGCAGGACTTACAGGGCACAACATTCACTATGCTGAGACTGGAGGTTAATGTCGAAAGACAACAAGTCATAGCGGGAGGAGGGAAAGGAAGCAACGCATCAAATCAAAGCCACACATTTAAACTTGCTTGGTTTTGCCTTCCTACCCATCCATTAAACCTGCTTTTTTCCTGGGCTTTTTTCCTTTTACCATGTGCAAGTGGGGGCTTCTTTGTTTGTTTTCTTCAATATTTACTTAGTTATTCTGCTGGCATTTTACTCTCATCAAAACCCTTTCTATTGAAAGGTAATATACTTCTTCAGCTGAGCACCAGTGTCAAAACTCACATAGGCAACCTGAACTGCTATTTTAAAGCAAGCCATATTCAAAAAAAATCATTAAAAGGAGACACAGATAAAGCCCTGTTGGTGGGGCAACCATGTTGCATTAATGCTACTGTGTCTCCTGCACCTGTAAAGCCTGATACCATTTGTGTCTACAAGCCACTATACTGACACTCAGCCAGAAAGCCTGACAGGGCTGCCAGATCCTGGGAGGAGAAGAAAAAAAACATCAAGTAAGCAGGTCTTTGTGTAACATATAAAAGAAAACCTGAAAGTTGCAAGATTTTTTTACTTTTCCTTAATGCCATAGATGAAAAGGAATATTTTCTTGGTTGAATTGGACACACTCATTTCTTCTCTTATTCTGATTTCTCTAATTCTTTATAGAATAATACCATCCTTTAGGTTGGAAAGGACATTTAAGGTCAACAAATACAACTGTTAACCTAACACTGCCAAACTCCCCATTAAACCATGTTCCCAAATGCCACATCTATGCATGTTTTAAATACCCCCTGGGGTGGTGACTCAAACACTACCCTGGGCACTCTGGTCCAAATGTGACTACCCTTTCTATGAAGAATTTTTCCCAATATCCAAAAACCTTCCCTGGCACAACTTGAGGCCATTTCCTCTTGTCTTGTCACTTGTCCCTTGGGAGAAGAGACCAATCCCCACCTCCCTACAACATTTTTTCAGGTAGTTGTAGACAGTGATGAGTTCCACTTGCTCATTTTCTCCAGGTTAAACAAACCCAGCTCCCTCAGCTAATTTGTGATTCAGACCCTTCACCAGCTCTGTTGCCCTTCTCTGACAGCTCCAGCACTTCAATGTCTTTCTTGAAGTAAGTGGCCCAAAATTAAACACAGGATTCAAGGTGTGGCCTCACCAGTGCCAAGTACAGGCAGACATAGTAGGGAATACTTCTGCTGGCCACACTATTGCTGGCACAGGCCAGGATGCCATTGGCCTGCTTGGCCACCTGGGCACACACTGGCTCATGTTCAGCTGCTATTGACCAGCATCCCCAGGTCCTTTTCTGCTGGGCACCTCTTCAGACACATCCCCTCAGCCTTTAGCACTGCAAGGGCTTCTTCTGAGCCAAGTGCAGGACTCAGCACTTCATCTTATTGAACCTCATGCAACCGGCCTTGAGCCATCAATCCAGCCTCTCCAGATTCCTCAGAAGAGCTTCCCCACCTTCCAAGATCAACATTCCTGTCCAGGTTGTTGCCGTCTGCAAACTGGCTAAGAGTGCCCTCAGTTCCCTTGTCAAGAGGGACATTAAACAGATTAACAGGATTGGCCCTGATGCCTGAACCCTGGGCTTAGAATTGAAAGCCACACATGGTTAGAGGGGAGAAAGGGATTTTACCTTGGTTTATTGAGGTTTTCAGGCAGAAGTACTTCTGCAGCAATGCCTCCCTGGGTCAACGCACAGAACCGATGACCCCCCGCCCCGATCCTCCCTGTATTATATCATAGATCTTGGATATTAACATACCTATCACAGGTCCCCCAATGGGAGGCTAAGAGAAGCCCCCTCGTAGGGAACGCTCCTCTCCCCACCCCGCCCCGGGGTAGGTCTCCCTTAGTTTACAGAATATGTTCTGGAGAGGACCTTGGGCCTTGGGCCCTGACACCTAAACTTTATGAAAAGCTGAGATGCTTAGTCTCTGGACCTAAGCTAGTTATCAAACTAGAAACTTACAAGAGTGTGGGCCAAAAGCCCCTAGATTGCTTAAGGCTACACAAAGGTATATGTGAAAAAGGGGATATGAAAGAAATATATGAAAAGTAAAAATCCATCAGGCATCAGCCCCAGTACTGATCCCTGGGCAACAGCACTATGGCACAGAACACAAGCATTGATGACAACGCTCTGCAAAAATTACTGGCCAATGGTTGCAGTGTACAGTAATACCAGAAGCTGTAAGCTACCTAAGAGGAAGAAAAAAAACATTAGTGTGGCTTGAAACAGCCAGTCAGTGCTACATGCTATGAATACAAAACAAATAGAGTGCAGTATGTGTCAGGTTTTGACCTCCGTCACTTGTGTATTTGCATCCTTTCCAGTCAACCTTCCTCATTTCACAGCCATCCCACTAGAAATACCCTCTGTGTCTGTTCAACATCTCTGCCAAGCTGAGCTCATGCTCTTATCAAAGGAAAATATTTCAAGAGGGTTTAGCTGTTGATTATTCACCTCCAGATCCCAGGAAAGGCATTGGTCAAATTCTCTGTCTGACTCACAGGATTGCTTGAATGCTTTGCACAAGTTTCTTCTGCCAAAGCACTGGAAAAACACTTTGGAAATTCCCAAAGGGTGGGCCTGTGCACCTCAAATGGAGGTTGGCAAAATTAAAAGTCCTAGTGTGTCCCACATGCCTGCCACCCACCGTGCCTGGAAGCCCACGGACACAAGAACTTTCACCATTAACTTCCACATGCCAAGAAGACCTCCTTTCTTGCTTTTTCACACCACAAGGTGGCTACAAGAGAGCATGAGGAGCCCCAGGCAAAGGGAAGCTGTGGGAGCCTGTGGCCAGGAGTAGGAAGGGATAAAATGGAATCTCACCAGTGGCAAGATGTAAAACCATTCAACACATGCTGGCAGTCCATACCTGGAGCTCTAGGAAAAATATGGCAGCAACTTGAATAATTTTCCCTAAAAACAATCTCCAAACAAAACCAAATAAATTAAAAAAAAAAAAAAAAACCTCCAAACAAAACAACCAAAACAACAAAAAGACAACCAAAACAACAACAGAAAGACACCCAAAAGGAAAACCCCACACGAACAGTTCCACTGACAAGGAGAAATACTAAGTGTGCTCCACAGGCCACATAGCTCACAGATGCCAAATCAGCTTCTCAAGCCCACAGTCCTCCCCTCCCTGAGGGACATCAGACCCACAAAATACATCAGAACAGCACTTTTTGGGTTATGCCACTTTACAGAATAGCACCCAGAATTAACTCAGCCAGGGAAAAACACTATGGTTTATCAGATCAGAACACTCCCTAGGAAGACAACAACATGGTTTCCAGTATCAAACTGCTTACGGCTTTTAATTCCATGATAGCTAAAAGTCAAAATATATAAACTAATAAAACTAATATGAGGGAAGGAACAAAGCCCTTGGAACAGGTTCCTCGCTGCGTGTCCAGGCTAAACGTAAAACTGGCACCACAGCAGCTTTTCTTCCACTTCATAACCAAGCACCGTGACAACCAACCCACACGTGGTAGGAAACAAGCCTCATATGAGATCCTCACATTGTGCTGGGCCACAGGATGTTAAAAGAGTTAAAAATTAAGGCATGCATTCATTGATGTGATATTACTCAGTGTGTCACTTGTTTCACCAGCAGCCTGTTAGACAGCAAAGGCTGGAAATCAATGAACACAAGCATCCTCTTCTCAATTAAAAAAAAAAAAAAGAAATCTATAAACTCCTCTGCTGTGTGCGTACGTATAAAAACCCACACTTTTTTTAACAGTTCAGGATTTTCATTAACAAGTCCTGTTTCATCAAGCAGTAAGACTATGCAAATTATGTATTTTGATTGCATAATTTTACTATAATAATTTACACCACCACCCCCCAAAAAAAAGAAAAAAAAAAAATCACAAAATCAACACCAAAACAGCCTATAACTTCAGTTGAGATAATTGCATCTTACAATCCCTCAGACTGAAAGCATTCGATGTGAATTTGGCAACAGCTTTCCCAGTGCATCTCATAAGCTTTTTGTCAGGCTAAATTCTGCAAGTGAGAGGTTTGTTGAAATTTTACTCTTCCTAATGCTCCTTCCAGCTGACAACAGGGCAACAGGAATGAATTCTTTCTCATGTTTATCAGGCATACTTCACTTTAAAGGAGCCAGGTACTGGGAAACAAATCGATAGGAGCATCAGCTGGCTTCCTCTGGGCATTCCCAACTGGTCTCCAGGATTTCCCATGGAGATGTCAGGAGTTTATGCTTGATGATACATGGCAGAGGAGGAACACAACCTCAAGAACCCAACCTCCTCTCACTTGTGTACACTGAACACAGAGCAAACAAAACAAGAGCCTCAAACAGAAATATTACTGCTAAAAATACTTTCGCTCACCTTGAGTAAGATCTCCATGGAATCTTCTACTCTGCGTATAGACATTTCTACAGACCAAATGTCACCAGTAATATGGCCTTTTTCCCAATACTACTAACAGGACAGCACAAAAATTTAGCAAACCAAATACATATTAAGATTTGTATACTATCACTTCACTATAATTAAAATTGAATGGTTCAGGAAACTATTCTCACTGCAAACCCCTCCTTTGCACATCTTTGATGGAATCCTGCCACTCTGGGAAAAATACTAGTATTAATATTCAACCATCATTTAAGTAGAACTCATCAGAGCAGCACCCTTTTTTTCCCCAGGTAATAAGCAACATAAATTCTAATCTGGGAAGCAACTTCAGATTGTCAATACAAAAACAGGCAGCACAGCAAAATGGAGGAAATATACAAAGGAAGGAAGAGGAAATATTAGTACATTTTTACTAGTGAGGAATTAGGCACAAAAAGTCACAAGAAAGCATGAAGGCATCATAAAACATACCCTAAATGGAATTTGAATAAGAAGTAGGGAAAAAGCATGCAGCCAGGAAGTAGACAAAAACAATTCTTTAAATATGAATCTCCTACATTTGAAGAGTTTTTTTGCATAAGTCACCTGTCAAAACAAATGTAGTGCAACAGAGAATAATGCCTTCAAGCTAAGCTAAATATATCTACCTGAAGCATCCTATGGATAAATTCTGTGTTACTGACTATGAAATAGCATAAATTAAAAAAGAACAGCACTGCTACGGTAAGCATTACTATGCTGAAACACTACACTGAATTCAATGTTATACTAAACTCTAAAGTTGTTCAAAGGAAATGGAGAGGTGTCCCCAATGAGGAAAAATAACAGCTGAAATAGACTTTTTTAATCATGATGATTTCAAGGCATTGCCTAAAGGCACTCTGCATCACAGAATTAGTAAACTGTGCAAAAGAAATGTTGCGACCCAAGTTTGCTTAAAAAGAAAGTTTTTTTTCCCCAAAGTACTAGGCCATTCTAGAGGTTTTACCTTTCCCCTCCCTCCACTGGCCTGCAGATTCTTCAGAGTAATTCAAATTTCAAGCCTTATTAGCAGTAACTCTTCTGACCATGTTTTTTTGTTATTAGTCTATATAAACTTTAGAAAAATTGTTAAAGGTCCATTTTCTTTTCTGAAACCACTTTGAATGCAGCACAGGTCTCAAAGAAGATAAGCTGCTTTATCTCACTTTTCCAGGCACTGAAAAGAATAAGGACAAAAAAGCTGACAGGACATATCTGGGTAAATTATGTACACTCCCACCATATACCACTTGGAAACAAGCAGAATCTGGCCATGGAAACATTCATCAGTACTTCACTTAATAGCATTAAAACACCATTCCCTAAAAAAAAGGGAAGAAGAAGAGACAGTGCTCAACGATAACACAGTTAATATATGAAGCTGCATAATCTTACCACGGTCACAGTCAACACAGATATGTAAACACTGCGCATTCATATGCAGGGGGACTCCATTTACTATATAATTTGTCTTTTGCCTAGAAATTCAAAGCTTCACTTAGAAATAAATGAAGAGTAATGACTTCTCATGAACTTTCCCTAATTTGTAGCCAGTTAATTTCCCCCTCCCGGTGAAAGTCTGTTGTATGCCACACATCCTGCTTCAGGCTATCGCTGAGATGGGGAAACTGTGATTCCTTTCTTCCTATTACGTATTTCAAAACCAGGAAATAAATCCGCTATGAATTTTTTAAGAATAAAACAAATATTAACGACATTAGCAGAATGCTGGAAGAAAATTCTCAGGACTATAGTTACACATTTGAGGAAAGAAACATTTAAAAATATATTAACAAATACAATGCTTTCAAATTTATCAGGAAACAGTGATAGAATTAACACCACAAACAACTAAACAACATTAAAAAAAAAAAAAAGTCAACAATTCAGAATGCGAAGAAAGAGTTGGCACAAGGAAAATACAGCCAAAATTAAGTTTTTCATTGCAGACTGCATGAAGGCAAGAATACTGTAGTCCCAAAGGAGACCTGACCCCATTCTCCCTCTTCCATCCTTCCCTTGGTGAGCGCTAGAGTTCCTCATTAATACATAATTCCACAAAAGATCTTTAAAGGTCCTGCAATCTAAAAGTAGTTTCTAGATATTATCTTGTAATTAGGACAGTTCATTAACTAGCCTAATATGTGTAACTTTTTCACAGTTATTCACACAAAAAATGGTAAAAGTTCTTCACAAGCCCATTGAAAAAAACCAGAACAACTTGGAATTTAAGCCCCATGGCCTCAGCCTGGGAAGCTTGGCAAGAGAAGGCATAACAGTGATTCACACTTCAGCTTCTCACTTCCCAGAGTCTCTCACTGGGAAGACTCCCAAAGCATTTTACAAGCAAACTATCAGTACCAACCCCATTCATGATTGAAACATGGTCCATTGCATCAAGTCAGAAGTGTCTCAGCAATACAGGGGAACAGAAGTTCAGCAGAAGAACAAAGATGACTACAGCACCACACAGATGAGACTAAAGGAGAGTTCAGGGGGGCAGCACTCCCCTCCTCCCACTAGGATTGGCCCCATCAGATGAGATTTGTGCAAGATGACTGCTTCTGGCAGCTTCAAGCAATCTTTTATCGACAAGGGGTCATAAGCAGAAGTGGAGAGGCTCCACAAGGAGCCACCCTCAGCATCCTACTGGGTTCTGGAGTCTGAGGTGATAGAACAACCTCCCACTGTACTGATCATACCTCTCAAGAAACCACTGTACACACTCCTCTAAAGGATACATTACTACAACCATGCTTTGCTTCACACACTATGGCACAAACTCTGCAAGAGAAGGACAGACACTTACCCTGACATGTTATAAAATCAGTTTCTTCCTACACAAAGAGTTAAGCAATTTATCTTCTATATCTAGAGTTACAACACACACATCAAAATTCAAAAAATGAGATAAATGGTTGAGGACAATCCTCCCAACAGACATTATTCAGGACTACAGACCTGTTCATGCTAGAAGGAGCCTTCAGAGGTTAGGTTCAGCCTCCTGCTGAAAGCACAGTAAACCGTTGGATCAGTTTGCTCAGGTCTTTATCCAGTTGGATCTTGAAAACCCCAAGGAGTAGAGATGGTACAGTCTCCCTGGGCTTGCTGACCTCTCAAGTAATCCATGACACTCATTGACCCAACAGAGATTTCTTGCCCTCCCTGAAGAAGTACTCCTTCACAAAGTACAGAGGCCTGTGAGATCTCATTGATGAAAACCAAAGGGCACAAGGCACAAGTACCTCAGCCTTACCTATGCCCACTGCTACAATCCATGTACCACGCAGCAGTAGATCCACACTTTCCTCATTCAACCTTTTCCTGTAAGTGGTAGAAACTCTTCTGCAGCCCTTTTTACCACTTGTACACCAGCTGAGCTTTTGTAACCCCAGCCCTTGGACAATGTTTCTAAGTTCCTCTTTTACTGCTTCCTCCTCCTTTTTTGCATTGGAGTTCTATCATGTGCTTCCTGCCCAGTCTGTCTGGTCTTCCAACACATCCTTTTGTTTTCTAAGTAAGGACTACTCCTGTACTTTGAAGGAATTGTCCTTCAAGACCTGTCTAGCTTTCATGATGTGTTTTAAAGCTTCAGTGTTTCCTGGTATCAGCTGCCTGAATAAGCTGAATCCTGCCTTCCTGAAGCCCAGAGTCTGTCACTCTGCTTCCTTGTGTTTCTCATGCCCCTAATGACCTCGACCTCCTCTGTAGAGGAGTGGTTACAGCTGTCTACTTTGTGAATAGCAGATGGATGCAATCAGATATTATGTGTGTGTGTATATATATATATATATATATAAAAATTATATTGACCCCTCCGAGGCCTGTATCAAGAAATGAAACCTGATATCCTCAAAAAAAAAAGCCCTGGTTAATTCATATCCAACCACATCACTCTTCCAGCAGATGTCAAAGACCTTCAAGTCACTCAAAGGAACCACAAGGTTGTGAGACAGAGACTTCCTCAAATTTTCTAAAGACTTGGTTCTGTTTCCTTCTCACCATCGGGTGATCGGTAAAAAACTCCCAGTTTGATACCCCTTTTACTCACCTATGGCAGGTCATGACCCACAAGCTAAGTACCTGCCTGTCATCTGTTCCATAGAATAACTCCATACAATCAAGCTGCTCCTTCACTTGCAGTGAAACTCCCTTAATCCTCCCTTTGGTCCCTGTCCTCAGGAGCCTGCATCTGTTCCCCACAGCACCACAGTCCTGCCTGCTGCCCCATCCCATTGCTGTAACTGGCAATGTCACAGCTGTCACCACACACGCAATGCTTGCTTCCTAGGCTGCATGTGTTTCTGCAGGTGACACTTCCCTTTCTTACACAAACACTCTCCTTACCAGTCTCACCATCTGGCTGGACAGTACACTTTTGCTCCACAGTTTCTGATGGGAATACACAATGAGTGACCACAAAAGCCCTGTTGTACTACAGACAGGGCACACAACATTCCCTGCCCCAGAGAGCTGGCAAAACAGGCTAGGAAGGGGAAAGCATGATCACCTCTGCTCCATAAGGGGACACAGAAGAACAGGGGATCAAGACAAACAGGAAGTTTATAGCAGTGTGCCTTAACCACAAAACTGTTCTTTCTGCCTCTGGCATAACTGTCTAACAACTTGTGACCACACAAGGTGTCTAGGAGCAGGCTGAGGAGCGTTTATAATCCCACTTTCTAAATGAGCTTTGCTCTACCTGCTTTAGCTCCCTCTGGTCACCCATTCAGCCCTGACTGTGGTCTTTGGTGACAAAGAAGTAACAGAACAGCTATAGGGTACATCATATACTTCAGGCCTCAGCTTTGCTCCTAGGAAGCAGTCCATACAGAGGACATTCCTCCTGATCACTGTAGAGCGAGAGGTGTGGGAAAACCACGGCACACCACCCACTGCAGTGGCTTGCATTTTTAACTTTAAGAGCTTTTGACATGCACTCACTTAGACAGCTGCAGTGGGTTAGGCTTTATTATCTCTCCCACCCTCCCCCTCCTTTCTTGCCTGTTACCACTTGCCAGACCAGCAAGCCAAACCCTGGAAGCAGCTGCATGTGTCCATCAACACCTGCTGCACTTCAACCTAAAGGCACTGGACACTGAAGCAGCTCAGATGCATTCCCAAGCCCTGGTGTCTCTGCAGTGACCCTAGGAGAGGGGTATAACCACCAGCAGCACCTAGCATCTTCTGAATCAACATTAATTGGTTGGCATTCCCAGGCACAATACCATCACTCAAGCCACTGTGTCAGCTTAGGGCAGGATGATAACTCCACCGAAGAGAAAAGCAAGAAAATATTATGCTTAACTGTTGATTTTCTTCACAGCTCTTACTGTATACAGTCAACAACCATTTAGGAAGTCACTTCCACTAGTACATTAAAAAGAAACCCACACTCAATTCTGCAATACATTTCCCATTTTTAGACTATGTGTTAACATTGCTACCTTGTTAAGCACATCTGAAAAATGTTCTTTCGCTGGCTACAAAAGTCTAGAGTATATAAAAAAAAAATCACTTGTTACTATTTCAATTTAACACAGGAATGGTGGTAATTGAACACCAAACCAACATTCACTCTGCTACAACAACTAAATACACATAATTACTTGTTAGGAAAAAAATGCTTCACTGAGTAGCACAAATACTGAAATGCACTCTTCACATACATAGTGGTCACTGATGTCACTGATGACTAGAGTTAAGTTCTTGTTCAGACACTTGATTTCTGTGGTGTTGTGAGGCTTTTTTCAAATCCAAACTTGTCTACATCACCTTAGAATAGACTTGCTACCCAGTTTTCTGAGTTGGAATTACTTAATGTGGGGGAAAGAAGTGAAGAGGAAACAGTTCTATGGTTATTTTAGCAATTATCATTTACTTTAAAACAATCCCAGGTAAAAATTCCAAAAAACCACTGCATTTGAGTTAATCCACAGAAACCCAAGTGGACAAACCAGTTGTGAACACTGAACACAGACAGACACCCCTACGGCTAATTGCAGAACTGTGACTATCACTTCTTCGGTCATTGCAATGGAATGAACTCTTACAGCAAAGATTCTTGCTTTGATACCACACTGCACATTGCACGAGTTGTGCAATAAGGACATTCCAACTTGGCATTATTTTTTATTATAGAAAGTCTAGTGTGTCCCTCTACAAATCACAATAATTATTCAAAGGTATTCAAATGAGCTGTAACAGAGAAGTAAATTTTTTGCTTACCTAATCACATAGCTTTATATTAAAAACTTGGCTATTCCTTTGCTAATGCTGCAATATTTTTATCTATACCAAGATCAGCAACAGAAAATTGATTTGTTATTGAAGGGAATGGACTGACTACTAACTTCTGCAAGCTAAAAGCCTCAAACAATAAAACCCCAGTGTCTTACTTGCCTGCTCAGTATTTACATCATAAAAAACATAAACACACATAAGCTGATTTCAGGACTCTGATTAAATTTGACCAGCAAGGTCATATTCATGCTGTTCTAGTCTAAGGAAAGAAATTCAGGTCTCTGCTACTATAAGGATGACAAAGCTTTTATCAAGTTTTAAAAGTTCCTGAGAAAGTGCCATTTTCCCAGATTTCCTTGGGTGACACTTCCAAATCTTGTTCAATTAGAGGTAAGGGCCTCTGGTGCTTTCAAGTACATGACAGCTTGGAGCTGCAGGTACATCAACCTTTCCAAGCCTTTTCCCTCTTGTTCCATTAATTTTTCACTCCTGTAACCCTGAGCACTCATCTATTCCTACATCCATCTATTCCTAACACCTTAGTTACCTCAAATGGAGGCAAAAAAAACAACAAAACCAAACCCTAACCTACACACCACTGCATCTAACAAGATGTTTGGAGAAAGAATAAAACCAGAGAAGAGCTGCCAACCATCCTATATTCCAAAATTAACGTACGGGAGGGTGGAGGAGATGGAGAAGCAATGTAAAAAAACCTGCACAAACAAAACAAAAACAAAGAAAGAAATAACCAATAAAAAAACCAAAACAAAAGAAAAACACATCCACACACAACCCACCAAACACCACCAGCTGCTGTTCGCAGAGGAAGGGCAGAGGGAAGGAGGAGCCTTTGATACTCTACTCCACCCTGAGATTTCTGGGTGCTATTGTGCAGCTGCTGGATGTCACATCTGGTAGCAATATACTAACACACCCAGCTTTATCTCTACTTATTAGAGAGCACACCCAACCCATCATGAAAATGTCAACAGAGCAGCAAGAGATCTGTGTCCACATGGAGAGGAACTGGCACAAGAGAAGCCACACTGATAAGAACAGAGGAAACATTTGGAAAACCAAGCCCAAAAATCAACCTTCCCGCTCAATCTAAGCCGCATGTACTGCATCCATCACATCAGTATGAAACCTTGAACCTTATTTGATTACAGTTCCTGGCAACGCTAACAGTGTCCTGTCAACAATTATAGGTCTCTCCTGTCTCCAGCTCACCAGGAAATGAGGTGCCATTGGGGTTGCTATTGTGTGTGCGACAGTGTGAAAACAGCAGAAGCTCCAGTGTACATGTGAATACTGACAAAGTAGGAAGCCCAACAAAGAGCATGTAGTAGGTTCAGCATATACTCCACTTTCTCCCAGACTAGCTCAAGAATCCCACTCCTGGTCTTCAGGGATTTCCAGAGGTTTGGTTCTAAATACATTCATGGGCCACAAAGGCAATCCTGGGAAAATGCAGCTATCACCACTGAAGGCAACAAGAGTCAACATATGAATAGTTCATACTCCCCACAGCAACATAGCAAAGAGAAACAAAACTGGGACTGAAAAACAAAAGCTGCGCAATGGACCATCCTCAGAGCCTCTTATCTGTTATATTTAATTTTAAGATTCTGGGAAGGCAATATCTTTTCCCATAATACCACACAAATGCAATTGCTGTGACTGGACATACACTAGACCTTGTCTTACTACCGAAAATATTTTCAAAGTGAGAAGTTGGACACAAAGACATTTATCACCTGAATCTCTAGCTTTTTTGGAAATACAAGAAAAGTATCTATCTCCATTTTTTAATTACTTTACTATCTCTACAGCATTTTATTTTGTTGAGACAACTGATAGTAGGAAGGAAGAAGTTTTATGCCTATCTCTATCTCAAGTTACATCAGGTCTCTAAAATTCCACTAATAGCATTACTTAAAACAAGGACAGGTTTTTATCAAAATTAAAGGCCATGTGCTTCCTTTCTCACTCTCCAGACATTAATTGCTCTCAGAAGACAGAACATGAACCTTAAGTCCATAAAGTAATTTTTTCATCATCTCAAAACTCTGCCAGGAGAGACTTACAAAGGCCAACAGAGGAAACATCAACAATGGCAATTTTTAGGCAATTTTATATTTAACTGTCACATTTAAAATCACACACATCATTATTTTTTTTCAACTGCTGTTACTTTAGAAAAAAATAATAACCACCTATTCACATGCAAGCAGTGGAATCAACACATACTATCACCTTGTTCCATTGACTGAAATTGTCTAAGTTGTCATTATAGCCTCAGATAAAATTTTTGATGGACACTGACTCTCCTTGTGAATGAGATTAAATGTTACCCAGTATTTCATGAGGCTATTAGGAGCATCTCTTTCAATAACTACATATGCAGATCATTTGCCAGAAACTGAAAAAAAAGTTGGAATGTATATTTTTCCCTTCCAGAAGGCCTATACGAATGCCAGAGGAACCTTGCAGGTCTTAAAATTTTTAGGAGGAGTGCTACCTATTTAAATTGCTTTGCAGACCTAACAACCATGAACACCTATCAGAAGACCAAACTAACTTGGGCTAAGCAAAGCGTTTCTTAAATATCTTCAAAAATGCTGCAATCTTTAAATTCCCAAAAGTCTACTCAGAAGCTTAGTGCACCATGAAAACAACTGCTCACAAGTCATGTAGATAATATTAAATAAATAAATAATGTAGTTTCTTCCCAAAATCAGAATGCTAAGGTTTCCTGTCAACACATCAGCATTACATTTCAGTGTGCCAACAGGCAACATTTACAGTCTTCCAGAACTGGAAGAAACTAATGCCATTAACTTCTTGTTAGTTCCTCTTTTCCTTCTACCAAAGACACCTACCTCTACAAGCCAGTGCAGTTATGTATTAAAGTACCTATGAGACTTACATAAGGAAGGTTTTTGCCCCTACAGCAGATCTCCCTCAGAAGGGAGGGTGCAAAGCAGCTATTTTACTCCAAGCACAGAAATGTGAGTAAAACACTTGCCAATGCATAAAAGAATATTTGACTAAATATTTGCTGTTTGATGAAGGAAGATAAATAAGAATTATGCTTCCAAGAATAACATTTGTCATAAATCCAAAGCTAAGCCAGTGCTGCATCTCAGCAGGCTTGTTCCCTCTCCTCTAACCATGATCAGCTGCATTTGACAGCCAAAGTACTCACTGCAGTATCACTAGAGTAATTATATTAGCAGGATTACATCAGGAGATAGGCATCATAATAAGGCAGGTTATTTGTAAAGCGCCCCCCCAGCTATAACTGTCCTCTAATTTTAACAGGTAACACTGAAAATGATTAGAGGTTTGAAAAGGCAATCTAGCAAACAAATTCAAGTTTAAGTTAGAACATGTTAAGAAATCAGACAGTTATAGAACAAGCAAGCACCAAGACGAAGCATTCAATACCCAGGCAGACATTCAGCAAATAGCATCCTGTCCCATGCATTGCACAACAGACACTTAGTAATGCTCTAGACTGGAAGCCCTGAAGTGCTAATATTTTTCCTTGGAGACATTTTAACTGCTCTAGAGTCCTATAAACCTGATGGTTTTGGACCTGTTAAAATCTCTCAATTCTCAACTCAAGTGCCAGTCAGTAGACCTCTGTGATGAGACTATAGACACAAAAAAGCACACTACAGTTGGCTTGGAAAAGACTAACAAATTATAAAAGCATGAACGAGATGTCTCATCTGACCGTGGTATCTTTGACAGGGTAACGAGCACAAAGGAAACCCTCAATGAATGCCAGTATCATTGATTCTTTTGAGAAGCTGAACAGAAACTACAGCAATGCAACACATTACAGATAGGGGTGATCTTAAAAAGAGTTAAAAGATACTGCCCTGCATCCATCCTATCCCTGCATACAGTCAGAGACCATAGAATCATAAAACAGTTTGGGTTGGAAGGGATCTTAAAGATCATCTGATTCCAACACCACTACCATAGGCAGGGACACCTTTAATTAGACCAGGTTGCTCAGTCTCACCCAACCTGGCCTTGAGCCCTTCCAGAGATGGAATATCCACAGCTTCTCTGGGCAAAATATTTCAGTGTCTCACCACTTTCACAGTAAAAAAGTTTTTCCTAATATCTAATCTCAGCCTACTCTCTTACAGTTTGCATCCATTCCTCTTTGTCCTGTTGCTACCTACTCTTGTAAAGTCTCTTTCCATCTCTTTTGTAGGCTCCCTTCAGGTGCTGGAAAACTCCAATTAGGTCACCTCAAAGTCATCTCTTCTCCAGGCTGAATGATGCCAACCCTCTCAGCCTTTCCTTGTACAAGAAGTGCTCCATCCCTCTGAGCATCTTGATGGCTTCCTCTGGACTCACTCCAACAGGTCCATGTCCTTCCTGTGCCGGGGACCCCAGAGCTGGATGCAGCACTGCAGGTGGGGCCTCATCAGAGCACAAAGGCAGAATCCCCTCCTTCATCCTGCTGGTCACACTTAAAAGCATTTTGATGCAAGTGCGCATTGCCGTGTCATATCCAATCTCTCACCCACCAGTAGCCCCAAAAATCTTTGAAAACAGAATCTCCCAGCACTGCCCTGAACTGCCTCTTACAAAGTCACTTCAGCTTTCATGGGATCAGTTTCATGTGTTACTTTGCTTGACTCAACAGTGTTGAGCAGCGCTGCTGACAGCAGTCAACCCACGTGTACCCAGGCTGAGTGTAATGGCCAAGGGTGGAGGTGCACTCCTTGCCCTTGGCTCCAAATGTCAGTCCTGGGGTGCAGTGGGGAGCAGGGTGATTGAACAGAGTTTCCTGCACCTCTGAGAAAGGAAGCATAGGCCTTCATCCACATCTCTAAGAGCCTCAAGGCAAAGCCTGCCCGGGACTGCCACTAACACAGACAGGCATATGAAATAATTCAAGCAGCATCAACAACCTGGATCAGCATTAATTCTTCTGTTTCAGAAGAACACTTTTTCCCTAGACACTGATGCAGTCACCTCTCTCAAGCAACAAAGCTTCATTAACTTAAAAATGGCTGTGCATGTATGGCATAAATTAATCCAGAACAGGGCTAAACTACACCCGCAGACCAAGAAAGGTGTACTTACTGAGTCTTTACTGTAGTATGAAAATTATGGTGGAAATCAGATGCTGGAACAATAGACTCAAGTTTATTCCTTCAAAAAGAGAAAAATTACACTCATGACATTAAAAAGGCAATGACATCACTATCTTCATTCCAAATCACTAGTCTATGGATTATATAAAAAGTCTTTTCAGGCTGAACTTTGATACAAGTTCTCAACATGAGACAGAATTCCTATCTTTGAAAGGCTAATGAATTTGGACAAGAGTGAGGGGAAATGGCTTGTGTATACGATGTTCGTTCCAAAACCTTTATTTTACTTTCCAAAGGAAAAAAAAAAAAATCATTTGCATGAAATTATAGCTGGTTGATTTTTATGTATTTTCATAAATGTGTTTACGACATGAGGCTTCTTGGTATTTTACTCTTAAACAAAAGGTATATAATCCATGGGGAGTGGAACAGAATTTATGTCTGAGATACTGAACGTGCAAAAACTACTGCTATTTTTTCAGCCCTCTGTATGATTAATCTGTTTCACTGCTTTCTTGACAGTTACTTGCATTTGCTCTCTGATGCATTAGCATAGGACAACTCTTTGAGATTGTTCCAACGCACCTAATCCTGAACGAGGGGTCGTGATCCCCAAGCAGGGTCATGGCAGTTATGACTGGGGTCATGAGCCCAACAGAAGTACACTTGTTTATAATGGTATCTGGACTCACAAAACCAACATAAAGCAAAGAAACAGCTGATGTAAGAATGCACTGAAGGCAGGCTTTGCGTGACAGTCTCACCTGATAACAAAGGAAGAGAAATGCTAACTATGCTTAAGTGGTTATTAATAATGAATATTTGGTGTTTTATCTGCATTACTGTAGCAGCGATGGTGTTTAATTCTAAATTACCCAATTCAGTAATGAACTTTTAAAAGTCAGAAGTAAAACACATTATATCCACCATCACAGAAGAGAAGCCAGCTGGCAACTGCCAAAATTCACTGGGGGCCTCCAGAAACCTTACAATCCAGTAATCTCAAACAAAAACTTTTCCAGAGAGTTCATTCAAGCTGGAGAAGAAATTTCAATCTATATTGCTCCTCTCACTCTATTTATAGGCCACTCAGGCAACCTCCTGGTTACTCCTACATTATCTCATCAAGCTGCCCACTGGAATGGGATGAGTAGAGCAACCTGGTTGATATTAAGGGCTCAACATTTGGCACACAGCATGTTTCAGGAGTTTTATTTCAGATCAGCTCCACTATGTCCCTTTAATGGAGCAGGGACTGGCAGGAGAAGTGATGAAAGTACTCTGGATGTGAGTCTTTTGACTTGGTGTTATCTGAAATTAATTCAAATTGGGCTCTCAGACTTTCCCCACAACACAGACCAACTCTCAGTGCCCTGATTTCACTCCAAAACTCAGCTCCTGAACCAAACCAAAATGTTAACATGGCAATGAACAGCTGTAACTTGTAACTTCGACTGCAAAGCATTGCACCCTTCAGATCATTATGGGATGAATGAAAGATACTTTGATGAACTGAAAAAATGACACCTACTTAAGCCAAGCTAGAAGGAAAATTCAGTAACTCAACTAAAATGGAATACATAAATCCAGATCCTTTCTCCACTCCTTCCCTCAAACTGTCCTGGGAATTACTTTCCTACTATGGAAAATACACGTCATACTAATATCAACAAGCATATGAAAAGTGTGGGTTGCTAGAAAACAAAAAGAAAAGCCTATGCCTTCTGTCACACATTCTTAAATAAAATATGTTCACACTTAGAATTTAAAGATGCTAAAAAAAGGTTGGTAAAAGCATGAGCAAACTATTGGAAGCTGGTCTAATTTTCACTTTACCTGTATTCTCCTCAATTATGAGCAACAGCCTATACTTTTTGCGTTAGACTGAGAAGAATATATGACTTTTTTTTTTTCCTTTTTTAACTACAAATCACATATTATGGGCTTATATATTCATTTTTACTAATCATAAGTACCCCTCATTGTGCAACATGGGTACAGGAAATTTTAGCAAACAAAAAATTGAGCAG
Organism: Chloropsis cyanopogon; assembly: GCA_013400585.1. Lineage (NCBI taxonomy): Eukaryota > Metazoa > Chordata > Aves > Passeriformes > Irenidae > Chloropsis > Chloropsis cyanopogon. Next base: position 76,615 of record WEZZ01020553.1, read on the forward strand.
CTTCTTTTGGGACCTCCGCAAAGATGATTGCTAATGCTCAAACTCAAATTTTTCAAATAGGATTGACAAGCTGTCACTTATTGTCACAGTCAACTAAACATACCGACCTGATACCAGGTGTATCAGACCCATTAGGCAACTACCTTTCCCTGAATGTAACTTATTTTAAAATATCAGTAATACAAAAATTGTCACAGAAACAGTGTACCTGAAGAGAAAGCAGAGTCTAACTCTGGTGCCTGCATCCAAACTCAATATGCACAGGCTCACAATATGTATTCAAACTCACAATCAAAAGGGACCACAAAATCAAACAAGAAGTCAAAGGTAATAATTCAACTTTAGGGTAACATATGCAAATTTGGAATCACCCTGCTTCTACTTCCTGAGGTAGAAAATCTCAATTTGCATACTGCACTCAGAGTTGCAGAGGCAATTTTAAAACAACAGACAACTGCAAACTAATAAAGTTGCACTTGCAGGGCTGCAGGCATGGAATCTGAAGCAATCAGCTGAACTATGAGCTGCCTTAACCATCTCATTCATTAAAATTCACCATGTTCCACAGCATCTTTCAAAGTCTGTAAAACTGTCAAAACACAATTTACCTTTCTCTGACTTGCCAAAGTACGTAGGTTTCCCTGCTAATTTATACAAAAGAGTGAGCTGTCAATATGAAAGACTGCAAAACACCACAGTTAAGATATGGAAACACCATCAAATATTTGGAAATTAAAGATGTATCTTGCCCTACGTTGAAACTTGAGTGCCAACAGTTTGGCAAAAGAGAATAGGGGAAAAAAATAAAAACATGTTCAGAAAAAAAAAAGTCATGTGTGGAGACCTTTGTGCCACAGGTCCAGCCTACCACAGGAGTGAGAGTCCACATTATCTGTTGAGCATAACTATTATTTTTCAATAAATATAGTTTTCCACTGATGGAATTTGAAAGGGCAGCAAAGGGATTTTAAAGGTAGAAATTATAATGAGAAATGGAATATGTAAGAATTCAGACTCATCAACACTAGTGATGTGCTTGGTCCAGAAATCAAGAGCAGAGTTAGGAAACAAGTTGAATAAAGCAGAGTCAAGTCTCAAAGCATAAAACAAATGCCTCCCATACAATTTCTGCCCATCAAGTGTAAAATTCAGATCCAAATCTGCAGCAAGAGATACAAAACCTATCCGGGAACTTGACATGCTCAGGCAGACTCAGCTCTGCTCATTACTCAGCTCTAACCTTTGCATCTGCATGAGAACCCTTTCAAGATGTGCCTAGGGTATATAAAAAAAATCTATGATCCTCAATGATAGAAGTCTTAATGAACTCATCCTAAACGAAAAAGAGATGAAACAGAACTGAAGACTTAGTGTCCCCACTTATGACCCATATCATACAAAGGTAAGGGCCCATCCACACCCTCACATGAGGCTGAAGGTTTTCTTAGCACCTTAAATTGACACCTCATATTGCCTCCTCCTTGGTCACATAGCCTCTCTTCCTGCCCCATTACCTTGACATTTTAGCTCATGGTCTCTAATAAATATGCAGAAGGTAAAAAGCGTTTCATGCCACATGAAAATTTTGTTATCATACTTCTGGAAGAAAAAGATGAAGTTCTCATTTTATAGCAACCATTCGAGCAGCTAAGTCTCTTGAAAATGGGTCAAGAAACAAGCTGAGTAGCAGTAAGCAAAGTAATGGCATAATCAACCTAACGTTATTCTGTATGCTATTTATTCTTCTCCGTGTGCTATATAAATACACAGCTTTATTTACCTACCAATGCTGATGATCAGTTTAAAGATATAGTTGTATCACATGAAAAGAAATACATTTCCTATGTTTGTGAAAGGGAATTTTCAGTTGAACAAACAGCAATGGCTTAAAACATCTCCATTGTGCAGTTCCTCATTCTGCAGGCCTTTCTCAACATGTCATTAGAATACACATTGGGTAACAAGTGCCCTGAAGCAAATAGTAATTATTGGAGTAGTACAGTCTACTTCACCTTACAGAATCATAGAATATCCTGAGTTGGAAGGGACACAGTAGGATCATCAAGTCCAACTCCTGACCCTGCACATGACACTCCAAGAATTTCAACATGTGCTTGAGAGCATGGTCCAAAAGCTTCTTGAACTCTATTAGGCTTGGTAGTCAGAACACTTCACTGGGAAGCCTGTTCCAGGGTCTGACCACCCTCTGAGTGAAGAACCTTCTCCTGATATCCAACCCAAAACCTCCCCTGACTCAATTTCATGCTTCTTCTTTCCTTAAGTCTTATCGCTGGTCATCAGAGAGAAGAGATCAGCACCTGCTCCTCCTCTTCCCCTCACAAGGAAGATGTAACTGCAATGAGATCTCCCCTCAGTCTCCTCCAGACCAAGTAACCTCAGTTGCTCCTCAAACAGCTGCCCCCCAAGGGCCTTCACCATCTTCATGGCCCTCCTTTGGACACTCTCTAAAAGTTTAATGTCTTTTTTATGTTGTGCGTTTATAGGGCTCTGTTTTCACATCACCACCCCTAAAATTATCTTACTCTATTTTTAAAGATAAAAATCACAAAAGCACTGTTCCACAGAACACTATCGGTTATCCCCTAACACTATGAGGAGCACTGCTGCTGGTGATGAACTCAAACTACCATTGAGTTCCTGTGAAACAAAGACTTGTCCCATCGCCTAAAGAACACAGTTCACAAATCCCTTTGAAGGTATATCGCATATTAATATCACCACCAGTAATAAATATGATCTGATGGTATTTTGAAATGAAATTTCATAACCGTATGTCATCCACTCAGATGACCAAGTGCAGAACAGATACGTCTTCTAGACAGAAAACTGGTATTTTAGTCTCTGTTTCTAGCTTAAGACAGAAGTTTAACAGTGTCATAAATATCCATGACACGTGTCTCACAGCAGCAACTGTGTAAGACATAAAACCTGTGCTGCTCCTGCTACCCTACAAACTTCTGCCAGCTCTCCCTGACCCTGAAACTGAGACACTCTCCACCTGAAGCTGCAGAAAAAGAGCACAGCCCTGGCAACTCAAAAGGACAAGGAATTGCAAATACCATGGCTGCTACAAGGCAAAGAAAGTGAATGGTTAAGAAATAAATCTTGTCAGTGCATCATGATGTGTACAGCAGGTACAGCTGGCTTGGCAGGACAGCCACCCTGGGAACTGGGAAACTGTGGTGGCACCCATGGCTTACCAAGTGGCAAAGCTTTATGCTTGGTTGCAGATTTTTGAGTGCACTGCTTCACAACAAGTTATTTCCTGACTTTTGTAGCAAACAGAAAGAGACTAAAACAAGCAAAAAAACGCATAGCAGAAAGTTAAAATAAGTGCTAATTTTGAATAGGTTTTTGCATTATTCATTGTGTGCTGGTTGCTTGGGGGGCGGGAACAGGGATGGAATCATTGTCTTGCACAGAAGTGTTTGTGAGTGGAGTATGGAATTTGCAAGAGACTGGGCTCTGTAAGAAGCCCTTCTTCACTAATACAAAATAGCTCCTTTCTGGCAAGCTCCAAAGCAGTTACAAATGCAGCAACACTTACACTGTAAACTCTGTGGGACAAGAATTACCCTCAAGTTTGCAAAGTTCTAGCCAAACTGCATCTCTACCCATGACAAAGACTCCCAATGCGTACAAGATCACAAAAAGTTTGGATGAATCAATTTAGAAAACGTAAGTTCACAAACAGAGCATTTCCATAGAAGTAAACCTGAATACATGCAGTGCTAAAATTAAGCATATAAATTAACATCAGGGCCCTACTTATTTTGGCCAGTACAGTTCCATCATCATGGTCTTAAGGTCGCATAAAACACAGAAACAAACCTGGAGCTCATGTGGGTCTCCTGCATTGTTGTGGACCACCACCTCTTGTCACTTAAGAGTGAAAACTGTAGTTTCACTTATACTGGAAACTCTACCTTGTGATTAAACAAAGGTCAAAAGGAGGATGCAATACTACTAACACCTTTTCTCTACACATATGCTACATGTACAAACAAGTACTTTAGACGTGTTTTAAAAATTCAGGAAACAGCTTATGCTAAATGTGACATCAGCTAAAGATTTTTATTTAGACTGGAAAATGCTTTGTGACAGAAAATCAGTTTTAGTTGATTTAACTGGTAATGGACAATTTAAGCAAGACTTATTAACAGTGTAAGCACTTCCATATCATGAAGTGCTGTGTTTTGTAGTGTTGCATTAGAAATCAAGGGAAAATGAAGCGATTAGTATCATCCCAATATACAATTCTGATAAGAGCATTAGCTAGATGCAGAGTAAGTTACCGATTGTATTTCATACACTTCTGAAAACAGCTTGGCTTTTCTGGCCATTCAATCTGTTTCTGCAATTACCTAGATCTAATTTCATGTTTTTATTCAGTTTCGTGTTTTTAAGTTATTTGGCAAGCACATCTCAATTTCCTGTACACTGAGGGCACCTTCTTCATAATTTTAAACATATTTCTGCTTTTTCATTGGCTGTCTCAAAAAAAGTCTTCTCTAAATTGTCCACATGATTCAGTCTGGCTTAATAGATGTCCTGGTTCCAGCCAGAATAAGGTTAATGTTTGCAGTAGTGAAGAGGGAAGATGGCTAGGACCTGGAGGTTATTCCACATCACGTCACATCAGTGCCAAGGGTGGGAGGAAGGGAAGGTTCAGCAAGGAGGGCTCCTTCTGGTCGAGTAACCTTGGCAGAAGGAGCTGTGGGATGGCCCTTGTGAGCCAGAGGGAGCAGTCAGGGTGGCATGGTGGCTGTCGGTCAGGTCAGGCTTGGGGAGCATTTTACCCGTGAATCATTCTCCCTCTTTCGTATACTTTTGTTACTAATAGGGTTGCTGTTACTCTTCCTTTCCTCATTTCATTGCTGTTTCCACTAAACTGTTCTTATCTCAGCCTGTGATCTTTACCTTTTGTGCCTCCAATTCTCCTCTCCAACCTGCCATAGAGGATGGGGGAAGGGCAGGGAGGAGCACACAGTGCCTGGTTTTAGTGGGAACATTGAATTGGAGAATACCATTCCTAAAACAAAACAACAGATTATTAATGTGAATTAGAGAACCGTTTTTAGAAAAAACAAATTCTTTTACAGCCGTTAAGTGAATGCTAACCAGTCACAGCCACTGTGTTTAAAGTGGGTTTTGGTGTTCTCTGGAGTTATTTTTCTATTCTTATGCCATTACAGTGTTTGTGACACTGCATCATTTCTGATTAATTTACAGCAAGAAATACAGCAACAATGTTAAAAGTATTCTAAAAAAGAAAAAAATATAAAAAATTCTTGGGAAACAGAAGGGAAACTACAGTCCAAACAGCAAGACACACATGCCATCAAGTCCACCAGTCATTCCAATGACTGAAAAAAGGAAGAAGTTTCAGCTTTAGAAACGAAGAGTAGTAGTATCACCTTACAGCATGTTTTGAAAGTTCCTGGAATACACCAGCATTTCAAAAATCAAGTTTTATAAACCAAGCTGGTTAGTATTTTATCTGATTAAAAAAAAAAAAAACCACAGAAGTCATACAAAAGCAGAAATAAAGTGAAAAAATATTACAGACTTGGGGTAAATAAAGCTGAGTTTATGTATCTGAAAAAACAGAAGAACAGCAGAATTTCTAGAAATACACTGCAGTAAAATAGTAAGATAGGAGTGACTGAAATAACAATATATAAATTACCATAATTAACTGGAGGAAAAAAAAAAAAAGAAACCAAAACTCATGCTTTAAAATCCTTGAAAATTAATGAAGGGCTAAAAAAGATTACTGATCAGTCAGTCACAATTTGCCCATGTTGGACTCACCATGTTTTCAGTGACCTGAAGCATCAGGAAAATGCACAATTACAACTTTCATTCCTCTCCACACACACAGGCACAAAAACATTGTTATGGGCATTCCCTTTTAGAAGACTGACATGTAAATTAAAAATAAATCTCTCCTGGAAATAACACACTGACGATGCAAGTTTGAATCCCCAGGTATTGTCTCAAAATCATGAAATACTCTTGAAGTCTTGTGGCTTTTTTATTGACTATTTGAAGGGATTACTTATGAGAAGTTGCACCACTCCTTTTTGTCTCCAGCAAAGAGCTGAGAAGCTTACACAAGCAAGACATTAAATAAATATACACCAACTCCTACAAACACTCAAGCAACATTAAGGCTACTGAAGGGATGGAATAAATCACCAACAAACAGCAAAAGACAGTTTTCTGCAGCAAGTTTGAGCCCCAAAATGATTATTCAGCCTGTGGCACCTCACACTCTCCCTTTCCAGGGGGCAATTCAATTTGACATAACGTTCATGAGGTAATTCCTACATGCACTTCCATAGAAGCACAAAGATGTTCTCACTTTGGTAGTGACATGAGATTTTACCATTTAGACTGTACTTCTGAAGCAGATGACTTTGATTGTCTTCCACTATATACAAAAATCAATTCATGATACAGAAGGATATTTCAAATGCCCTTCAGTGCCTTCAGAAGGAACAAAGTTAGTATGACATGTCTTTTAGTGATTGGTAATTTCTGAAAAACTATCACAATCTTACTTGACTTCTAGTCTGACTATGTAGGGAAAAAATTGTGTAAAGAATCAATAAAAGCATTTCAATCACAGCTGACGTTGGGTGAAAAACCACATGACATCCTATTCAGCACAGTACTAAACAAGAACATCTTATAGCAACAAGAAAAATTTCAGGTTTTGTTTTGGAGGCAGCACAGTAAGCAAAGACATACCTGGGCACTATATTCTCATGCTCATATTTTTTATCTTCGTGCCCTATAGATCTAAAATTCAATGCATTCTGCAATAGTAGAATTTGAACAGAAATACCTACAGGAGGCAAGACAAACATCTCCAGGCAGTCTTTGTCAAGGCTTGGAGAAAAAGGACATGTGAAAGGCTTTCATTTCTCTTCCTTGTACAACATTTCTTGTTCTTCCTGTAGGTAAACTCACAGGTGAGGGCCATCATCACCTTCAGGACAAGAGCAGCAATAAGCAAAATATGCTTGTGCGGGAACAAAAAAAAAAAAAGGAATCATGAAAAAAAAAAGCAGACCAAGACAAATACTGGCAGAGAAACGACCTGAGCTGCAATAAACGCTTGTGGGGGAGGGGGAGTACTTGCCACAGCATCACCATCTTGCTTCTGCTACAACAGCATCATCTAGCTGATCTCACCACCGAGCTGAATAGAACAAACTGAACAGGAAGTATAAAGGAAAGAAATAGACAAGATATGATTTATTATGTATTATACAAGAATCACCAGTTTAACTGTCTGCATTTCAGTACATCCTGACAGAAAGGGAAAAAAAGAATCAATATTTATTTTAAAAGCAATGGTTCTTACAAGAAATAAAAAAAAAAATAAAATAAAAAAAAAAAAAAAAAAAAAAAAAAAAAAAAAAAAAAAAAAAAAAAAGAACTAAAAACCCAGCTGCACTTGCTGCTCAATTAGAAACCAAATGAAAGCACAGTTTGGGAGAAGTAATATAAAGGCACTGATGCATCTTAGAAAGTTACAAGTTTGTTGCTAACAGATTAAGGTAAAACAGACCTTCTTTTGAACACTATGAGAACAGCACATGTGTCCCCCTCTAATGAGAGGCAAGACCCATAAATCATGAACAGCAAATCATGAGCTCCGAGGGAGGTCTACCTCTTCATCTGTGACAATTAATGTGTCACCCTCACAGCAACCCAGAGGCAAATTCCTTATGCTATTTTTTATGCATGTATTGTCTTAAAACATATCTCTTCCAAAATTACACTTGACATTTCTTTAATGGACTGACTTGCACTCCAGCCAACCAGCATCATAGATTTACAGACATCAGCCACAATAAAGATCTTATAAAATTCATCTAATGTTCTATTCCCCCCACCCCCCAATATAAAGGGACAAAAGGCATTGAAGTATATCTTTTTTTACTTATCACCAGTAACAGTTATAAAGGGAGATAGTCCTCTCAAGGTTTGTCATGAATTTTTCATGATTAAAAGCAGTGTAAAATAGTCTATGGTTGTGACCTATATTCACAAAACAAGGGAACACAAATGTAAATAAGGAATAACAAGGGAACAACAAAATGTAAATACCCATTCCACAGTATGCAGATAAATCAAAAGGCTTACCTTAGGGTAAGCTTATACTGTGCCTAATTTTTCGATTAGTCCCTGATAAAGATCACAGCCTACATCATCCACCTAGCACTTTAAACTTGCTTCAATGCAATTTTCTTTAATACCTTTGCACAGTACTTGTGTGTAAATAGACCTCAACTCGTGCTGTTTCCTGTGTTTTTTTCTCTCTAACTTTCATCATATATTTTGTGCCATCTGCAGACAAGCAGTACTACTCACATAAGTTGTCTTACTGAAAAAATCAGTTGGATCATTCAGCAGACAAAACCTGAAAGCTTGTCTCTCCCTATAAACAAGGGGAGAGGAAGAGGGTTATAGCACTAAATGAGGGCTTTGACAAGGAAGCTGCAGCAGTTTTCTGCCAGGGGGTAGGACACCGTCCTATCCCATCCCATTCCTGCCCAAGGACTGCCATCTGTATAGCTGAGACAGCAGAAGAGAACAAATGCCCTTGCCACCCTCACCACTCTTCAGCCTCTACATTAAACCATAATGCTATGAGCTAGGACAGAAAGTAATTGCCTGGATTTTAAATTTATTCACCTTACAGGAAATTAACAGCATTTTTAAAGTAACAGAACATGAATCCATTTTGTTTATTCAGTACCACACTTTAAAAGCTGGCAATCTAAATTTTTTGCCCTACAATCTACACTCATAAATGAGCACATGGCAGTAGGCATGCTATGAAAAGATACTTTTCTTTCTGCAGGTACTGGTCTCCAAAGTAGGAGATAAAAAGAAGTCAAGAACTCTTTAACACCTGGGGTTTGCAACATCGGTATCTGCTCCTGAGAGGTAAAGCTCTATTACGTATGGATAACAGGTATTTCTGTCATACATCCAAAGCAGTGAGAGCAGCTGAGCATCTACAGGGAAGCATTGATCTTGGACCTGTGGGCTCTGGGAATCAGCACATCCCTCCTCCTCCTCGGCTGCTGTTAGAGGTCAGGAATGAAGATTAAACAAGGAATTCACAACCTGGTTCTGGTGTCCTACCCAAAGGCTTCAAAACTCCAGCTCTTTCAAGGCAGATGTAATTTTATTGCCGCAGTGACAACAGGCAGTGAGCACAGACAAAAAAAAAATCTGTGATAAAGAGCTATAATATATAACAAATTATTTAGGACTTTAAATCAATATTTGAGATATATCCAGAAATTCTGAATCATGGAGGTTAAAAAAAAACAAACACCCAACTTATGAAGATGGAGAAAGATGGAAAAGTGTCTCTTGCTAGATTTCAATTTCTCATTACTATTTGTAATGTTAGAGAAAATTAACAAGAGCATCTCTTCTTGCATCAACTCCGTGGCTGTTTCTTTCACTACAGTGACTCTGGAAGTGACTAACACCATAAGCACGTGAATGCCACACTACAGCACAACCAGTGCCTACATGCTGGGACCTGAAAGACTTTGGCACCAATCAGAGGATGAGAAGGTGAGATTTGCATTTGCATGTCAGAGGCTGCTGTCACATCTCTGAGGGATGGTCACACTTTTTTCTAAATCCCTTCAAGACTACTTGGAACTCAAACCATGCAAATCTGGCACTCACACGGGAGAGGAGACAGCTGCCCTGCAGAGACTGCAAGCCCAGGAGGATAGATACTTGCCATTGAAAGCCAGACCTATTTTTGACATCCCCTGCCGCTCCAGCAGCAGGCCACCTGGCACTAGCTGGCCAGGCACTCTCAAGCAGCACAGAAAGAATATAATTTCACCAAATTGCCCGCTGCCTCCAGTCCCCTGCCTGACATGCACGTCCTTGTTGCATAGGTAGAGTAACATTCATAGGGTTCCTAAAAGCTTCCTATTACAGCCTAAAAGGGAAAAAAAAAAGTGAAAGAAAACCCTGGTGAGGGTCCTGTAGAGCAGATGCAAGCTGAAGGAACAGAAGAGATCATTATGACTTTTATTTCTTCATACTTACACTAGAGAACTCTAGTGGGCTACACAAAATTAATGAGGACCTGTATTAAACGTGGAGCCACTCCCTCTATATAATGAATACGTGGGCATTAAAAACCCCTGCTGCTCTTCTCAAAGCAGATGGGGTAATGCTTGGCAGCCCTGGCTTTGAATGCATCTGGTAGCCTACTGTCATCTTTCACAAAGCTCCTTCTCAGTCCCCAGGCAGGGGCTGCTGGTGTGGGATACAATGCAAGGCTCCACGTAACCACTGTAGAATAGAACTCTAACACACTTCAAACCTCAGCAGCATAAACAGGCTTCCTCACGCTACCTTGCAACAGGAAAACACAAAAGATACCTTGGACTGGATTTGCAGAATTGCTGAAAAAGCTTGCTCAAAGAAATTAGGTGACATGAACCATGTACCTGCAAATACACCAGAGATCAGCACAACAAACAGGAGTCATGATCAGAAAAGCCTGACTTTCACTGAAATGCTTGCTTCACCACTAGAGAAAAAAGATCATCACTGCCACAACACCAGAGGACCGTTCTGAGAATGCATAACTTCACAATGAACATTTTGTGTGACTCTCTCCACTCTGGCTTATAGCTTTTCTTAATGATAACTAGTTATTAAACGAATAATAGTTAAATATTAAATTTATTTTTAAATTAAATTGTTTAATACTAACTAATATAAAATAATTTTTTTTATTCTTCTTATATCATTGAAACCACAGAAATAGCTGCAGCTAAGAACTCTGCAGCAGAGATGTTTGTGAAGCCAGGCACGTTAATGAATACCCAGGGACTCTTCATTACACAAATTGGTGACAATGGAGTAATGGTTGGAGCAAATGCAGATGTACAGGCCCATTCATATGCATATGTCCGGGTCCAGGCAATCCCAGGCTGTCTGGGGGGATCCTTTGTCCACCCGTGCCCACCCTTCGGGAAGCGAAGAGCTGCAGCAATGCAGCACAGTGACTCCTTTGGAGGGGCAATCAATGGCATTAAAGCACAGGCATAAGGCTTGGGCCAGGTGCCTGTGCAAGATCCAGATGCGCTGGGCACATGTGCAAGGGTGAGAATTAACTCATAAAACAGGGAGAAGGGGCTTCAGATGCACATGGCAGGGAGCAAGGGATCATGCAGTTGCAACACTCCAAGAGCCTCATGAGAGCCAAAGGTGTGTTTGTACATGCATGTGGCACTGCACAGGGATGGAAATGCGGCCACTGTGAGATGAGAAGCACAGCATTTCAAAACGGCAGTCTCATTCCCTGCACGGCTTGACACGCAAAGCAGCAACTGCACAAGTTTGCACTTCAATTTAAATGCATCCAAAACCAGAAGCATTTGTCACCAGGCTCCCACCCCCACAAAAAGGCCTCTCAGACAAAAACAGCAAGTGACCGTTGTGAGAGCACAGCCGGGACACACCACGCAGGAAAGGCTGTCAAAGGTGCCGGTTCAACTAGCAAAAGACTTCGAACAGAGCATTTTATTCCTCATCCGGCCTTGAGATAACACTACACTGCAAGAGTGAGGAAGTCAAAACGGTTCTTTAACATTTAAACTGACACAAAACCGTAATTTTAACTCAATTACATTCCTTTAAAATACCAATTTCAGCACAGCACTCTGTAAAAAATTTGTTCAGACTAGGATCCAAATCCATACCACAAATGCTTCCTATATGACCAAAATAGTGTTAATCAACATCTACAAATCCTTAAAAGAAAACATAATGGCCTTAGGGGATCAATGCAATGAAAAAAAACCCCTTTTTATAAATGCGCTGCCCTCAATTTCCATTTGCATGACATTTCTGGCTCCAAAATCTCCAAAATGCAATACAATCCATCGTTCGCCTAGCCATTATCAACCCAGAATATGTAATATGTGCTTTAATTTCATATCACCCTGCATTGAAAAAAAACCCTTTGAAATATTAAATAATTAAAATATATTACTTGCCACTGAGGTCCAAATAAGATATTTGTATCAAATTCTGCCAGTTTATTGCCTTACCAGCTGCTTTATGAACACAGATAAAGCTTTCAAAAAGGCTCTCTAAAGGCTTGTATTATTCATCAGTTTTCTGAAACTATTAAGTTACACTCCCATTTCCCACCTCCATCACCAATTGTAGGCCTTTGTTAAACATTCTTTTAGCTTTTACCACGGCAAAGAAAAAAAGCATTGAATTGTGGGATGCCTCTTACTCCGGGGGAAAGGTTTTGAATAGAACAGCTGTCCAGAGGTCAGGCAAAAACGAATTCCCCTCTGACAATAAGGGACTTTTTGTGGGGAAGGAATAGGAATTCAGAAAAAGAATTTATGGAATTGGGTAGATACAATAAGAGGTTAAAGAGAGAACTTCAATCAAGAGGAAAGCAGGGGGGCAGGGGGCATAAGGAACTGCAACAGAGAAGGGAGATATCACCAGCCACACCAGCAGGGAGCAAAATGCTGAAACAGTTGTTCTATAAGAAATAAATATATATACATATATGTGTATATATATATAGAGAGAGAGAGAGAGAGAGAGAGACAGAGACAGAGACAGAGACAGAGGCAGAGAGAGGGTTGCTGGAGAGGAGAAGTAGATGATAGCTGGCCCTAGGAATGCAGGCCTGCACCACGGTAGAGGCTCCCTTTCCCTCTCCCATCTGCAGACTGAAAGTCTCTCAGCAAAATGACCCCCATAAAAGCAGACCATGGGAGTGGGTGGATGAGGCACTCTCCAAGAAGGTGAGAAATAAGGACTTGACTGTTTCTGCAGTGAAAGAGCAGTGAACCCAGCATTTGCTTTGAAAGGACTTATTTCAGAGGAAAACTGAGGCCACAGCATCGTTTACATGGCTCAGATTTGAAGACATCTGCTGGGCACACTCTGGGTCCTCTTGGCTGCATGACATTAAAACAAAGCTTTTGTCAAAACATATCACACCTCTTACATGAATCTCTTGCCTCAGAAAGAAGGAAAAAAAGGAAGGGTCGTTCTGAGACAGTGAACACCTGCATTTCCAAGCTAAATAACAAGCAGGTCTCACACTTGCCAAAGGTGATATTAACAAACATCACCAAAAAATCCTGTGTTGTAATGTTTTTGAGAGGGTATCCTTGTGTCACGGTTATTTAATGCTTATCACCATAAGACACGGGATAGTGCTAAGGTGGAAGTATACAAATACTTTACAAATACTTTATTCTGTGGGCTGTAATAAAAATTACGAAATGTTATGCAGGCACAAATTTCACAGGCACAAGCCTGCACCTTCACATGACTTCAAAACATGATTAAAAACACAGTTTTCAATTAGACTTCTTGATACTTCTCAGTCAAAACAGAAACGAAAGGAAGCGACAGGTATTGGAGCTCATTAACTTCCTTAAATCTGAGCTATGATGTTGGCTAAGCACACAGTGCTCAAATGACTGAATCTGGATTGATTTTGTGATGGTGAAAGACTACCCAGCACTCACTGCTTCAGAGGGTACTTTTTTCCCCACACTGCATTTATAGCTGGACTAAGAATGCAGCAGCCCAGAGGGAAACTGGATGCTATCCTACAAGAGAAGAAAACCAAACAAACCGACAAAAAAGCCACACTCAACCTGGGGTCATGATTCACTGAAGCATTTTCATGCCACTGAATTCTGATGTTATTTAAGCATTTATTTTCCACACTTTGCTGAAACAAGGCTGGTACACAGTCCATCCAAAATGCTAAGCAGCAGAAATGAAGGTTGTTAGCCCATGCAGAGCTGGAACTCCAAGACTTGACGCATCAAGAGTGCTGTGAAATGAACCCCTGGCTGGTCCTGACAACCACCCCAGCGCTGCTGGCACCCACAGCAACGCTCTCCTATCCACTGGAACAGGCACCAGCCTGCGCAGCACAGAATTATTTTCACTGCACCTGCAGCGCACAGACAGGAAATAATTTACAATAATTTGTCAGGATTAACCTTTTGATAAGGCATAAATATTTCCTAGGTTTAAAGCACTTTATAGAAGTGCAAAGGTTCATTTATATTAAGCAAATGCTGCATCAGCAGTTTGACAGTAGCAAAAACTGTGATGCTGAGACTGGTTACGACTCTGTTGGCCTTAATCTCTATCGCAATAAAATGAAGCTTGGCATTTCAGCATGGCAAGATATGATTCATAACTAACCATCATTCTTCCTTAGCTTTGAAAATGTCAAACAGGATAATTAACAGGAGATACTCGTTGGTTCACACATTCCAGACGTAGAGATTTATGTAGACCCTGCATCACCAAACACTGACAAGTTATTTGTAGCCACATGTTTTAAAACTGCCTTTGTATTTTCCTCATATTCAGCACAGCCAAACAGAATGAGTCAGGTCTGAACAGTTCCTGCTCCTGACCTTATCCAGCAGAACTAATAAAACACAGCATTGGTTCACTATCTTTTTATATGCCAAATCCAGCTATTTATAAACATATAAATAAAAAATAAATTCTATGGCCTGCTGTTCACATGTGAGTTTCATTCTTTCTCAAAAAACAGCCCCAAGGAGCTTACAGTGAACATTACCCAGTTCTCAGCCATTCACACCACCTACATTTATATTTACAGTGCTGTTCTTCACTCTACTGAAGTAGGCAGGTATTTTTAGCCATGCCATGATGCATGTTTAAAAATGATTAAAATAAATACTCCTACAGCACTTCCATTTGAAGACTACACATCCCACACACTCTTCTGCTGGACCAAACCACACATAATAAGGTGCCAAAATATTTTCTTGCAGGAGAGACACTTCCAAACGTTACACCAGCAGAAGCCCCCCTGATACTTTGCCAAGAGCACAAAGCAACAACTAGTAACTATGAAATAGTCATCCTCCTGGCTCATATAGAGAGGGAAACTCTTCCCACGCAGAAAGCACAGGCTATGGCTACAGCTCTGCATTTTGAATCCGTACTAAGCACAGGCCATACCCGCATAATAGAGATGCAAGAAGCAGGATTGCTCAATAGATTATTGTGTATTTCATTAAACCTAACCTATTTCTCACTTTTTCTTTGTGAAAAAGGAAAAAAAAAATATACCAAGGAACAGTTTGATACCTAAAAAGCAACTTGAAGTTTTTGGTTTGACTTGCCATCAACAATTATTTTTTTCATTCCATCATTGAAACAATTTAACAGTGTCTAGACTCACACACAAGAATATGACTGGTTACTAAAAGAGTTAGGTTTACAAGCCTTCATACTTACTGCTATGTCCATTCAAAACAGTATTCTTTTCAGTACAATTTCTAGACAGAGTACACATGCATCTATCATCCATGACAAATGCCAGAGACTTTACATCCCATACTCCAACTCAGTAAAGTACTTTCTATTCAGAATAAAATCTAGACCTCATTATTGGCCTTAGTAGAACTAAGTGTAACCACATGTTTAAATATTTTGTTAAATTAGGTTCTTGGAACTTACCTCAACTTCATGGACAGGTCTAGCAGCATGCACCAAGGCAATAGATTCCGAAATAAAGATGTATAGGTTCTCTTTTTGTTTGGAATCGGAAAAGGGGAGAGTGTGCCTGTGTGTGTGTGATTTTTTTTCACCTTTTGCACTTTGAAGAAAAAGAGAGCAAAGCAGATGATGGGGGAAAAAAAGACTATCTAGAGGTTTTGCTGGGAGAAACTAGTTTTTACATGTTCTGTGTAAAAAAAAAAAAACAAAAAACTAGAAGTTTTCTTATGAACTGTTGCCTTCTGCTTACTGTTTCTCTTCTTGAGCTATGGAAAATTAAAGAGCCATTCAAAAGAAAACATATCTTTACTTGAAAATCATAGATAAAATGCGGCTAAGCAAAAAGAAAGCTTTTGATTGACAAAGTGGAACTGAAGGAAAAACACAGACACAGAAAGCATTCATGCCACAGATGAAAACTTGGATGCCAGAGAGAAAGAAATTAGGTTTATAACTTCAAATATTTGTACAGATGCCTTACTCCTACCCTATTATTAATGCCACTAAGTTCATAAGCTTGCACAAAAAATTACAAAATATAGATACCATGTTCATCCCTGGACCCACTGAAACACATCTCTAACTTCAAGGGGCAGATGATAAAACGCAGCTGAAGAAAATGGAAGAAATAGTGCTTATCTATGGCCTAATGTCTTTATTTGCTAATACTAATAAAATAAATAAAAAGTAAATACCCTTCACGGACTCTTACCTTCATCACATTATTTAAATGAAGGAACTTAAAAACAACAGTTTAAGTCAGCATTTGTGTCAATGTAAAAAAAAAAAAATTCAAGCTTGTTTTTTATTTATGCTTAGTTATTTTCCTTAAGAAAAAAAATCCTATGTTAGTAATCTTCAAAACCTTTTAATTTGAAATTAACCATTATCCTTATCCTATTAGCTCCAGCACTTTGCCATAAATTCTATTTATATTTAATCAATGTGATTGACTCTGTTGGTGACCATGCACAGCAATGTTTAGAATTAGTACATCCTCACCTACTACACCCGCTGCTGTCTTATGCCAAAAGATGGAAAACAAGCTCTCCTGCCTTCTCTTCCAATTTTCTCTTAATTTTCAATGGAATAGTTCCTCTACTGAACTAAATGGAAAGGAAATATTTCCTGTGTATGAACAGGCTGGCTTTGTCAAATGCTCACACCTCAGGCATAAATCCAGCAGACTCCCACCACTCAATGAGCTGATTTTTCTCTCCAAGTTCAAGAGAAAATTTGAATTTATTTTTTAACTTACAGTAATATCCTCAAGCCTAAATAAACTCATGCCTCACTCTCCAGTCATTTTTAAACTCTATGTTATTTCAAGAAAATATTGTACTGTTATGTGCTTTTTCAAAATAAAAATATTTTCATCAACTCAAGTCTTTCAGAATGAGGCCTTTGCCAATGATATATTTTGCTTTTATCTCTAAACAAAAGGGTAAGTATTGATTTTACAGCATTTATTTCCTTGTTCACAGAATCAACTGTTGTGATTTTATTAGTGCATTTGGGTATTTAAAAGAAACAGGGAGAAATGAAGCCTACCCAACCATTTTGTACAAAAGTCACCCAAACCTCAGAACCAACAATTCCTTATCCTGTTTCTCTGCTTAACATTTATTCTTACCCTTATAACAATTTAGACTTTTTTCTTTTTAAACATGGAAATATTTTCCTAAAGAGGCAGCAGTTGAAACAATACTGCCATTTCTCTGGTTTTGTACTGAAAACCAAAACCACTCAAACACAAAGCTAATGTAAGTAACAAAAGCACAGAGTAACTGTATTCACATGCGACACAAGGTGAAGCCAGAATAGATAAGCCACTCCACCCATATCTCCATGACAGCAAAAACACATTTACTATCTTGACTTCACTCATAGCACCTCGATCCTCTACTGAGACCATATGCACTACAGACAATTATATGATCTGTAAGTGTCCTTATTTGTCTGCAGCCATGGGAAAGCCAGGCTCCCAGTAACTCCATCACAGAAAAAATTCCAAAGGCCTGAGGCCAGCAGGCTGGAAGGGAGCAAGGGAAGATTTCATGTGCTCTCTGCAGGATTTGCATTGCAAGGTCTGCGCAAATAAAAATCACCAGATCAACAAAATGAGAGTACACTTGTTTTCTAGGTCCTACAGCTCATGTTTCAGCAAGGAAACAGATGATGTGAAACTGGGATCTGCTTTTCTCCAGTCCACACAGGCACAGGCAGTAGCCCATCTTTAATCTCCCCCAGAGGACCCTCTCACTAAGCCTGTCACGTGCAGCAGGACACAGCACAGCTGTCAAGGACATGGTGGACACCATACAAAAAGCTGACAACTCCTCCCTGACCCACTCCCACCACAGAGCAGAGCAGAGCCTGGCACAGGCCAGCCCGGAGGGCAGCAGCAGCTTTAAGGACTCCCGTGCTCCCTCAAGTGCACCCCACAACCTCCTGCAGCAGCCTGGCACCTTCTCTCCTTCACCAGTGCCAATCTAAACTGGTTTAAAAACAGGTAGAAGATCCTCTGGTTGTATCATGATTTAAAGCATCACACATTATTTCCAAAAATAAAAAAGGCTCCTCCTTTTATGGCAGAGCAGAAGGTGACAGCAAGATGACTGTGCCATGTGCAAAACATATGAAAGGACAGATGTTTTTAAGAACTAATTGCTCCTTCAAATGCTAAGCTAAAACATTTTTTCACCTTCTAGAGAGGAATTTTTTTCTATTGCACAAGAACACAAGATTTTTTCCATTGCAACAATAAATTAAGACCACTGCATTCAGAAGGAGTTTCTCCGTTTGAGCAAGGTAAGTTTGTTAGACAACACTTGGAACCAGAAGTCTGACCTGTCTTCTCTAACGATCTCTATTGAAAATTACATATTTTTACCTCAAGTAAATTAATTCATTTCTAAATTCTCTAGAATTTTTTTTGCCTGAGTGATATACCAAAGGATCTATTTTATACTTCATACATAGCAAAGAAAGATCTCAGTTTTAAGTGCCAGATCCAGCTGTAGTGATGTAAACTTAATTACACCATGTCACAATTTCTAATCTCAGACACGTCAACATGTAAAGGTTCCACCTATACACAGACTAATGTTGGAAACAGAGGACAGATTTAATTTCAATTTAAATCGCTTTGCTTGCAAAGTATATTGTTCTTTTAAGACAAGGGAAAGGAATGACAAGTAAAAATACCCTACTAGGTTATAGCATTAACTGTAAAGTTGAGAAATAAAGCACTGTATGAATTCAAAAAGACAGAGTTAGTGATGAAAGTACGATCACTTATGGGGATAGTACATTGTTGCACGTGTTAAACACACCAGTCACACGGTATGGTACGACTATCAAAAATAAACTTCTGATTTGGATTCCTTTAAAAGTGCATAATTTTTTTTATTTTTTTAAATGTTCACACAAAGGTTCACTGGGTATTTTTAACTGCATGGAAAAATTAATTATAATTATATTCTGTCAAAAAATATAATTTTTTTAAATGCTCAACTATATCTCAGCATTTCTTCATTGAAGAGAAATTAGAAAAAGAAATTCTTTCAACTGATCTGTTTCTTAGGAAGCGCCACCTTTCAAAATGCAGTCTTGATATCTTTGGATTCAAAAAGACTGTTATCAAGAGATTATCCTTTATTCAACACAAGAGGTATCATTCTTTAATATTCACTGAACAAGAAAAGAGCTCTTAATAAATCTGATAGCTATGCAATATTCAGCTCCCATTTGATACCATGGACAATACATGATTCATCAGACATGCTTCGTTCTACCTTCATTTCAGTACACTAACAGGTACTGTTTGAACAGGCAGGTCTCTGGATTATTCCCATTTCATCCTTTCAGCATTGCTCCACTGATCCAGCACACAGCTATCAAGTGCTGACAACTTCTCAGAAGCCCTGTCCTTCCCAGGCTCACCCTGAATGGGAGAGGGCAGTTTGCAACAAAGCCATCCATCACTTCTCCCTAACAAGAATTTTGAAAGCAGACACCTCTCTCAGGCAGGCCCCCCAACACAGCCTGGAGAATGCCATTTGCTCTTAGAGCCAAGCACTATGGAAAAAGAGCCACACGCTTGGGACTCGCCCTTCTGTTTCAGAATCATCGGAGAGGGACAAAAAAAATAGAAAAAGAGGTAGCAAAATAAACAGGTAACTATATACCTGTGCAAATGATTCCTGGAACTCGACACATTTATTTACAAATGAGCACGGTTTTGCGGCTCACACTGAGTAAACTGGGCTCATGGAATTTGCCAAGCAGGTACGCCAGGGGTCGATATCGGTGGGGGCATTGCAAACATAAAGGCTGTCCTAAAGAGCACAAAGGGCTGGCAATTCAAAAGCCTGCTTGACAGAAAGTAAACATCAGTCATACTAATCTCAACACTGCAAAATATAACAAATTCTGAGAGGTTCATGCCAAAGTCAGTATAGATCCCCTGCATCAATCTTCTCAAGACAAGTACACACCACTCAACCATCATCACTGACAGACAGCTCCCAGCACTTATAACCAATGTTTGGTTTTGGGGTGCAATGTGCAATAAACAGACCCCTGCATCTCCTACAGGAAATCACCATCACTGGTACTGCACAACAGAAATCAACCTGCACTCTCTTTTTCTTTCCTAATTTGTTATAGCTATTCCCCGAGGCCTCCATGGGCAAAGTAACTGATTGCTCTTTCTTTCCTGCTGTTTAGGGTTTGGAGAGATGTCTATTTTTTCTAAGCTGACACACACAATTAACAAGAGGGTCTCAAAAGATCCCCTGTGCTGCATCTTGGAAACTACAGTTTCCATTTATAGCCAAGCAAAGTATAATTTTCATAATGCAATGAAAACACCCAAGAACAGGATTTCAAATGTGCTTTCCATTTCTCTTTGCACATCTACAAGCCTCTTGTGACTGAGATCAGTTTCTAACAGTGCAGAGTTTCTTCTGCCACTTCTTGAAGAGAGTGCCAGCAGATGGCCCATTCCCTGTCAATGCTGTTCAATAATTTAACATGGCTAATACAAGCTCAACCTGATTCTGTATTCTTTTTAAAAGGTACTTCCTAATTTTTACATAGATGCACCAACCTGTTAGACATAGCTACTGAAGTCCAAACATTATAAATTTAAATCCACAGTGCCTGAAACTCAAGTTCACTGAAATTACAAGACAATTTGCACACACTATAATCAGCTGTACCATCTCTACAGGGGAAAAACACTTCTAGCAACAGCAATTTAACTAACTCATGCCTGCTTTGCTCACAGGACTCAGTTTTTCCTTATACAACCAAGATGGGTTCTTTGGCAAGGTTTGTGTGTTAGTTCTGGGTTATGCAAGAAGAACTAATGACTTCTTTAGCCACACCATTCCTCTGAAACCAGTTCAGAAGAGGTCTGATCTTCCTGTTATCTTTTTTGATCCTAAGTGATTTTCATACTACTTCTTCAAAAAGTTTAACATCTTAATCACAATTCAAATGTCTTTAATCAAAATACTGCCCAGAATAGAGATAGTTAAATTGGTAATAAAGGATGGAGTACATAGTCTGTCTGTCTGCTTAATAACTCTCTAAAGCAGCTGTAGTGGTTGAAGTCCACATATAACCAAACCAAAAGTGCAATTGTTAGTTTTCCCTTTAAACAGAATAGAACACACGATCTGACTTTTACCTTTTTTTTTTTTCCAGGAATCAATAGAATCATCTGCAACTATCAGATATCACCTGGATCTGTATGCAATTTACAAACCATAGACTGAAAGCTGGCATAAAAAATATTTCCAATATCTGTAATATGCATGCTCCCCGTTCCTAATGCCTCTCCTCTCAGCTGCTACATCACAGTTCCCATTAATCCCTGAACTCTTCCCTGTCTGTCGAGTTCGTATCCAGGCATGATGACAGCAGCCTCCATCTTAGTATGCTGTAACCATACTTCTTGCTCAGTTAACAAAGAAATAATTTATTTGACTTTGGCATAGTTTTAGGACAGCACCACTAGCTGTTTCCAAATGCACTTGAAGCATCTAGTTGCTTTCCTTCTCCATCCTCAGGATGTTTTATCTAGATGAAAAATTTAGGTGGATTTCATCAGAAGAATTATTTTACTATTTTTTCTGCAAAACAGAGAAATAATTTAAAAAAAAAATGTAGCAGAAAACATGCAAAAAACCACACATCAATTTTCTGCTACAAACATTTCTCAAAATAGTAATGACTCAACAATAAGATGATTTATTTAAAATCCTTTGTTCCACCAATGTCCCTAAGTAGTAAAAAATATTCATTTTTATTTAGTTACACTATATACAAAAATAAAAAACAGTTTCTGTATTTTTAGCCAACGATGAGGACAGACTACCTCTACACTTCAGATTCTTGTACTTGCTATCTGACTCCCAGAGGAATGAGCCCTTCCAACTCCTCTTTGGTCCACACTGTCAGCTGAGACAGCTCTGGAAGGGCTATGGTTTTTCAGCTGTATTCTGATGAGTGTTTCTTTAACCTCTGAAAAGTGGTTATCAGCATGTTATCAGGTGTTATCAGCATCTTCAGTGAGTACAGCACTTAAATTATGGGTGAAATTGAATAAAAACTATTGAAACACAAACATGGAATGAGAGAATGGCATGGCACACCTAGCATTCCCTTTACATAGACAGCCGTGAGTCCTACCCGTAAGAAACAAAATTTTGTGGCAACAACAGATTATTTTAATAGACAGTTTAATTCTTTGTAGCAGTCCAAAAGGAAACACAGAATGTTATTATCATTATTATGAAATGCATATGGAATATGACAACAAAAAAAATAAAGCTGTATCCCTACATAAACCTCATTTCTTCTTCTGCAAGATCCTTGCTGACAGGGAAGGAGGAAACAATTACCTTTTACTGTTACAGCAGTAGAGGAGCATTGGAAGAACCAGCTCATAGCAGGTTCAAATCAAACAAAATTAAATTTCTTCACATGAAGTCGATTGTGGAATTCAGCACCACTGGGTGCAATGAATACTACCAGACTTGATTGGTTCCAAAAGTGATAGAATAAAAATCCTGAGATTATTAATAACTACAAAGACCGTTTCACTCAGGCAAGCTCAAGACTCACAAGCCATAAATCACTAGAAAATGTGAAAGCACTAATACAAACTCTTCCTATTCCCACATTACTCCTGAAGTGCCCGCAGCAGCTCAGTGAGGATCTTAAGCATAACAGCCTTGAATCAAACCACTTATACCCACTACAATAAAGCCTCTGAGCTACCAATTACATAGTCATTGTTTTTGTGCACACTCTTGCATTTGAATGTACCACGAAAAAAATTCTAATGCATTTATTGTAACTTTTTCTGTCCAAGAGACAAAACTTTGAGTAAGTATCATTATTCCTGCCCCTGACTTCTTCCCCCTCCTCACCAATACTGAAAAATCTTTCCTTTTATAGGTGGGCAAAATATAATTTTCATATCCACACTTTCATATTAGCCATAGATACAAATAACAAGGCAAAAATTATAGCCAAGTAGACAATGCAATGCCAAGCCAATGCAGATGTTCACTGAAATTCTCCCATGCAAAGGACAGGGAAAGATAGTAAGAAATTGGTATCTTGATTCTCCCACATGCTAAATTCGTGGATTTCATTCACAGCAAACAAGAGACCTTCAAGGACTCCAGTTTCAACTGTGTATTACAAAAGGAAAGGAATGGGAGGGACAAAAGAAAAAAATCTAACCAAAACATAAAAAACACAAACAAACAAAAAAGCCCAACAAGACAAAAAACACATATAGACACACACACCATCTGAACAACAAAACCCAAAACAACTAAACATAGCACAAACAACATTCAGAAATCCTGATCATAGAGCACACAAGTTGAAACTTACCAAAGTACCCAAACTGAAACTAAAACTCCTGGTATAATGATTAAATAGCTTCCACATAGAAGTGATAGACAGTCCTCC
>WEZZ01020554.1:1998-19591 GCA_013400585.1 Chloropsis cyanopogon
GGTTGCACAACCCTATTAAAAACCAGTTTTTGAGCACACAACCTCAATATTGGAGTATATTCTTGTTTATTTAGTAATTATAAAAATGTAATTCTGTAATAAAATGCTAGGTGTGTGATAAGACATGGACCAAATAGATACTGAAAAAAAAATCTGTTTGACAATATTTTGATTTTTGTTTAATTTTATTTTATTTATAAACAATACAGGAAATATTTTCTTCATGAAAACAAATGGATTGTTTTGTGCAACCCTTGCAGAGTCCCACATCCAGTGTTTCTTCACTTTAGAGACCCCATCCCTACAGGATGTGATTGTAGACAGAGATGAGAAAAAGTAGAGAAAGGTGAGTCCCAAATACCTATGGAGAGATGGAGGACAGATCTTGGATTTAGGCCATGAAAATTGAAACCCTTTTCAGCATTTTCAGGTAAAAACAGCATTTCCCTTAAAATTCAAATCTGCAGATTCATCAAATGCCTTTTAAAAGTGTGGAATTTGGGTGGTCTTTCCCTTTGCCATCTCGTTCATGCTTGCTGCTTTGTATGGTATACTAAGGTGTACATTAAGATTTGCCTTCAAATATTCTCATCAGGCATGGAAGCTACATTAAAGGTTTTTTGAAAAGAAAAGAAAATAAAATCCCAGTGTCCTGCTCTCCCTGTTCCTAGGTCAGCTCTTGGCTGTGCCCTTTAAAATCTTGCCTTCCCATTCCATCTCACTCGTAAATAGTGTACTTGGACTTTACAGGTTATAAGCAACAAAGGCAGGACATCCAGCTCCTGAAGCAGATGGGAAGGAAGGTAACAGTGCATGAGCCTGCAGGATTTCTTCTCTTGCCATATGTTCTAATTATCCTTGGTGCTATATACAAACAGGAAAAAATTGGCTCCCTGAACAATACCTGAAAAGCTATTGCTTTTCAGCAATACAGATGGATCATACTGAAAATGTGTTAACATTTTACAGTATCATTGAAAGAAACACTATACTCCAAGCTAAAGAGGGAGTTCTTCCATGGGCACAAAAATTTTCATTAATTCAATAATCAAGTAGAGAGGATATCAGCTGCCCACCATGTTTACTTTGAAGTCAGAGAGATAACAGCGTAATGTGTGTGATAGGCAGAAAAGCAGCCTGAATTTCACACAATAAATCCATCTGATAGATAATCTCCTAAAGGTCTGCTGATGGCGCAGCCAGTGTTGCAGTTTCTGCTGCCTCAGTTTCCCTGCCATGGCACACAGGTTTCCTAGATGGATGTTAACTTGGGTATAAGTAATCTTGAAATCTATATGTGCTCTGGATTTTGGCATCACCCTAACACAGGATCCTGGTCATACCTAGGTAAAATGCTTCCCTCTTTCTCTGCAAAGCTGTTGGGTCCTAAATACTGAACAGTAGAGAGGTGACACCACATTTGCGCGTTTCAAAACTCATTCACCATGAATCTACAGCATAGGTAGTACCTTCAGCACATTTCTTTGGTTTCTATTAGGTGACTATTAAGGCTCTCCGCCAAAAGAGAAAAAATGAAGCTCATTTCCAGACCTTTAGTGTTCTTTTACTCCTCATAAAGGTAACGATGAAATAATTTTGCTACTTCACTGTTAAATTCTCCTTCAGGACCAGAATCAATTCCCAATCCCAGCTCCTGTCTTCATTCTCTTTTAGCCAACTCCACAAATGTATGAATATTAAATGTAAAACTAATTGAAGGCAAATGGAAATGAGGTTGATTGAGTAATCCCACAATATACTGATAGAACTCTGCTGTAGGACCTAAAGGAAACTTAATGAAACAAAACCAATCTTTATGGTTATTATTTCCCAAGAGGATCATTTCTTGGTGAATTCTGCCATTCCTCTATACAAAATATTCAACAAAAATCTGCTTCCACATTCTCAGGAAAATTAATCCTGAGTCTCTCTTGAGATTGGAAATGCTACAGCATCTAAAGCTAGAGCAAAGTAGGCTTTGTGTCCTGGAGGGTTACATCTCATTGAATGCCATGGACTTATTTATGTTCAGGTTCCTCAGCTGGTTCCAAAGCTGAACTTAATTCCCCCAGTTCCTGCCTTGAGGTTCAGGGACTTTAGAAATATTGGAAGACAGTTTAACATTTAAAACTAAAGCTAAAACAATTGCTGAGTAACTCAGCGTCTTCACATCGATTGCCACTAGTTCTCCTGTCTTGTTTATTTTCCTTAATCTCCCTTTTTTCTGTCCAACATACCTGTAGAAGCCCTTAGTATTCTTTGAGTCCCTCAACAACTGCAGATCCAGCTGTGCATCTGCTTTCCTGTTCCTTTCTCCATACATCTAGACAGTGTCTGCATTCTTCCCAGGATGGGTGTCTGTCCTTTGCATTTCTGTCTTCAGTTGGGAGGCCAAACTGAGCCAGGCTGGCCTCCCGCCATCCTTTCCTGGTTACCTAGAGGGAAACAAGACATTTTGCACCCTGAGAAAAATGTCCTTAAGGAGCTGACAGCAATTTTTACCTCCTTTATCCCCCGAGGGCAATTTCCCAGGCTCTCAGTACACTGGTTCCTCAAACTTTTGCTTTCCTAAATGTGAGGACTCTTCATCTGGCCCATGTCCTTCAGGACTGTAAATTTAATCAAAGAATTGATTGAACTTCAGGCCATCCTGACACCAATTTTGGCAATTCTAATTACTTCATCTGTGTTGGCAAATAACTGTTAATGCTGCTCCTCTGGCTGGGCTGTCTAACACCTGGATTAATAAATTATTCTCAACACATTCCAGGAGTCGCCTGGCCTGCTTACAGCTTGCTGTGCTGCTTTCCCAGCAGATGTCAGAGCAGTTGAAGCCCCCACCAGGATCAGAGCCTGGAGTGTGAATCTTTTTGTAGCNATTTCCAGCTGTTGCTGTTATCCATGCTGTGGGCATCACTGCATGGGCACTTCCCCTGTGCTACAGATTGTCTCACCTCTTCANGGGCTGGAGCCTGAAGTGTGAATCTTTCTGCAACTGAAGTAAAAACACTTCATTAAGATCCTCCCCTAAATCTGGTGGCCTGTNGTTTCTGTGTTGGTTTCTAATACATTAGCAGCCCCTAGTTTTTCTCTCTATTGCTCAAAATCCCCTTCCCCACTAAATCTAATTTAACACTCTCCATGTAAGTCTGGACAGCTTGTTGGTGAGCAACCTTCTGCCCCACTGTGTCAGGTGAATCTCACAAACTCACATTCGACCAAGCTTCCAAAGGTCCACGATTGTTGAAACCAAAACCTTGAGTTTGGCATCAGCCATGCAGCCAGGCATTCACCTTTCAATTTGACTCCTCTTTCCTGAACTCCTACATCTGCCTGGGAGGACAGAGGAGAACGTGACCTGTTCTCCAGGGGATTTGGTATTGCTCTGAGGGATATACAGTCTTTTCTGAGTGTTCAGAGTTGCCTTGCCAAAGACCCTGCATAGAATGGTATTGGTGCAGATGGTAATTTGTAGGTTTCAGTAGGCTCAGCATCCTCACAGTGACATTGTGAACGTAATCTGTTGATAGGCAGTGAACTTCTCTAGAGAAAAATCTGGATGGGAAATAAGTGTTTTGGTGCCTCACAGCAAGGAATCTCCAATTACGTCTTTTTCTGAAGCCACAGTTTCTCACACAAGCGATGGAATTGAATGGCTGGGGTTTCCTGGATCCTGTCCATTATTACTGTGACCTTCATTGTGCATGCCCTGAGCACAGTATCTGTTGTGTAGAGACACTTCAGGGGAAGGTTCTCCATGCAGAGAAAATTGTGCAAGCTCCTTTATCTCATGAATTACTAGTGTCAGAAAGTTTGAGGTTAGATTCCTTTGTACAGCCTCAAGGCAGGACTGTTGGTCAGTCTGGGACAGCACACAATACCACTTATTGACCTCCCCCTCACATTCCCAGGTCCTCCACTGCCTGTTGAACTCCTCCTGTAACAGAGCAAATTGTCTGAAGATTTCTTTCAGCCAAGTCCTCTTGCAGGTATGACATCCACTGGTAGGGATGGATGCTAGAGGGATTTTAAGGTACTGGAGCAACAACAGCTATTCTGGACAGGTACTTCGGTTTTTGGCAGATCTCTTTGAGTGGACGTATCAACACAGGTGTCATGTTTCTGCTTGGGTTTCACCCTCAGGCTTGCAGTTGCAGGAAGTAGGCACCATTTTCTTTCCATGGGCAGTCTTGTTACAGGTTACAGGGGGAAAAAAAAGAAAAGCAAACGACATACACTTGGAAAACACAATTCTTTTGAAAGCCTTTTGAAAGACTCTCTTCTTCTAAATAAAATTTGTTGTTTAGGTCTAGAAGTTTCCATGTAGGCTTGAACAGCCACCAGCTCTAGCTGGGGTGGCTGCCAGGGCTGCAGCATAGGCCTGCTGCTGAGCAGAGTAGGCAGCAATCAGTGCACGACCCTCCTTGCACTACTTCTCATGTTAACACACCTGTGTCACATGGACAGTCCAGCATTTCCAAATTGACGGAGCTGCAGTTTTGAAATTCTGTTTCTTTCTTTGCATTTGCATACTTCTTCTAGCAGAACTATGGAATGTGCTTTGTTCCAGAAGCGTCTGCTCCATATTTTTGGATTTTTATGCATGTATTTAATTTCATAAATATTGCTCTATTTTACAGGGAAATGAGAAGTCATGAGATAAATAAACCTCAGCAGATAGAAAACAGTGGCAAAATCCCAGAAGTCTAAATTTTCATATTCATGTATTTTTAAAACCTTTCTAAGGGAGAATGAAAAAATGAAAATTACAGCTAACTCTGGAACTCCAGCTTTAATTTACTGCAATTTCTTTTGTGTGGAAATGTTGCTTTACAGATCAGGTACAACAAGAATGCAGAAACATTATTAAGACATTGAAACTAAAGCTAAGAAATAAAAAAGAGGAGCTACCCCATTGTGAGTCTCAGGAAAGGGCTAAAACACTTTGAAGTCACTGTTGGCACCTCTTCTTTGCACCACTCAGTACCTAGTGTAAAGCAAATGAAGTTTGATTACTCGGTACCTTTCCAGTGTTTGCTTTCCCTTTTCTCTTTCCCCAAACAACATGTGCTTTGTGACATTTTGCTATGAAAGCAGTTTGTAGTATTTTCACGTATAATGTGACAACTGGCATCTTCTGCCAACTGTCATCTTTTCATGCAAAGATGAAGCAGAGCAGGAAAGATCCAGCACCTATTGGTCCACTATGCTTTGTCAGTAATGCAAGTTTAGCAACATACAGTAATTTGGCTGAGGTCATAAGCAGCAGAAGTGTGCTTTATGCAAAAAAGTAAGTGAAGGAGTTAGCACATATTTGAAAGACAGTGACATTATACTCTGGGAAAATACTGAATATAAAATCTGTCTCTCCAACTGTCTTAAAGTAATTCAGTTCCTTGGTTTTTTGTTCTTTGCTTAAGAGGAAAACAGAAAGCAGTGCTTGTTATCACAACATAACCAGAGACTCACAGCTGTCCTGGTGTGCAAACAGAAATTAACACAAGGACTGATAGTTCTGTTACAAGATGAATCTGTTCACCACAGTTCTTCCATGACGCTCAGGACAGTTAGCCTTGTGGCAAAACAAAACCACTTAGCATCTTACCTCTTTTTAAGAAAACTCATACACAAAGTACTTACTCCAAGGTAAAAACAAAGTACCATTTTCATAAGGCATGAAGTCCCATCCCTGGGCCTTCATTCACTTCTGAATGGGCTCAGTGTCTTATGAGACATAAGCCTGATTTATGTCAGTCTTGCCTGACATAATCTGTTTCCCATCCCTCTGTTTCTCTATCTTTGTTCTCATTTGAACAGAAAGCTTTGTCGTCACAAACCAGAAATCTTTCATACAAGTGTCGTGAAGAGAATGAACAAAAGAAAGCAGCATCCAGAAAGCGTGAATAAAAGATGGTTATATATATGTGTTATGTGTGAGATTTACTGGTGACATTAATGTTTGACTAATGGTCCAGACTTAGGGAAAATGGTCCAGACTATGGAAAACTAGATATTTTCCAGGTACATTCATGAAAAGACCATGATATTTGGGATAATGTTAAAAAAAAAAAGATAACTGGGCTAAGGGTACAGATGCAGGAAAATCACTGAATGTCACTGACCTTGAACTTAGCAAGATTTTCAACACGGTTTCTTAAAATATCCTTTTATCCAAGAAAGAACTTAAAGGTTTAGTCAGGCAGATAATTGCCTGGATGAAATATTGAGAGGATCACTGGGTTCAAAACAAAGTGGCTGATGTGTATTCCACTTAGGTGGAATGACAGGTGGCATTTTGCAGGGATTTTTCCTGGGCCCTATCTGATATTTGGTATTGTTATCTATGACCTACATGAGCAGACAATGCATCTCATCACATCTGAGAATGACCCCAAGTTGGAGTTGTAGCTCATATATTCGAGGGCAAACCTTTCACTCATTGAGACATAAATAAGCCAGAGAAATGGGCTTGCAGAAACATCATGAAATTCAGGGAAGAAAAATGAGGAGTCCTGCACCTGTGAAAAAAGCTTGCTCAGCCTGGAGAAAAAGATAGCTTTGGAGATACCTCGTAATTTCCTTACAGCACCTACAAGACCATAAAGAAGACACAGCAAGTCTCTTCACAGTACTGTACAGGAGAAGAATCAGAGACAGTTCTCAAAAATTAGGTCAGTGAAGGTTCAGATGGATATAAAGAAAAGAAATGGAAGAGTTTTCCTAGATAAAATGTCCAATCTTCATTTTTGAAGGTTTACAAGACTTTTCGGATAAAGCCCTTGCAATCGAGTCTGAATTCAGTATCAGTCCTGCTTTAAGGATGATATTGGATTATAAACCTATGAATCAAATGTAGGATTCTATGAATCTTGCAAGGAATGAGAAATAAACAATATCTATTATCTGGCTTCCTGATTGCCCAGACTCTGAGGAGCCTCATCAGCCTGTCCAGCCTTACACAAGCTTTGTCATACTGACAGGGATCAGGCTGGTCCTCGCTCTCCTGAGAAACCCCCAGAGTGGAAGCTGTGTGGTGAAAAGTCATAGCACAGTTTTGCATGAAGAGGTAACATGCTCAAAGGCCACTTGCAAAGAATGTTCTCTAAAGGGACCTGCCATATCCACCCACAGCAGATCCAGGCTGCCAAGCCTACAGAAAATTATTGTCCACATACTGTGGCAAATGATGATTGTAAATTCCACACATCATCTGACTCTTTAGTAAGCCACATGCTTCATCCTTTATGTGCAGAAGAGCAGAGGTTTTTGCCTCTTTGCATCAACATACGGCATTTGTATGTATCTTTCTCAAGAGGCATTTTGTAAGGATACCATACTGAAATATTAAAGCTGAAAATTTGATTTTCATTTAAGGCTGAGTTCCAACTGCCATTTTGCAATGGAATGTGTATGACAACACAAAATGATGTAAGCAAGAAATATTTAACAGTTGATCAGAACACCAGGAACTTGAATCAAACCCCTTGGATTTAATTTGAAGAAGGTCTTCCATCTCAGAGTGAATACTTATGTTTCGCCACAAGGCAAAGAGAGTAACAATCAGACTTTATACAGGCCAAGAAAGTTTATTGCTGCAGTAAGATTGTAAGGTACTGTGAATGATGCAGCAAGTGATTATATTTGCTCTCTTTAGTCATAGATACTGTGCTGCAGTCAGTCTGAGCTTTGCTGTGAAGAAACTGAAGCCAGAAACCTTTCAAGCATATGAAAGATTTAGGGTTGATGGGGTAGAAGGAAGGGAGGAAAATGAGAAATGAAGAACAGAGCTTTGCCATCTTACTCCTTATGTGTAACTATTGACATTTGAAAATTCAGTCACAAAGAGAATCTCTACAACTTATTCTGTAAACACATGTAATTAGGAGTTTATATTGTGTGCTGAATATAAAGGCCTTGATGGGATCAGTGAAAGTCTAACTCATCCTCATCTGAGACAATGAATTTTATATCTTAGAACTGATAGAACTCACAAAATCAGGAAACATTTCAGACCCACAAATTTTTCCTGAACTCAACCACTTTTCATATTTATGGCTACACTTAAGACTCAGTTGCATCCATTATTTATGTTGAATCTGCTAATGATACTGTAATGAGTTGTGTACAACTTGAAATGGGAACTCATTTTTCAGAGGAAATGAAAAATCAAGTGTATCCATATTTCATTTCTTAAGGAGCTATAAAAACCACTCTGCATTCTAATAAAATTAAAGCCAAAAGAATGAGAGTACAATGGGAAACAGGTAGAAACAAATTTAAGAAAATACCATGGCTTCATTAGGGAAGTTCACCATAGTACATTGCATAGTCAAAAACTTTTGGAAACAAACATGATGAGAACAAAGGATCATCTGAAGTCTGCCTCCAGATTTACCTGCACTACACCTGAACTGTAGCATTACAAATCCCTTTCACAGGTTCATGTGGCAGATGGGTGAAAAGCAAGGCTCTTTTAAGCCCACAAGCTCTATTTTAGCTTGAGTAAGCAAAGCCACACTGTCTGCAGTAGGACACTGTGAGAGGTACCATTCTTAGCATAATCTCTGAAGGTTAATAAAGAGAAGTTTGGGTTTTTTCAAATGTGGTTCCTTCAAGTCACAACAAGACGTACATGCGTCTCTATCTGGCCTCCATAATTTCCTAAAAACTAATTAAAATTAAACTGGAGTCTTCATTTCTATCAGCAGTGAAAAATAAGTATTAAAATTATTAAGTAGAGTAAATTATCCAGGCAGATTTATAGTAATTTGACTAGCAATATACTCTTAATTTCTCTGAGGTAGACAAGAAAAGTTGAGATTCAACAGAACCAATGTCCTATGGTAGCGTCTGCTTCTTTATCTCCTATTTTGTCTTTGAAGAGGGTGAACGATTAATTCACTGAAATTTTTTGGTTTATTTGATTTTCCCTGACTGATTTTTACTGTGGAGGGAATGGAGAAAGTGAGTCCTCTCCCTACTGGAATCTAAAGTGATTTCTCTTCCATACTATGTAGAAATATCTCCCACTGGGTTAGACATTTTTAAAATACAGCCTTTTGACCCCCATTTCATACAGTATTTTGTTAAAAGCTACAGTTGTGGGAAAAGGCTTTCAATCTTATCAGAACTTTATATATTTGTTCTTACAGTGATTGGGGAGGGAAAGTGCAAAAAAAAATGGGTTTCAACCAGGCACTCTTCTTCAGAACTATGGAAACAATTTTATTTTTAAATTATGGAATCATTCTTAATAGAGACATTTAGAAAGACCAGGGGAATGCCCTGTACCTAGCTTGTTCCTTCTATAACACAAACTGACACTTGCAACTAGCCATAGATTTGCTCCTTCCCTATAGGTTCCAGTCAGATGTCGCTGTTTCTTGCTGATAGAGGAGCTTTGAAATAGATAGAGGGCAGGTGATGGAGGGAATGCAGCATGTGAGGAAGGGCTGCACTCTCACAAAAGTGCCACAAACGTGAAAGCTGTGTCCTGCATAGCCAAAATCCATCTCTTTGTTTAGTGGTCATTCTGGAAGCCTTTCTAGCTATGATCTTATCTGAGGCAAAGGCAAAAGTGGTGTTTGGTGATAGCCAAGCATTTGATGCCCTTGTTTAGATGCTTTCATGAGTGGCCTTATGTTGGGATTCATTTTTTATTAGTTTTCTGATTGTCTACTTAACATGTTAGATGGTTTGTTTGTACCCTTTGTTATGTTAGGGGTTTGGTTGAGCCCCTGTCTATCTTTTTCCTCCTCCCCTTAGAGGTCTGTCCAGAGACCCTTTTACCCCTGCCATTCAATCTTTACCTGCCCAGTTCTTTCTAGTAGGTTCTGTTAATCCTGTATAATTATTGGTTTGTATGTAGAAACCCCACCTGTGTTTTATTCTTATTAGTGTTTCTACTGTCATTTTGTAACTGTACCAATTTTATGCTTGTTTCATTGGTCAAATGAGACCACACCCTGAAAAGCAAAAAGCCCCTGTACGACCCCCACAACTCGCTCTCAGCCGGGACGAGTGTGGGAGAAAAATAAACTCCTTGCCTCTCCTCTGAGAGACCGCTCTCTGTTTCCGGGTCACAGCTGCAGCGTGGGGGGACGAAGATCTCATGGCACCCCCGCTTCTCTCCTTTCCTATCCAAGCTGGGAGGCGGTGGGCAGACTGTAGTGGTGTTCATCAGCTAGCCCGGGCTCGGCAGCACCCCCCCAAAACACCTCTACAGCCTTATCTTCTAAAGCTCCCCAGCCTAAAGGGTTTTATGACCAAATACATCCTTATTTCCACTGAGTAACTTACAATCCAGTATCAGGCTTCCTGTTCCAAAAAGGTGGCTTCCAAAAATTGTCCACGCATCAAAAACAACAGCACAAGGTTCCTTTGATTTCCCTCTTCTTTTAAGCTTATGTCAGGCAGCACAAAAAAAGGAGATGAAGTTTTAGCTAATCTCTGCAACTCACAGGAAGAGAAAAATATTAATTCAGTAAGGAGCATATCACAGGTCTGAAGGAATTAAACTGGTAAAAGTTTTGCGTGTCTGAGGAAAAGTATCCCAGTCAGTGCTTTTTTTTTTTTTAAATTTTGGTTACTGCTCAGGTACAGAGGTAGAAAATTAGGCAGGTGAGTTTGAATATAATAGGGGGCCACAGTGAGTGGAGCTGCATGCATCCTTTGACATGCACCACCTGTTCCACTCTTTTGTCCCAAAGGAAAAACCTCATTCCAACACAAACTGGAACACGCTTTTCTTACGTGGTGTAAAAAAAGGTCTATCTCACATGAAAGTAAGGTACATGAACAACAAATGATGCTTTCCTCAAAGATTTGGCTTTTTCCTTTGCTTTGTAAAAATTTTGGTCTAATAAGAAAGCGAAGAGTATTTCAACCCGTACATGGGTTGAAAGAATGTAAGTGTTGTGGTGGGTTCAGAGGAGGGCTAAAAATTATCAAAAGAATCATGAGAAATATTTAGAGGGATCCTGTATGAGAGATGGAAACAAACTCCTTAATGAAGTCTTTAGCAATAGGACAAGAGGTAATGGTTTTAAACTAAAGGAGGACAGATTCCAACTAAATACAAGGAAGAATTATTTTACTGTAAGGGTGGTGAGGCATGGGAACAGAGAGGTGCTGG
Organism: Chloropsis cyanopogon; assembly: GCA_013400585.1. Lineage (NCBI taxonomy): Eukaryota > Metazoa > Chordata > Aves > Passeriformes > Irenidae > Chloropsis > Chloropsis cyanopogon. The sequence continues at coordinate 13,133 of WEZZ01020554.1, forward strand.
ATCCCGGGAAATAGCCATGGTCAAGTCGTATGGGGCTCTGAGCAATCTGATATAATTGAAAATGTTTGTTTACTGCAGAGGAGTTGTACTAGATGAACTTTAAAAGCCCCTTCCAACTGATTCTATGATTAGAATATTCTATGCAAACACTTCTGTAATGTTTGTTACCATGAACATTTCATTCGGAACAGAAGGTATATTTCCAAGTGACTTTTTTACCAGAAATAATACTTATGACTAGCAAGGGTGTTTTTTTTTAATGGGGTAGAAAGAAATTAAATAAATGGAAACAAACAGAAATAAATGGAAGAAAGTTCTATCTAGCAAAAGTTACAATAATGAACTCCCTAAAAGTGTGTAATGAAAAGAATACCTCATAAAAGCTATTTCAATTAAAATATTCCCCTTTTATTAATTGACCATTAAACTAATGTACTTTCAATCACATATTTAATTTGCTTTGCTCTACCCTACCTTTCCTTTCACCAGAGCATAAAATCAGCATTTCTAGCACAGACAGGTTCTCTTGAATATACTAAAAGGACTTTGTGATTTTTCTGGCAACATAAAAAAATAAACAGGGATCCAGATATACTTCCTACCAATAGTAGCCTCTTTTCTTGTTTAGGACATTTAGCCCTATGTGAATTATTCATATCTTGTTGCTTTAAGATAACATATCTCTTTGCAAAAAGGCTAACACTGAAACTTACATCAGAACCCTTCAATTACAACAACTTCACCCTAAAACAGCACCCTCAAAGGAAAGGTCTTTGCAGCTGTTCTGAATATTCCCCAAGACTGAAAACCAGCACAAGGAAGAGATAAAAATCCTTATATTCTTGCATTTGTAACTAGGCTCAGAAAATTACAATAGTCATTTCAATTTTGTACCTGCAAATGTGTTAAAATAATGATCAGATATGTTTAAACAGATTTGGTGGGATTCTACTTTGATATAATAACTTAGATGTCTCAGACATAATAAATTTCAGAATTTGACTATAATCTGATTTTCTGCTTTCTTTTATTTATCTAACTCTCTGATATTTTTAAAAATGGGAAAAAAAATTACATTTTCCAGCTTATATTTTATGATCTTTGCTCTTTTTTAACATCTCTCTTAAAGACCACCATTAAGCTTACACAGGTAATACAAAAGCAAGCACACAATTAAATAAGTCTATTTATTTCCTCTCCTTCGCAACTGATGGATCACAGATTAAATATTTTCTAAAGATTTAACAGCCAAATAGAGAGAGAGTCCCTTCTGAATGTGTTATGTAAACAATAATTGAACAAGAAATGTGCAGGACTAAAGCTGCACATACATCTTATTTTGATCTGTCCATTGCGTTAGAAGTGCAAGACTGGCTCTTACTAGCTAGAAAAACAGTATTAAAAATAGTTTTCTGAAGAATGTATCTTTCTGCCGAATTCACAGGAGAAATCATCACTTTGCAGTCAGATCTTGTTTCCCACCCTTTTAGCAGGGTACTAAAATGTTCTCCTTGTTCCATTCCAGGTGAAACCAGCCATCATGCAGGTGGTTATTTGTTTGTAGTGCCAGGCAAAAGAGGCCTCTCTATTTCTTGGATGATTCTCGTCTTAGAAGGATATGTTTCCTTCTACTGTCTAACCCTGGGAAAAAAACAAACCAAAACAAAAAACCCAGTAGAACTTGAGATCAGCCTTTCTTGTGTCTAACCCACCTGCCACAGGGCCTCCCATACAAACTGGTGACACCAGAGAGTTTGCAAAAACAAGGTGTGTATAACACCATCCTCCCCTCTCAGATACATGGCGTCTATCTTCAACAATCCCAAATCTGCTCCTTAGCAGTGGGTTTCAGGGGCTGCTGCAGACTTCTTTCTTAGGAGAAACTTATTTCTGGTGAGAAACGTAGGCACCATCCTGGGTTTTATTCCTTTTATTCACATAGCAGTACTCGTTATATGATCATTTGAAGTAGTGCTCTGCTTTACATAATTATCCATACTCATCTATGAAGGGGCACAGTTGGGTATAATTGGACTTATTTGCATCTGGATATACATGTCTGTGACAGAAGTCCTTGTCTAGACACCCCACATTCCATGTGGGGACTGCAATAGGAGAAGGCTGAATGGTAAATTTGCTCACTGAAGAGTAGAACAGAACCATCTCTGCTGCTCTTGGAGAGGTAGAGACACATCTGTTTTTAAATATAGCTGTTTAAATATATCAAAACATTTTGTGCTGTCCTCATTAGGAGCACAGGGACAGATTATAAATATCTGAAGCCAATTCTAAAACAGGTTACCTCAACTTATAAAAAGCTACCTTCCAGTGATTTCTTCCTGAGACACAACTGGCTTTAAGAGAGCAAGACCCTTGCTCTCTTAGATGCTTCAAGATGATCCCTTGATGTCCTGACAATAGCAATTAGCAGGTATGCAAAGAATGTGCTACAACAGTGGTCTGCTCCATAGTGCCCTTCTCACCTGCTTCCAGTCCAAATATTCTCACAGAGTCTTATTCTCTTCAGGTAGGTCTGATCAGCAACTAGTTTGAAGGTGTTATTTTGAACATGCCATTTTTCACCCATCAGGCCCACCAGTAATGGTTAAGTGTGGGTGGAAGAAGAGGACAGAGTTTTCTGACCTCAAAAAGACCACCATTATGCTCCTCATGAAGCCAAACTAGCTATTCATCATCATGGCCCCATAGCACCAGCCCTACCTAGCCCTGAGAAAGACACAGGAAAAGTTTACAGACTCCTGTTGGATTTTCCTGATGAAAGCCAGGTTGTTCAAATAAAACACCCTCAGCAGTCCTACTGAGCAGGAATTTCTTTCTCTGTGTCAGCTGCCTATTTTGTGCTGCTGCTGGTCTCTCCTCCCTATCACCAACACCACAGGGTACCACAAAGGTAAATCTTGGGGCTTTCTGCATAGTTTTTTGAAACAATGCAGCATTCAAACTGCTCTGGGGCAGCACTCCAATGTATATAAGAAGGCAGCCAGAGCCAGTCCCTTTTTCTCCCACCTGACAGGGAAACAGAGGGTTGATTTTCCTTCTAGCCTTGTGGCTCTTACAGAAATATTTGCAAAGAACACAATCTGCTGACAAACAGCAACCGGCAGGCTTAACCCTGCCGGTGAACACTTTGCTTGTTCAACCAGATCTAACTGCAGCTTTTCGAAAGCTCAGCATCCCTGCAGTGTAGCCTTGCAGTCTTACACTGCAGCCTCCAAATTCTGCATTGAGAGCTGATGACCGTGCACTGCAGTGTGACGCACTCCTACCACGGTGCTGCAGTCTGTACAGACTGAGCAAAGGACAGCATCAAAACAAGAGCTTCTGGCAGAGCTCAGCATCCCAGTGAACTTCAAGGGCATTGCCTTGTTGAGGCAGAGCTTAATGTTTTTAATGCAAAACTCAAATAGTAGAGTGACTCTGCTTTGATTTTAGTTGCGACAAATTGAAGCCTGTTTAAGGATTAACCCTAAGATGACAGTGGGAACTTTGAAAGCTCAGTGCCGCATTTATCCACACCTTTTTTCTGATGGAAATAAGTTCCCAACAAATTTTTTCAGCACTGAATAGCTTTGCACAGCAAATAGCATCTGGTGTTTCAGGACCCATGTCATACATCCAGCTGAACTAGGGCATCAAAATGGCTTTAAAAGGGTAACCACACATGAACAATTTGCCATTTCTACTTCACTTTGACTCACCTTCACATTGCAGCATTTCTATGTCAGCTAGCAGAGTTATGCTCTGGAAGACCAATCTGATATAGTTCAGACTGCAGAAGCAAACCCAGGACTGAAACCTGAAGACTGCAGTAGTTCCTTCCCCAGCTGTCTCAAAAGATGAGTTTCACTGGCAGAGCATAAATGTTTCGCATAGAGCAAATAATGGACAAAACAGAAGCAAAATTCAATAAATATCCCAAGGCATAAGACTTTGAAGGAAACACAAATATTATTGAAAGACTTACCTGTTCTGGGTTGAAAAACCTGAATACACAGCTACAAGCATGAAGAGACCTGAAAGAAATACCGGAACATCCAATCACATGTACTTACCTAAACCCTCTTTGATGCTTTACAGGAAAAATAGACTCACTGAGCCTTCATCTTCCATTAAGGTCTGTGGGATTACCATTTATTAACTCATGTGGTTTGACTCTAATGTTATTATAAAGAGAATAAAAAAGTGCAGAATAAAAGAACACTCAAAGCACACTCTAAACCTCATGTTGCCATGCTGTCTGGTTACAGTGAAAGAGAAGCACTCTCCTCTATAACCAAAGACAGAGATATTTCTTTTGGGGAGGTTAAGGTTTCAAGCACTGCTGTAGTTAAGGGGTTTTGAGTAAAAATACTCATTCTTGGCATTCCTTCTTGGCTCTCAACGCTGAGTTGGGTCTGGTAACAAGATGCGAGAGAGTAGTCAGGCGCTTTCAGGAAATACCACCCAGCAAATTGATTTCTCTTATAATAGCTCTTGGCATTTCAATACCTTAAGCTAGCACTATTTCTGGAGATATTCAATAATGCTTCTTTAGTACGTTCAGAACAGAAGAATGTGGCAAACTGAATGCTTGCAAACTGAGGGAAACAAAATGTTCTCAATGTCACCTGCAGATGTGACTCTGGACAAAAGGTCAATGGATTTCTTTAAACCACAGGACATATTTCAAGCAAGCTGAAAGAAATGTTCTTTTTATTTGCCTTGATAAATAGTTATTTTAGCCTTGTCTGTAATTTTCTTCTTCAATTTCACATCAAAGGAAATCCAGATGCATTTTTGTTTCTTTTCTCATTTTCTCACATGAGAATTTTGCTCCACAGACTTTCATGCTTATATTTAACTTTAGAAAGTTAGGACAGATTATCTTAATTTCCTTCTTTTGGAATCTGTTCTGCCTTTCATGACTCAAACTATGCTTCTCTGGTCTGACCCAGACAACCTGATAGATAAGAATTTACACCTTCTATTGGCAGATCTGCAGAAACACCAGACTCAGCACAGATAGGAAAATCCACTCCCAAAGTCATACCAGTCCAAACAATTATTAAAAAAAATCGGTTTGCTTTTGTGCTTACATCGTCAGACTACAGCACTGGAAGGAAAGAAACATCTCCAAAAGGACAATTTTCAGTGCCACGCACAGATCCAGATCCTTTTTTGACACAGACCAGAATGATTATAACTTTTACAGAAGCTCACCAACTCACTCCTGGGCTTTCTCTTATGCTCAGAACCAAGGTGCCTATGTTTGTTCAAAACCTTCTTCCACATCATGTTAGGAGTTCTGCCTCAGGGACCAGAATCCCATTCTGAAAAAAGCATTTTCCGTATGGGACCTGAGCTTCTCACAGCCAAAAGAGTTCCTTACACCCANCCACTGCTTCTTGTGATGCCATGTCCATCCACACCCAGTGTTGTCTTGCCTCCAAACGCAATTATATCTTTTTGTTAAACATAGCTACCTGTGGCAATGAGACAAGATTCCCTGTCTGGTAGCACAAGTCACTAAAAGGATGCACATAAAGAACCAGTTGTAGCAATCCATCCTTGATCTCTGAGCCAAATATCACCCCAGACTGATGAGAGCAAAACGGAGGTATAAGTGTACTGCTGGTGCATTGAAGAAGGAGGTTGCATTGCTGCTTGAGGTTTAGCAAGGACAGCAGTGATGCTACAAGATTGTTTCTAATAGATGCAAGCCATTTTGGCAAGAAAACATTAAGAAAAGTCCAATTTGGGACCAGAAAAAAAAAAAAATATCAGATGCAGTGTGCAGAATAAGATTCTGCAAACATTTTCATTGTTAAGAAGAGCTGTGAAAATGGCAGGGGGGAAAAAAAGCCAGCAAAATTAAATGTAGAACTCAGTAAGGAACAACTACGTGTTAGATTGTCCATGTCTTGTTATGTGCCCTTGCCACATTAGGAAACACCTTTGTGGCTACTTTTCTGCTACACTGAAAAGCAATCATATGATGACAAGAGCACCTGGTACTGGTTCATAAGGTATGTAGAAACACCCCAAGATTTGAATTGCAGTCCAGGTGGGTGAAAATATCAGCAGTAATATATGCAGTATCAGAGAAGGGAGCAGAAACACATCCCAGAAGTATAGGCAGGCAGTAAAGGAGAAAAATTAGTGTCATCTTTATGGCAGAAGGGTGCTGTATTTCCTGATGCCCATCTTAGCAGCCCCAGTGTCAGACTACCACTTCTCTGAGGTTGCCATTCCTTTCCTGTGGCAGCACTCATATTGCTGACAGGCACTGTTCACAGACACTTGCCCAGATGAAGTGGGAATGACCTCAGGTCTCTCACATGCTGTTTCCACGAGTTGGCACTTACCATAAATGCATGTCATCCATGAGGTACATCAGAGTTGCCTCTGAATACATCCAAGGGGACATGGAAAGGCATATTTAAGACCAACATCATGCAA
>WEZZ01020555.1:0-14096 GCA_013400585.1 Chloropsis cyanopogon
GCAGCTGGCACGGCGCTGGCACCGAGGCGGCCGGGGCAGCTGCCGGCATCTCCGGAGACGAGGCTGCGCTGCCTCCGGGCTTTTATTTATTTTTGTTCAGTGAAAAAAAAAAAACCAACTAAGGCTGCAGTGAATAAATAAAAATGAAAAGAAATGCAAAAGGGCTGACTGGCCAAAAATTTCTGTTGCACGTTTAAGGGAAAGGAAGAAAACCACCTGGACTCTCGCTGGGTCAAAATGGAATGAATTTTGGCTGGAGTTGAGGTCTGAGAAGTAAATGAATGGCCTTTGCCACGTTCAAACAAGAAGGAAGCAAATTCTGAGTGCAGAAAAAGCTGAACTCTGCTGCTTAGCACAGATCCGTGCATTAACAGCTTACAAGATTAAATATTGAGGGAACAGCTACTGAGGTACAGCAGCAGAAAGCTGCACATCTTATGTCTTTAGGGCATTAGGGGAGACTTTAAGCTGGGATGGCAGACTGGGAATGGGATCAGCCAAGGTGGTGACACATGCTGCCGTGCCCTGGTCTAGCAGCAGGGCTGCAAGAGTGCCCAGGGAGGGTTTCTTGGTCAGATAAAGCATCATTTGATGAGGCTCCTTCTCTTTTGAGGCCTGCATAAGTGTATTGAGTTATGGCACTGTAGCTGCTTTCACTGGGAGCAGGGGGAAAGTGCATTTGCTGGCTGATACCCTGGCGGGCCAGTGGTGTTCCCTGTCACCATGTCTGTCCTGCTGGGAAGAGCAGTGCGGTGGCTGTGGCATGCAGTAGTTCAGCTTAAAACATTTGATGCAATGCCACAGACAGAGGTGCAATGGAAAAGATAAACCTTGGCCTGAATAAATCCCTGACCCCTCAAAATACCCCAAGCCCACCAAGCTCTAAACAAATGAACATCTGCCCCTGTGCAGAGCCAGCTCCACTTGCAGATGAGGAGTGTGCCTCGTGTTCTGCAGCCATTAGAACCCAGGCCTTTTGTGTAGTTTCTGTTTGTGGATTTAAGGAGGCTGAGTCTTTTCTTGATGTATTTCTAAGCTGAGGTGAATCAAAGAGCCAAAGGACCGGCATTAGGTGAAGATCAAGACTGCCTGAAAGGGTAAGAACATCTTGTTATCCTCACCAAGGTGGTAAAGATGTAGATCTAAAGTAGGACTGACAGCTGGAACAAATACCTAGCAGGAGGTGGCTGCTTGGAAAGTTTAGAGTTAAAAATACCAAACAAAAAATCCACTGAGGTGAGGAGAGACTGAATAAGAGATTGTGGTGCAACATCAGTATCTCAGAAATAAGCCAGTGCCTTCCTCACCTTGTTTTTACAGAAGAATCAAAAGCAGAAATGAAAGGCTGTGATGCCATTTTGCAGAGGGGAGAATTCCTGCCATTACCAAGAGGTACCAGAACAATCGAGGGGGCTCAGCAGTGTGCAATTAGAGCAACAGTGGGATGGGAGGATGTGACAGTTGAGCAGATGAGACTAGAGATCAGTTTGTATAATCATGGGGGGAAAAAAAGGAGATTAAATTGGGGTTGCTGTGAAAATGCTTTCCTGCGAATTATATTCTTCAGGGGGAGAAAAAGCCGTATTCATGTTATTTGCATTTGATGAAACAGGAATCTGAAGTGGCATTTGAAAATCAGAGCAGACAAAGGAGGGAAGATATCTTTATTGGAGTGTTTGGGCCTTGGAGGCAGTGTTGGAGGTTTTGGGGGAAGGCTGAGCCACTGCACTGAGGAAAATGCAGTGCAGAAGGTTTGTGCTGCCTTTGCATGACAGAGATCTCTTTGGTGACCTTACCAAGAAAAGGAAAAGCCTTTTTTTTTCTCCCTCGGAGGTGCTCTACACCCCTCTGACTAATTTTAGCAGGAGCTGTGAGAGCTGGAAGAGGGTTTGTTGAGAGTCTCTGAATCCTCTTTCCCCTGCACCGCTGCACTCCCACTCAGGCCAGCAGCTGAGCCTTTTGGAGGCTCTGTGGGTGCCTCTGCCTCCCCCCAGTGAGCATCCCCCCTCCTCACGTCCCTGAGATCCCTGCTGTGCCACCAGCCAGCCCAGGCAGTGTCACCTCTTTGATCTTAAGAAGACAATTTTTCTCCGTGGAGCTGGCAGGGGTTGAATTACAGCGGTGCCTTAATAGAAGGCAAGGACCCAGCACATTAAATGCAAAAAACCCCAACCCACTGATTAGCAAAAGTAGACAGTTCATCCCAGAGGTGCCACGACCCTTCTGCTGGATAGTTTTCAGTGTCTGTCTGAATTCATTTACTGGCTCTGTAGCTAGACTCCTCCCCTTGGTGTTCAGTGGGCGTAGTGAGAGGTCACACTGATGGGAGCTCCTTGTCCTGGCATTCCCGGATGCGTCTCCAGCCTCCTGCCATCTCTGCAGCAAAGGCAGAGCCCAGCTCTCAGAAACTGTTGCTGCATTTGCTGTAACAGGAGCCATGGGGATGAGGCTTCTGTGGAGAAATGCAGTGTTTGATTATTCGTTTCCTTAAGTTGTACTCACATTTGAGGTGAAGGTCTGGGATCTTATCGGAGCCTTTAATTTGCTGAAAGGGTTTTTATTCTTGTCTGAAAGACGTGCAAAAATCTGGTAACCTCCAAATGTCCCACTTGTATTTGTTTCTTAGTTTGCAGAATGCCTTTCACCATAGCAACTGGGGTTTGATTTCCTGAAGCACATGAATTTTCATGGATTTGTGATGGGGGGAACAGACCCAAAACTGTGAGCTAAAGCAAAGGTTTTGCAGCATGGCAGTGGCAGGAGCACCACTAGATTTGGCTTGTGAGGGAGGGGAGGGATCCTGGAGGGCGGGGATCTCAGCTGAACAAAGGCCCGCACCCAGCCCTGAACAGTTCTGTTTGAAAAAAAATCCAGCCTGACAGATTAATTTAGACTATTGCTGAATGTCACCCTCCCCTCTGCTGCATCACCCTCTGGCAGCTGGGGTGGCTTTGCTCCAGTTTTATGAAGAGCTGAGGTTTCACATGGCAGCAGTCAGAGAAGGATCAGCTGCTTCCATATTCACAGAGCTGGAAACCTCGTACTTGTCCCACCCGTGGAGGTCAGGAAGGTGTTACGGGCAGCATGAAATGCACTCCAAGCTCTGCAGGTGACACCCAGCTGGGGAGAGGCAGGAATATTGCAGACATGAGCAGGAGGGAACAGAGCTCCAAACAACGTTGGGAAATCATGCAGAAACAAACAGGCAGCTGTGAGCAAGGACAGGTCCAGGAGGGAGCAGTGGCACCGGTGCAGGATGGAGGAGTTCCTCAGTACCAGCCTGACAGGCCAGGGTTTGGCTTATGGGAGGCTGCTCCAGGCTGAGTCAGCCCATGAAAATAAAAAAAAGAGGCAAATGTCCTTAAAGCAAACCTCTGACTATGCTTAGCTGAAGGATTTGTCCAGTTTTGGGTGCTGTGGATAGGTGCCAAGAGCCCAGGGGACAACAGTAAGGTAATTGGAGGGGTAGAAAATGTCTGCAAGCTGGGGCTGAGTTGTTTCAAGGCTAATAAAGGGAAGGAGGGCAGCACGTAGGGAAAACTCCTGAAGCTTGGAAATGCTTTTGCCAGGAGTGGATGATAAAGTGATAAATAATGGGCTGAAATTGCAGGAAGGGATTAGGAAAATCTTTGTAAAGGGGAGCATAAGGAAGCACTGCTCCAGAGGAGCTGGGAAAAAGGGGTCCAGATAATTTTGAGGGAGCAGAGGTTTTAATCCAGGATCTGCCACCACCAAGCTCCTCCTGCCTTGGAGAAGGGGAGGGTGGTGGAGCTGATGACCTTCTCTGGTCCTTTCTTCAGTTGTCACTTCATGATTTCTGCATGGAATGTGTGCAGAACACCCATGAGATGGCATCTGGGAACGTACCAAGAGCTTCTTGGCGTTTACGTGGCATTTACTTTGGCTCAGGAAATAAAAATATTAAAAGGAAACCTCCCATCATGTGCCTTGGATCTTTCTCCATGAACTTGCAGCTGCTTCTTATGTTGGTGGTACTTTTTCCAGAGATAGAAGGTTATGTTGTTTCCAAGGGACTGCAGCAGTGATTTAACTGTAAGGGATTTTCTTGTGTCATAGAGGAGATAGCCCTGACTTGGGTATCTCCCAAGAGAGAGGCCACTGGGACTTTTATGACACAAGATTTTCTCCCTCCTGAAGTCTGCCTGCTTTATTCTTCCTAAGGGAGATGAGGTGAAAAGGTCTCTGCTGCTGCCTTTTAAATCTTGCCAGAGGCTGGAAGAAAAGGAGAGGGGAAGGGCTGTTCCTTGTGGAAGGACTGTATGCTATATTGGGGACACTCCAGAGCCAGCTGCACACTTGCAGAACAAAACATCTGCAGCCTTCTGGCTGGTGCTGCTGGGGACAGCCCAGGTGACAACCACCCTCTCTGTCCTTCCTCCCCATCTCCCACCCCTGTGACTCTGCACAACATCTTCCAAGACTGTAACACCTGAACAGGCTTGGAAAATGTTGGATGGCCAGCCAGCCATTCTTTAAAAAGCCATGGGAAGGAAGCAGTTGCTGATTTGGGGAGAAGGTTGGGAATGCTGGGAAGAGCTGCCTCTCTGGATGAAGGTCTGCCTGCTTTTCCTATGCTTCTCATGCGTTATTCCTGGCAGGCTTCCAAGCACAATTAAATCTCTGACAGATAATCATTGGTGGAGTGGTGTCCAGGGTGAATAACACAGGAATCAGGTATTTCTTTTTTTGGCACTAAATTGTTGCAAAAAATTTTTTGAAAGTCAAAAATAGAGGGAAAAAGAATCTTCTCATTTAACAAACTCCCCAGATCTTGAAAATTTGCCTGGTTGTGTCTCATCTTCTGGGAGCCACGAGGGGCTTTGGTTTGGGGTTTGTCTGTCATAGCTTGAGGGAGTTTGGGTCACAGCTGGGATGGGTTTGGTGAATTTTCTCAGATGAGGAAGAAGGAGCTCTGCCAGCACATACTGCAGCCTGGGAACTGTGACAGCTATGGAGATAACAGCCCTGTGGAGAGGTCCTGGCAGGTCTGTGTGGGAGGCTGCAGGACTGAGGTGCATTCAATAAGTAGGTGGGATCCCAAAAGCAAGATTGGAGGCTGTGGTTTGTGCAGCAAAGGAGGTTAATCAGAGGAACTCAGATGGACAGAGTTCACTGGAGTTCGGTGGACTCAGAGTCCAGCAGTGTTTCTGAGCGTTACTTGCACATTTCAAAATTTAATTTTTAAAGCTTTTTTATCTTTCCATGTTTTTGCCATCTCCTCCATCAGTCCTTTTTGTCTGGTGCTGGTATCAGTGATCCAGCAATTTGCCATGGAGTCAGTGCCTTCCTGCTGTGTCTGGCATGGGAACTACGGTTGTGCTTTAGCCAGATGATTTGGAAGGGTGATTGTTCTCTGCTCTTCTCCAGTGTTTTCCATCTTAACCTGTGGACGTGTTATACAAACTTTAATTCAAATATACCATCCCTTATGAGGTGGAAAAATTTCCGGGGGAGAGCACAGAAAGTCTGCAGACAAACAGGTTTTGTTGCTCTGTGTTGAGGCACCTCTTCAGAAACGCCGCTTAATTTTTCTCCATGCTTGTCAGCGGGTGCCTGGGATTTTGTTTGTTCCTCCCCTTCCCCAGAGGGGCTAACAGACTGTAACATGCTGATTTCCAAGGGAAAGCTCCTGGCTTTCCGAGCCTCTTCCCTCACTCACCGCTGCTCCCGATCGGGGCACGCTGGGGCTGTGCTGCCGGCGGGCGAGCTGGCGAGTGTTGTCACTTCGTGCAGAGCAGCCGAAGCTGTAAAGCCTCCAGCTCCTCCAAAGCCTCCCTTTAATCTCCTGGTTGGAGCTCTCTGTGCGCTGCTGTTGGCTGCCAGGCTCTGGTTCCCAGCGCTGGGCTGTCTGTCAGCGTGATCCTCCTGCACGTGCTCTACCATGGAGGCAGAGCCCAGTGGTGCTCAGGCTGTTCACACCCGTCCTGGGTGCGATATTGGGGTGGGTGAACATCTTCCACCCAGGAGAAACAGCAGAGGAGGGATTGCTGGCGTCCCATCCTCAGCATGGACCACGCAGTGGGAATGACAGCGAGCTCATCCACAGCCGTAGGCTCCTGGAGCTATGAGACTCTTCCTCCCAGCCTCTCCGAAGTTGCTAATTTCTCTGTTTGTTCCAGATATGGAAAACAGGACCCTCCCTCAGCTCCCTGCCGAGGGCAGCAGGGTTTGTGAGGCGGATTGTCACAGGCTAATGACATTACACGGCGCAGCGCTGAGTCACCGGGGACAGTTTTGTGCTGTTGATCTAAAATAGCCCAGCCCTAAGGCACTGCTTTCTGGGGCTGGAGTTCACAGCAGAACTCCCTGCAGTCTGGGGAGGTGTGTGTGTGTGTGCACATCCATTTAATCCCGTGGTATCGCTGCTTGTTAGTGGGAATTTTTGATTCCAAAGCATAGCAGTGAGTTGTTGCTCCCTCGGCATTTCCGAGGCTCTCAGCAGAGCTGCTTGGACTTTTTAGTGATTCAGGGTGGGTCTTTTTTTGGCTGACTACTGTAAACGACGTAAGGCTTTAAAAACTGATCAATAATCCTGATGGTAGTGGCAAAATCCAGGCCAAGGCAGCGTGAATGCGAGCCAGAGATTACGTGAAGGAAGTTTTAAATACCTCTGACTCCCTTCCCTCCCGTGGACTTACTTTGTCCTCCCACTTGCCAATGCTTCTCCAGCCAAATCCATTAATATTTCTCATGCTTGTTGAGCCCGTGACAGGTGATTTAAAAGCCCCAGTTTGCGTTGGCACCTCCGCTCTTCATAACTGGAGCTGAAACACATCGCTGCTGTCCTTGTGTGGATTAGCTGTGATTTATTGCTGTTGTTCCAGGCTGGAGCACAGAGGTGCTGTCTCATTCCAGGAGGGTTGCCTGTGGGAAGCGAGCCCCCCGAGGAGGACAGCTTGACAAACACCCACGCTTGGGAACACGACATTGTTTAGGCGCCTGTTTTAACTTCTTCATTCAGGAGTCATCCTCCTCCTTGCCTCAGCAAAACCTACTTTACAGGCTTAAAAAGAGGAAGAAAGTGTGGCAAAGAGGCATCCTGGGTTTGATCTGTTGCTCTGCCTTTGATAAGGAAGTTGTTGTGGTTTAGGGGTTGAAGTTTGTACAAGCAGTTTTGGCTCAGGTTTGCAAGGAGCAAGCGGTTTGATGTGTGATTCTCTCTCCCAAAACAAGTCTTCAGCCTCTTGTCTTCCTTCAGAAAATGGTTGTCTCATCCCAAGGGAAGTCTGCTGGGTAATTTGTGGGTAATCGAGGGGAACAGACCTCAGAGGAAGAAGGGTTTCCAGCATCTGAACAGAATTGTCTTATGGGAGAAAATGTGGTCTCAGAAATGACAGTGGTGCTGCTGGCTTTTCCTGGCTCAGGATAAATGACTTTGTGGGGGGAGAAGTGGAGGAAAACTTGCTTTCTGGGAGCTACCACAGGGCTGCCTGCCTTTCATCGTGACCTGAGTGGTGTGTCCTTGGACCTAGTGCCCAGGATGGGAGAGGGAGAAGGAAAGGGAGGAGCACTTGGGCCTACAGTAGTTTGCAGGCTGACCTGTGAAATATGGGTTATCCATCATCCAGTTCTCTCCTTCTCATGGCTTTTGGGGAGGGCAGTGTGGCTGTAGTCCGTGCCATCCCCCACAGATCCTGGGATGCTGCTGCTGTCACTCTCCAGGCACCTGCTCTGTCCCCATGGGAGATGCAGGCATCCTCGCTGAGCATTCCCAAACCTTTGGCTGTGCCTTGAAAGGCAGGGCACATCCCTGGAGCATTTGCTTGGAGGTGCTGGGTCTGGGGTTAAAAGTTAACAGTGCTCTTTCCTTATTCCATTCTAATTCAATTTGGGAAGGCAGCAGGGAGATGGAGGGCACTTAGTCCTCTAAGTGCTATTCCCTTGATGGGAGTTAGTAGCTTGCACTGCGTGCGTGGTGTTGATTCTGTAAGCTGACCTTTACCTCCATCAGGTTCATTCTCATTTATAATACTTTAAAAAAAAAAATCCCAACCTCCATCCTCTTATTTATTCCTTGGGCATCGAGGACATAAATCCTTTGGCATGTTTGGATTTATAGAATTACTGTGCTTTTGCTGAGCCTCACGTCCCACTCCAATCAAATGACACGGCTCTGCGGGCGATTGCATTTCTCCTCCCCTGCCTCCCCTCCTGCCTGCTCCTGATCCACCTCTCCTCGTGTTCCCTGCAGCCTTTTCAGGGAAAGGTGGGCCCTTGGCAGCTGTAGGAAAGGGCAGGAAGGGGAGTCGGCCAGTCTTGGGGTTATCAGCGTTTCTTCTGAAGGGCAACAACCTCCAGGTACCTTCTTTCCTGGTGCAGAATAAAAAATGCTAAGATGCTTTCCCAGGAGGCATTTCATCAGCTGTGCTCCAGGGCTCCTCCAAAACCAGAGCGTTTCCGTGGTGGCTGGGGAGAGGGGGGAGTTATAAATATCTTTCTTGGCTCTGCTTGGCTTCTCCTCAAGATAAATAGAAGTGAAAGTCAAAAGCAGAGGCTTGGCTCTCTGCAATCTCCTCCCGAGTCCCCAGGGACCAGAGCGCAGGATGCTTTCGTGATGGGAAGCCACTTCTTGGTGTTTCAGAGGTCTTGGAGGATTCCTGGTGTTTCAGAGGTCTTGGAGGATTCCTGGTGTTTCAGAGGTCTTGGAGGACGATGTCTGAGGGGCCTCTCTGCACGCTGCCTGAGGCAGGTCTCAGATGTGCAGTGATCTCCATGCCTGGAGGCCAGTGGCTTCTGTCCTGGGAAGCCTCAGGGAGCACAGGAGCATCGGTGAGAAGCTGGCCTGAAACAAGAGCAGAAAAAAGTGTCTGTGGTTGTCCTCTAAATCTTGTAGCATGTTTACTCTCCGAAAGTACAGCCACATTACCAAAAATCAATAGTTCTAGCAGCGTTCCTCCCTGGGAAACACACAGCTGCTCGAACGCACGGGAGGTGGTGAATCTTATAAAAGCCAAGGGAATACAAAGTGCTTCGGTACGATGGCTTTGCTGCACTTTTAGCAGTGTACAAATGGAGGGCCCTTGACCTGGGCAGTGTCTCCTGGGGCTTCCCAATCATCCTTCTGCTGTGACGTGCCTGAGGCTGTGTGAGGCAAGAGGGGCTCAGGGCGGGTTTGTCTCATTAACTAATTTTTGCTTTGAAGTGCACGTGTTTAGTGAGAAAAACAGGTTGTGGTGTGCAGCAATAGCATAAACAAAACTCTTCCTTTGGTTTGATTTCTAGTGTTGCTGATGGGTCTGGCACATCCCAGCATTTAATTTGTTTTCTTCATAGAATCCTGGAATGGTTTGTGTTGGAAGGGACCTTAAAATCCACCTCATTCCATCCCTCTTGCCATGGGCAGGGACAGCTTAGATCAGAGTGCTCCAAGGCCCATCTATCGTGGCCTTGCACTTCCAGGGACAGGGCAGCCACAGCCTCTCTGGGAACCCTGTGCCAGGGCTTACCCAAGTCACAGGGAGGAATTTCTTCCCAGTACCTCAATCATGCTCTGGTAGTGGGAAGCTATTCCTCTTTGTCCCATGACTCCATGCCCTTGTACAAAGTTCCTGTCCAGCTCCCTTGGAGCCCCTTTAGGCACTGGAGGGGGCCTCTTCAAACCCCAGTACTGCTGGCTTAGCAGCACACCTACCACTCCCTCTGTTAGGAATCAAAGAAAGGTGATTTCTGTTTTTCCTGGGTGGAGAGTGCTCTGTGATAGAAAGGAGTGACACTGGGAGCAGCCACTGTGACAGGGACAGGTGTGGAGGTTTGGGGTGAGTGGGCACAGTGGAGAGCAGGAAACCATCCTTCCTTCTGAGGTCAGCCAAAACAAAGAGAAAGGTGGCCAACCCCTTTTTACTGCCATCTCTTATTAATGAGACATTTTATCCTAAGTCCTCCAACATGAACGACACAGGCTTTTGGGAACATAATTAATCTTTCTTGTATAAATCTTTAATTGTACAAAATGGAGTTTGTGTGGCTGTCGTCATTTCTCTTCCTCTCTTTTCCTCCTCTCCCGGTTGGGGATGCTTCCTTAGCACAGCTTCTTTTCTGCAGACTGCTCTTCTTTAGGGCAGTGACCCCGTGGAGCCACCACTCACAGTGTCCCTTGAGGCCACGCTGCTGCCCTGGGGTCTCTTGCTCAGACCCAAGACGAGTAGGGAATCACTTTCCCTATGGCTCTTTTCCTTTGGGGAGTGACAGCAAACCCAGGAATTGTCCTGAAAGAAAACTAGCTGGTCTCCTCTGGAAAAAAGGGTATAGAATACTCTTGGGACAAACAACAAAAGAGCAGTTGTGCCCAAATCAGTGCCAGGCAGAGCCAAATGCCTCTTTGGAGGAGGTGAAGTGCAGCCTTTCAGATGCTAAGTAGTTATTTGGGATTTCAGTCAGTCCCTCTAAGGAGGAATTGATGCACCGTTGGCTCCAGGAGGATTAACGTGTTGGCTTTCCTTCTTGCCTTCTGTAAGGGCAGGAAGGGCTGTGGGACTGTCTCAAGCCCACGCCTGCAGGGACAGATAGAAAATTGAATAGGAGACAGATGGAATGGACATTTTGGAGATCTCCGAGGTGGGGAGAAGTCACTGCTCAGGTTCTCAGTGACTCACAGCTCTCCGGTTAAACAGAGCTTCCAAATTAGCATCTCCACCGAGCAGCTTTTCCTGAGGCACAGCTGATGTTCCCAGGTAGAGCAATTTCCTGCTGCTTAATGGAACGGGAGGAGCACTTTGCGCTTGGATAAGACGCTTTTCCAGCAATAACTTCTTGTAAGAAATTCTGATGTCATTTTTTTGGTCTGCTTCGTGGATTGGATTAATGGGCAGGGACACACCCCCCGGCGCCAGAGTTGGCTTGCTTTCCTGAATTTGCACTCAAGTCTTTGCCGAACAAAGACGGATTTGTTGAACAAAGCGGGGTCAGTGCTGGGATGAGGAGCCTTGTGCCTCCAGCCTGCTAGTTTGAATTAGGACTGAGCCGTAGCTGTTAAGTCCTGCATCCTGTGGCCTGGATTGGTGCAAACCTCCCGGCCTCAAACCTTGCTCCTGCAGAGCCTGCAACCTCGAGAGCCACCCGGGGGTGGTGCCTTCAGAGCAGTGGTGCCTCCCCACACTCCCTCAGTGACACAGGCAGCAAAACAGGGGAGGTTTGAGCAGCTGCTGCTGCTGTAGATAAAAAGAGTTCAAGCACAGTCTTTAGTGGGAAAAATAACCTAAAGAACGCTTTGATTTAAAGGCAAAACCAATCTGCGAGTAGAGGCTTTTGACAGGGCCAGCTCCTGCAAGAGAGCCGTGGGCCAGCTGCAGGCTCCATTTCTCTGGTGCCCTTCAAATATTTTTTTTCTTCTTCCTTTCAGCTCTTCGAGAACTTCCATTTTGGGGAGGTGCAGCTGGACTCGGTGCGTCTCTCCCAGAGGTTCTCCTCGGACGCCTCTGGCTACTACGCGACGTCTGGGCAGCTGTGCTTCTCTTGAGGTGGCCATAGCGGGTCTGCTCTGTGCATGATCCCCCAGTGAGAGGTTTTACAGGGCAGGAATCTTCAATGGGAACCTGGGAACTCCAAGCTGGGATGCCTCGTGACTCCTCCAAAGCATGGGAACTGTGGCATTTCTCTGCAGCTTTTCCCACTGCCCTCTCCTTGAGAGTTGCCAGGGTCCTTCCTCCTCCTTTCCCCAAAATGTCACAAAGTTGCCTCTTTTATATCTGTGGATTGCTGGTTTTCCAAGAAAACAACTAGAACTGGGGCTTTTGGGGCATCGCCGGTGTTGAAACGTGGCTTTTTTTCAGAAGAAGGGAGTTTGTTCTTTAAATAAGGATTTAAAATCCAGGAGAGCTTCGTGGAGCACAATTTAACGATATTGAGGTCAGGCATTGCTTGGATCTCCAGCAGCGTGCCTGTGTGATGTAGATCGCCAAATAAATTAATTCCCTTCAAAAGCAAAGTGTTTATCTCCTGTTGCATTGATAGTTCCTGTAATTAAACTTCCAGCACAGCACATAACTATGATAATAAGAAAGCATTGACGGTTAGAGCTCTTTCCAGTGACCGTTTCGGAGCGTGTCAAAAAACATATGCCTTGTAGGTGGTTTCTCCATTAAAAGCAGCACCAAGCTCTTTGATTCCATTGTGAATCTTTCGGAGATCTCAAGACAACGTTGTTTTTTTCCTGTAAATCTCCACATTTGGTAAAAATAGCGACACAGGATTTCAACTTGCCCGAGGATGAACGCTTTGGAAAATGGAAGGTGCTGGTGCTTGGGTGTTTCGTAACAAAGCAGGTGCTGCTGCCCATTCCTAGTTGCTTCCATGGGTATGGAATCATGCTGTGGTAGAGGTGGAGAGTGCCTCAGCCAGAGATAGGGGTGCTCCAGCAGAACCCACATGTCCTAGTGATCATTTCTAAGAGGTCTTCGCCCTGTTTCCTCCCTCCAGAGTGAGCTGGCTGTTTGGCCGTGCACAAACAGCAGTGGGAGTCATTCAGGAATTGGGATTGCTTTTCTTTTTCCCCCCAAACGTGTCGCTGTTTATGTTTCCCAGACCAAATTGCCTGTCTGCTTTCAAGCCTGCCTGTCAGGCAATCAAATAATCTGTGCTTTTGCTGGGTGCCCTTGCTTGTACCCAGCTCCAGCCGTTGGGCTGTTTGTGTCCTTTCCCTTGGCGCCAGAACGCCTTTGTGCTCTCCAAAAGCCGCCTTCCAAACGGTTCCCTCGGGGAGCAGAGCACCAGCACACACTCACAGGGAGGTGCTGAGAGCACTTAACACCAGTTGCTGTCATCTTTCTGCCAGCCTGAAGAGGTACTTGGCAAATCTCTTCGGAACAGACTCAGGAGCTGCTCACGCAGCCAGCAGGAAAGGGGAGATGCACCTTGGGAAGCTTCTGCCTGACGAGTTTTTAACGATTCTCACCAAGAAGTTGAGGCAAACACGGGTTTTTGACAACTGGAGCACACTCCTCCTCTTCCCACTTGTGTAAACATGTTTTAGTGACAATTCTTTTGAAAGTTGGTTGAATTTTGCTGGTAAGCAGCTTATCGCACTGCTCTAGCCTGGCATGGCAAAATTCATTTCACACCTCCTTCCCCAGGCAGAATTAAGGATTCTGATCTTTTGCCTGACATCACTGGGGTTTGCTGGCAGTTATCCTTCCCATCCTGAGCATCCTGGCAGGGAGAAGAGAAGCTGGATCTGTGCAGTGGCATCCCCAGCTGAAGCTGTGAAGGAGCTGCAGCTGGGGTGTGTTGTCACTTGTTGCCTACCCTGATTTCCCCCCGCTGAGAAGAGGGGGAAATCCAAAAGCAAAACCTTGGGATAGGGGGGAGTCTTCCCTGGAGCCCTAAAATGCTGTGCTGGGATGGCCAAGAAATGGGGACCAGAGTGTGGACATGGCAGGGATGGGAGATGGAGGGTGGGGATGTGGCAGGGGCCAGGGGCTGTGGGATAGGGGTGCAGCAGGATCTGGGAATGCAGGTTGGAGATGTGGAAGGGATGGGGGGTGTGTGATGGATACATGGGAAGAATGAGGGATGTGGGATGACTGGTGCTGGATGGGGTATGTGAGATGGGCACCTGGAAGGGACCAGGGATGCTGGATGAAGGATGGGGGATGGGGGATGCAGGAGATGGATGTGGCACGGATGCCAGATGAAAACATGGCAGGGACCAAGGGATGCAGGACATTGGAAGTGGGATGGAGACTGCTGGGAACCAAGGATGCAGGGTGGGGGATGCACAATGGAGGTGTGATGGGGATGGGGGATGCGGGATGGGAGGGACACGGTATGGACCAGGATAGGTGCAGGATAGGGGTGTGGTATGGAGAGGGGATGCAGGATGGGGGATGTGGAATGGAGACCGGATAGGGACCGGGAATGCAGGATAGAGGATGCGGGAAAGGGGTGTGTCAGGGGATGCGGGATGGGGACGCGGTAGGGGTCAGTAGTGCAGGACGAGGACTTCAGGATGGAGGTGTGGCAGGGGATGCGGGATGCAGGATGAGGGACGCGGGACGGGGACAGGTCAGGGACGGGGGTGCAGGATAGGGACAGAAGGGCGGCCGGTGCTGCCGCCGTGCCGTGCCGTGCCGTGCCGTGCC
>WEZZ01020555.1:32358-43227 GCA_013400585.1 Chloropsis cyanopogon
GGTTCGAGACCCGCCCGCGCCCCGCCGGGACCCGGGTTCGAGACCGGCCCCGCCTCGGCAGGGACACGGCGCTGAGCCGGCCCCTAACCCGCCTCGTCACAAAGCGCTGGGCCCAGGGACGCGGGAGGGGACGGGGGCTGCGCCACTGGAGGCCCAGGTTGGACATGAGGAGGGATTTCTCCATGGAAAGGGCGATCGGGCTGTGAGGGGGCTGCCCAGGGAGGCGGCGGGGTCGCCATGGCCGCGGTGCGCAAGGAAAGGCCAGGGAATCGGTCACAGCCTGGACCCGATGGGCTCTGAGGTCTTTTCCAACCTCAGTGATTTTGTGACCCCCAGGGATGGAAAGGAGAGGGAGTCCCACAGCACTGGATTGCAGTAGTTTTTTATTTCTAGCATCCATACACTTCCCAGGGGAGCGATCTCCTGTCATGACTTAGAGCACACCGCATGGCCGTGCACAAGCAGGGTGTTTGGATTTTATAAATTATTTCTTCCAGCCTCCACCAGGCCTCAGCAGACACGTCACTGCTAGGTATGGAATTCTAATCAGCAAAGTTACAGGCAAGGTCTTCTCGCTGACACTGAAGCTATTTTCCTGGTCTATTCCTGCGTGTGGCAGCTCCTCGGTGGGAAGAACACAGCTGTCTCGCCACCATCCTCGGGGCTTAGTTCTTCTGGTAGTAGAACCATTTGTCAACTGTGTGGGGCAGAAAAAAGGAGGGGGTTAGTCCCCTGTGAGCCACCCAGTTATTAAGTAGTTACGTGGCAGTGTGTATGTGTCACCTCCAGCTCAGGGGCTTCCTCTGCTCCTGGCAACAGCTCCTCAGCACAGCAAACAGGTTCTGGCACAACCTTGTTTGTGTGCATTTGTTTTCCCAAAGCAGTCAGCCTTGCTCAGGCTGCCTTTGGGAGCATCCATGACTTGGTGCAGGCAAGGACAGCAAGCCAGGCTTCCCTCTGGCTCAGCTGACTCAGGGAGGCAAAGCCATTTGACCTCCAACTCCCATGCCCACATGGGAGACAGGCATTTCTCCACAGGGTTATTCCCCATGAAGGGATTGGAAGTGCCAGCCTAGCTCCTCTTTCTGCTCCCAACACCGCCCTCAGCCTGCCCTTGGGCCTGACTACAGCAACATCCAGGTTTAGTTCAGACCCCCATTTTCCTGTGGACAATTCCTCTGAGGAAGCCCCTGCTGTGTACTGGGATGTCAGGGTGGGTTCTGAGACTCACCTTCAGGTGGGATGGGGCTGGCAGCTTTACACGGCGGCGCCTGAAACAAGAAGGGTCTGATCAGAGACCAGAGGTGTCCTTGCACTCCCCACACATCATTTAGGGCTGCACAAGTCTTTTCTAAGCACATTTAAGACCCTGTGGCAGCTGCTCAGCTGTGGGGGAACCACTGAGCTCACGTGCAGTGTCCTGTCACTCCTGCAGCCGCCCCGCTCCAGAGGTGCCCTGTGCACCCGAGGTGCATTCCACAGGTGCAGGAAGCTGCTTTTAAACCTACAGCGTTGGTTTAAAAAATACAGGGGAATAGAGGCACAAAGGGCTCTCTGAGAACTCCTCTGAAGAGCTTTCCCTGGTATTCAACAACCAAAGACAGAGAAAATCTGTCTGGGGACACATCCTCCATGAGGGCTTTCAGAAACCTCTCTGAGACCCCTAACTGGGATACCAGCACTTTGGAAAACAACACAATGGTTTTAAAGGTCTCTCCAAGGCTACAGAGAGACTCAGGTTTCCAGTTATGGAAGAGAGGCAAGATTTGCATTTCGATTTTCCTGTCCCCCCGCTCTAAGTCCTTTCAGGTTGCCAACAGCAGTACTCTTCAAGTCTAGGGAGGCACAATTAATTCCTGAGGCTGGATAGGAGAACTACACCAGGAATGTCAAGCTCTTCATTCTGAAGCTGCAAAATCCCTGGGGAATTTGACTCTCTTTTCTCAGAGGGAGACCTGTACTGTGAAACTCTTGCAAGTCCAAATATTAAAACCCTCTCAGAACAGCTGACAGCCAAGCTGCAGCTCAGAAGCTTAGCCCTCCACGCAAATTCCGTTTGGGATTCCATCTCTTGGATGACTAAGGGCAGGGAGAAGCCTCTGGAGGAATGTCTGGTTGGCTCCACATCCATCCTGTTCGACCAGAGGCAGGTGCTCAGCCACCCAAAGCATTCTGAGCATGCCATGTGCCATTCACACAGGGAGGACAGCTCACCACACAGATTGCACCCTTTTTCCCAACAATACCACCGGGATTTGGCCACTCAAACTGGTACTTACTGCATCCACAGTAGCTTTTGCACAGTCTTGACTACAGCAGAAAGGGCTGTCAGACACCGTCAGGTTGGTGCTGCAAGACATTGGGCACTTGTGAGAAGATGCAAGCCCAGCCCTCCCCCAGGAGCATTAAATAATGGAATATTAAGGATCACAGCTGCCAAGTGGAGGGGGAAGGCCTGGGGAGACAGCCAGCAGCTAGCAGAAAGCATGGCACCACTCAGGAAGGGAAGTTGCAGGGGTTTTGGTTTAGGGAAGAGGAAGGTGCACATTCCACAAGCACAAACCTACCAGTTGATCTCCCCTCCGTCAGTTTTCTTTGTTATTAAAGCTTTCCAGTGCTCGTGGGTGCCTTTGATGACATCCAGGGCAAAATCCTGAAGTTGGAGATGAGAACAAACATCAGGTTATGTGGAAGCAGCAGACCAACTTCTCCAGACTCTGGAAGGGGCTGGAAGAAACAACTTCTGCTCCAGTGCCTTCAGGAAGAACAGAAACTCCCAGTGCAGAACAGCTGAAACAACCAGGACTGTACAGGAGAATTGTTTTGCTTTCAAGGAGGGAGGATCTGCCAAGGTCACAGAGCCAGCTTGGGGCCAAAAGAAACTGAACACAGTCTTGGCCCAGTGCTCCATTTTAGAAGCACCTCCACCCTGCTGCTCCTCCCACTCGGTTGGTCTCCAGCAGCTTGCTGGTCCAGGCCTACAGGAGCTCTCTTCCACTCCAGGCAAATAATTCAGACCAGCAGGAAGAGACATGCAGCTGATCTGGCTTTGCAACTATTTAAAAATGAATTTGTTTCCAGGCATATCAACCTCTTTCCTTAAAAGCAAGCAATGTATGCTCAAGTGTTAACCTGTCAGCTGGAGAAGGAAACACACGCAGCTCTTTGTTGGGGTGAACACCGGCACTGAATGTCCTG
This sequence comes from Chloropsis cyanopogon, assembly GCA_013400585.1. Lineage (NCBI taxonomy): Eukaryota > Metazoa > Chordata > Aves > Passeriformes > Irenidae > Chloropsis > Chloropsis cyanopogon. The sequence goes on from WEZZ01020555.1 coordinate 35,557, forward strand.
GTTTGATACCAAACCAAGCCAAATAAAACACTGCAGAGCACGTGTGAGGTTCTTTATCCTGATTTCCCAGTTTCCTTGACGGGTTTCACCCATCCTGAGGGGCAGCAAGGTGTTCCAGCCCAACCAACCTAGTGCTGTGCTACAGCCAAAGGGGACAAGTCCTTCAAGACTTCCATTTCTTTCCCAGAGAGGGCTTTTGGAAGAGCTCCCCTCTCCTCTGCACCACCTCTGGAGCCCTGGGAGTTGAGTCACCTCACTAAACCCCTCATGGCACTCCAGGAAGGGTAGGAGTGAGGACACCAGAACAGGATTTCACCTGCTCTGGAGCAGGAACTTATCTGATCCAAGCCAGAGAAGAGGCAGAGGAACAGTGCTGCCAAGGCAGAGCCTTACTCACAGGGTGTGGGGAACACTTCATGCCCGAAGGAAGAAGTGTTTCAACTCCTGAGTTAAGTTTAACTTGCACCAGGCTGCAGTGGAACAAAGCCAAGGGAGGCAAAGGGTGATGTCAAGCTGCCTTTGCTCCAGAGCTGGAGCAAATAAACCTGGTGTTTTCCACCTGGTTCTGACACGGAGGCTCCCAGCCCTGAAGTGCTCCCACATGAAGAAAATATTCAACAACACCACGGTGATAACCCCAGGCATTTTTTTCCTGGTATTCCTGCACTCACTAGGGTGGGAAAAAACCAGCAGGATGAACTGAAATCAACTATCAGCACCCCCATAAAAATCCATTCTCTCAGCAGCTGACTCTGGTCCCCACACACCCTGAGCTCAGGTTTTGGTGCCTCTGTGCTAAGGAAGGTGATCCTACCTTGCCTTTAAATTCCCCATTAAAAGCAAACTGGTTTTCTGGCTTTCCATCAGGTACTTTGTATCTTCTGAACCAGTCCACAGTAGCTTCTAAGTATCCAGGCTTCATCCTTCTGACATCCTCGATGTCTGGCAGGGGACATGGGGTTTGTTAGCCAGAAACAGTAACAGAATTCAGCGAATTACAGACTTTATGTGCCTCTGCTGAGTCCTTCTGGGCTGTGCCTCTTTCAAGCAGCCTTAGCAACATTTCAGACAGGTTCCCTGAAGACTCAGTGTCTCCTCAGGGAAGTTAGTGTTTCACCCTCAGGGTGTGAATCCTCCTGAGTGTCTCCAGGAGCCTGAACACATCTAAACATCTTTGATTAGAGGCTTGGGGACCAATCCCTTCCCTTCCCAGTACAGTCAGGCTGTGTTTGGAATGCCAGGCTGTGCAGAGGACGGGCCACATGTGACAAACGGCAGTGAAATGTTTTGCTCTAGGATTGTCTGATCCTGGCATCACACCTGATGGATACCAGGGCACAGAAAGCCCTGTCCCCACCTCCTGCAGGATTTCAGGGGAGGAAGGGAAGCCCTGATCCTGCTCCTCCCCCCTGTAACTCACCATTGTAGCTGGCTGCTTCGGGGTCTTCAACGTTGATAGCAATGACCTTCCAGTCTGTCTCTCCCTCATCAATCAGAGCCAGCGTGCCCAGCACCTTCACTTTGATGACTTCCCCCCGAGAGCAGACCTGCAAGGACAAAGGCCTTGCTGCCCACACTGATGCAGCCAAGCAGGGCACAACAGGAGGCTCAGCAAGCAGCCAGGTACCATGAAATTAGCTCTGGCTGTCAGCAGCTCATCAGCCCTGGCTCATCTCAGCAACAATCTCCAGAGGCAGCAGAGGGAAACATCACATTGTTAAGGGAGGGGAGGTAGGAAATGAATAACGTCCCTGGATAATTGACTTTGGAGACATTAATTACACGTTTCAGGAGTCATTTAGGATGCCTTACCTTGCTTCCAATTTCGCACACATCAATGGGATCGTTATCTCCACAGCAACCAGTATTTTCATCCTTGTGACCTGGGTCTTCCCAAGTCTGGGAAAAAAAAACCCCAAACCAACACCAAAATCAACCACACATAAGAATAAGAGCTCACAGGTTTAAAGAGGTAGTAAAGAGCAGGTTTCTTTCGGGCATGCAGTTGCCTGGAATAAACAGAGGATGGCCCACTTCACACCTGGTCACCAGGTCAGGTATTTGGGCCACTGTTTCCCTTGTGCCTGGGAAGTCTGAATTCAAGTTAAAAGGTCTCATCTTCCACAGGGTAAGCAGCCCCCTCCTACCCACAAACCCCCTTTCAACAGCGTTCCAGACTTCCTCCTCTGTCCCACAGCTGCCTGAAGGTGAAGTTCACATCTATAAAGGGCAATTGTTGATTTGGCTTCCTGCCTCTTCCTCTCCCTATTCATTCCTTAGCAGAAGTTTCCTGAACTCCAGATAGCAGTCCAGCAGAGATGGAAGACAGACAGGGTGTATTGTTTCCCTCTAATTAAACAATTAAAGACACTGTTAACCCTAGAGAAGTGATAAGAATGTGGAGTCCCCCTATGCTCCCCAGCACATCTCACCCACAGTGCTGAATGCACATCGAAGGACACGACTCCAGAGGCCAATTAATTGATTCCAAGAACAAGAGCTCATTAAAACATGCTCCTGATCAGGAGTGAAAAGCACTCCACGCCCACTTGCATCATAAGGAACACGTACTCCTAAGGGGGTTGAGATATAAAAAGGAATTTTCTTCCCAAACTTCTGCATATCAGGACAAGACCAGCGTAGTCAGGACCTTGTGATGGATCCAGAGCGTTCAGGAGATGTTTTGACACCTGGGTGGTGCTGTGGGGCCATTCACAAACGCTATCACACTTCTCTACCAGGAAGTGTTAAGCTCTTGATGCATAAACACCTTTGATCCACGAACACATGACAGAGCAAAGGCTTCAAAAGACACAATTGTGCACAAAGAGACAGGCACCAGAATCCATTCAAGCAGGAAACAGCTCAACTTCGAGGCCCTGTGTTAAGCCAAGTGGGGAAAACACTCGACATGCGCTGCTGTCAAGAGCACAAATACCAAATTCAGTGTGTTTGCCTGTGATCTGACACTGACAGCTTATTTCTCTGGAGGAAACTCCAGTTTTAGAGAACATCAGAGGCAAACAGTCTTGTTTGAAGTCCCTCTTTATCTAGCAGCCCCCAGCCATTTAAGAGCATGTGTCCAGATGTCACTATCATGGTCCCACCTTGCCAGTTGTTTCTGGGAAAGCACATCTGTGCACTGGTGGGCGTTGGCAAGAAGAGTCTTCCATAAAGATTCAGCCTAAATCCTGCACCATGAGGATAAAACCCTGTGCTTCACCAGGCAGGAACGGAAGGCACTGCATTGCCAATGCACCATGACAGCTCCCTGCAGCCACAGAGCCACCTGCCAGCTCCTGCCCAGCCACCCTCCAAGCAGATGAGGATGAGCAGCAGCTGCTCATCCTCAGGGAGCTTGTTTATAACATCAGACAGAAGCCTAAAAGTTGGCATTTCTGCTTAAAAATATCCCTGTTTTCCTGACAGGATCTCTCCCTCAGCAGGACGTTATATCCAGCTGCAAACACTAGACCAGACTCTCTGCTGACCTTTTTGCTCACTAATTCAGTGGCAATCACAGGCACCCTCCCTCCTCCCCCCCCAGGAGGGGTGAGCCACTGGGATAAAGCACAGTACCTGTGGGATGGCGCCGTAATTCCAGATGTAGCCCTTGTGGGGAAACACGTTGGCTACGAAGCGCAGTTTGCCTTTCTTCACATCTTGCTTGATTGGGTTTAAGGGTTCCTTTGTGGAAATCTGAAAGGAAAGTCACATAAACCCCTCTGCTTTACCCTTCATGAATAAAAAGTATTTTTTTAAAATGGACTTGACAAGCCAAGAGACCAGGAGATGATGCTGATGCCAGCAGCAGATACTGGACAGCTCCTGTTGCATTGCCACCCCTTGGGAGATGGTTTCCAGCAGACTTACAAGCCTTGGAATCACATGGGGTTAAGAGCCATAAAATATTGCTTTAACCAGAAGCCACGGGAGAACACCACAGCATTCCAACATCTGCAATCTCAGCCTCCTCACCAGACCTCCAGCATTAAGCAGCTACTGACAGGAGAAGTGAGAAACCACTCTGACTCCAGAGGTGGAATTGAGGAGGGATCAGTTAAGCCAAGGATTAAGACTGGAACTGGAATGTAGTTACCTCCATTTTAGCATTTGTCCATCGAGGTACCTCCACGACCATGTTGAACACATTCTGAAGAAAGCAAAAGAGCAGTGAGTGGGGAGGAATTTGGGGGCCACGCTTTGAACTAGGGAACACGTACAAGTGAGCACAAAAACCAGCCAGTTCACCTGAAACCATAAGGTTTTTTTTTCAGTGCTCATTTTGAGACAGCTGATAAAAGTCCTGTAGCCCAGTCCATCACATGTCATCACTCCAAGCTGAATCCCACAAAACACCCCAAAGGCCAGATTGAGGTTCCACAGATTCTCCATCAGTTACCACCTACAAACATCCGGGAACGATTCCAAGGCTACAGGAACAGGTTAAATCAATGGGAAACAGCTGCATATAACCTACTCTGCACATAACAAAATGGGGTTTGGGCCATATTTATTAAACACAAAGTGTTTAATGCTCCAGAAAGAGCCACTCCGGCCATTCAGGAAAGACAAGAGCAACAGGACAAGCCACCTATTTAATGGTGTGGGGATCTATGTACGGCCCTGAATGAGTGAGACCATCACTCCCAAATATTCTAGTCATAATGTAGGGAAGGGTGCCCTTTCTCCAAGCTGACACTCCTGTAAAAGCAGACCTTGCTAGTGGCATGGTGTGAGGATAAAAACGTGGGGGAGAAATGCAGAACCACATCTCACTGTATCTTGTTTACAGGTGACACTTGAAAACATCCCCTGTTGATCCAGCTGGGCTGGCAGTTCAATGTCAGCCTCCTCTCCAAGAAAACAAGTTTTTCCACACCTGAACCTTAACATCTGCTGTTTGAAGAGATTATGGCTTTTTAACAAAAAGTCAAACCTTGCTCCCTGGCCTGGGCAAGGTTTCTAATCCCCACCTTAAGCAGTATTAGCATGGCAAAGTCCCTCGAACCTGTGTTGCCCCATAATTGGATTGATATTGTGCAACCAGAGCTGTTACATCACTGCCTTTGCCCACACCCTTCCCTAGCAGAGCTTTATTACAACCCCTGAATTGCAGGGGGTCACTGCTCACTTGCATTTTGTATGCAGAAAGGCACAGAACTATTTTTATTCCTAACTCGAGGAAAGCAATGAGGCAACAGGAACAGGCTGGGCCGGGCACTTAGGGCTCTGCAGGCAGGGAAAGATGACTTGGGGCTGCATCTTTGTAAGGATTGAAGCTTTTCCATGGTCCAGCTTGGCCAAAGACACACAGAGAGCAGCCCAAGGTCATCCCTTTGCAATGACACAGGTCCAGTTAAGGTCAACGCAGCCCAGGCTGAGACTGAAAAAAACACCCTGCAATCCTCTCAGCGTCTTAGCAGTCTGAGGATAAAGATCAGGGAGCCCAGACAGAGTGGGACAACCTTTTGCTCCGAGCTGGGCCCTGTAACATAGCTGGCAGCCCACCTGCTAAGTGCTGAGTAAAACCTCAGGGTTGAGGCACTCCAGCCACAGAGAGAGCCCATGGGAGCAGCACTATTGTGTAACTTTGGGACTGCAACCTCCAGCTATTGGGACTTTTTTCTCTGAATGGCCTGGCACAGAGGTGCTGGCAGCAGCACTGCCTGAGGGCACACCAGCAGCCCAGTTTCCTCTGTTAAGCATTACCAGTTCAAGGAACTCCCTCTCACCTCTGTACTCACTCCCCTGCTCCTTCCTCCCTTGTTCTGCAGGGGCATTATCTGGATTTCCTTGTCTGGGTTACCTGCCAGGCACCTGCACTGGGAACTGCTTCCCTACTTGGCCACTGCCTCACCACTGTCCTTGATGACCACAATCCATCTTTTCTCCTCTGTGAGGGCAAAAGCCACTACAGACTTCCCAGAGCACCTCAGGTAGCTCCATCACCTTCACCTCAGTAGCTCAATCAGTTGCTTTTTAGAGGTTTATCTCTCAACTCTGCATATTCTTTTTTCCTTTCCCAGAACCACTCCCCACCTCTGAATTTCAGCTCCCTCTAACATTTCCCGAGCTGCACAGCTTTTTAGCACGTGTCAGAGGAAGAAACAAGCTACAACAGTAAAGGAAACACTCAGAGAGCCCGAGGTACCATTGAAAAAAACATTAAATGAAAACTGAAACACAAAACCTTTTTGATTTCCTGAATCTGGGGCATTTTTTACTCAGAACAGCCTAATTTGACTAACCACTGGCTGCTAGGAGGATGTGAAAACCCTGCAGCACTGCAAGGGGCAGGTTCTGCCAGGCAAGAGGTCCCAGGAGATGCTACAGCAGGAATTTAACCTGTTCATCTTCACCCTCTGTTCTTTGTCAGATTATACTGCAGGCCACACTGCAGCCAAACCCCAAGCCTGAAATATCATGCAGCACCCATAGGAATGGATGCAGATACTACAAAAGAAGAGCAGTTTTCTGCTTAGCTAACCCAAAACGGCTGCACGGGTAAGCTCCAGCCAACCACTCGCATCTCTGACGCAAAAAATGAGAATGAGATCATCCTTTCTCTTCTCCTGGGCCGCTCCACCCCAGGCCAGGATGGGGAGAAACCCATTCCTTGCAGGGTGAGCCTCCCCGGGTGCCTCAGCTGTAGGACCCCCTGGTCCCCAGGATGTTCCCAGATCCCCTGGTCCCCAGGATGTTCCCAGATCCCCTGGTCCCTTGGATGTTTTAGGACCCCAGGTCCCCAGGATGTTCCCAGATCCCCTGGTCCCTTGGATGTTTTAGGACCCCAGGTCCCCAGGATGTTCCCAGATCCCTTGGTCCCTTGGATGTTTTAGGACCCGAGGTCCCCGGGATGTTCCCAGATCCCCTGGTCCCTTAGATGTTTTAGGACCCCTGGTCCCCAGGATGTCCCCAGATCCCTGGTCCCCAGGATGTTACTAGATCCCCTGGTCCCCAAGATGTTTTAGGACCCCTGGTCCCCAGGATGTTCCCAGATCCCCTGGACCCTGGTATGTTCCCAGATCCCCATGTCCCTTGGATGTTTCAGGACCCCCGATCCCCTGTGTGTTCCCAGATCCCCTCATCCCCTGTGTGTTCCCAGATCCCGTGTGTGTTCCCAGATCCCCTGATCCCCTGTGTGTTCCCAGATCCCCCGATCCCCTGTGTGTCCCCAGATCCCCTGTGTGTTCCCAGATCCCCCGATCCCCTGTGTGTTCCCAGATCCCCTGCGTGTTCCCAGATCCCCATGTCCCTTGGATGTTCCCCGATCCCCTGTGCGTTCCCAGATCCCCTGATCCCTCAGATGTTTCAGGACCCCGGATCTCCCGGATGTTCCAGGACTCCCCGATCCCCTGCGTGTTTCAGGACCTCCTCTCACCTTCCCGGCGTCCGCGTAGATGGGGATATCGTGGAACGGCGAGATGTAGCGCCCGGCGGCATCCTCTGCAAGGCAAGGGGAGGGAGCCGAGTCAGCCGCCGGGGGGCCGCCCCGGCAGCCCGCAGCGGAGCGGACTCAGGGAGCGCTGTGGGTGTGCGGAGGGGCGGGGGGCACTCACTGAAGAAGAGCCGGTACTCGGGGCTGTGCGGCCCGGCGCGCTCCTCCACGCCGTACCCCGACATCGCCGCCGCCGGGGATGGGCACACTGCGCACGCGCGGCCGAGCGC
>WEZZ01020555.1:60081-84541 GCA_013400585.1 Chloropsis cyanopogon
AGCGCGCCCGGGCCAGCCCGCCGCCCCGAGCGCCGCGTGTCGCGGGCGGACCGTGCCTACCGCGCCGATATCCCGTCTATATGTCGTGGATACGTAGCGCTTTCCGCCCCTTCTCCTCGGCGCACACGCGTGGAGACGGGTTTGTTATTTTTCCGGGACGTACCGGGTGCGCGGAGGGTCCCGGCGGGGCAGCAGCTGGATCTCGGGACGGGTTGGCAGGAAGCTCCCGGTGGGACGCGGGCACCGCGGGCTCGGTGCTTCGGCCCTGCCCCGCCCCGGTCCCGCGGGGTGGTGACATGCCTGGTCCCCGTGCAGCGGAGAGGGACACGTGGTATTTCGGGGTGCCGCTTCCATCGGCATCCCCGGGACGCGTTCCCACCCCTGCTGTGGGTTTGCCAGGTCTCTGCGCCGGGACAGCGTTGAGCGCCCCGGGCCAGCCGGCACACATTTGCCGCCGGCGTGTTTGGCCAGCGCCGAATTATCGCCTGTCGTGGCCAGATAAGAGCGGGCAGAGCGGCGGCGCGCACCCCCCAGCCCTCCCCGCCGATCTTTGGCGGAGAACCTTGGCCGGGGTGCCCGTCCCGCCGGGAAACTCCTTCGGCAAACAAGCGCTGCCGAACCGGATTCCCCCATTCCCCTCCCGTCCTCCCCCCAGGCACCCGGATCATCTACGACCGCAAGTTCCTGCTGGACCGCCGTAACTCCCCCATGGCCAAGACCCCGCCTTGTCACCTCCCCAATATCCCCGGCGTCACCAGCCCCGGCGAGGCCGGCGAGGAGCCCAAAGCCGACGCCAACAGCTTGAACCACCAGGACAACAAGCCATCCATGGGTAAGGGACCCCCGGGGCGGGACAGGAGGGGTCGGGGGTGGAGGATGATGCCCCTAACGCTGCTCTCCTTGCCTCTTGCCAGGGGACGATGCTCAGTTCGAGATGGATATCTGAACGGGAACCACGGAGAGGCAGCGACTCCCCAGACCTGTGCACCCCCCATTCGGCTTAGCAGGATCCGTCCCGGCGAGGCGGAGGTGGCAGTGGTCCCCACCAGCGTCCCCTCCCCACCCTCCTCCTCCCCCTCTTTTTTGGGGGGAGTGCAGCTCTGTCTCCTCCCCCTTTGCGGGTGACCGGTCCCAGCATGTGCCAGACGGAGCATCCCTTCTGGATCCGGCCCTATTCCTCTTCTTCCACCTGTCAGCAGCCTGATCTCCACCAGGCTTCTTTTTAAAACATCCCTTTGCCTCTTCTGCTGCCTCGTGCCCCCCAAAAAATCCCCTCTTGTTACCCAAACCTCCCACTGCCAGCAGCTTGGTGTTCTGGAGCTGTGTCACCCCCTTTTCCCCCTTCTCCTGGAAAATTTGGGCAGCCTGTCGGGAGGAGGGGGAAACATCACTCCTAAAATCATGCACCTGCCTGCACCTGGGGAGGGTATTTTTTTTTGAGTTTCCCTGGGATGTGTTGGCATTCAGTGAAGGACAACATTGGGAGCCCGTTCCCTTCGGTGCTCCAGGGTTCCTATGTAGTCCCTGATGGAATCAGCCAGCGTGTCCACGTCTCTCCTACCTGGATTTCTTCCATCTTGGCCCTCCAGCCAGGGGCTGTGTCCCCCACCCACCAGCCAGGACTCACAGCAATGTAGCCATATATTGTAAAACCCCCTTGCTTTTATTTTTGGTACTAAAAAGGGGCATTTACCCCCAACGACTTTTTCTGGGCTGGGGCCGAGTGCCTCTGGGAAAGTGCTTTGTAGTGCTCGGGGTTTTTTTTACCCCCCGGCCCTTTAAAATGTGAATCCTACAGGGGGGAGATCCCTCTGGCACCATTGGATGTCTCAGGAATCACTGGGTGTCCCTGGGGGCAGTGGGGGCTCGCCAGACACCGCAGGGATGGGGTGCTCTCCTCGCGGGGTGCTGCCATCGATGCCATCCTCTGCTGAGTTTTCAGGATGGGATTTCTCCCAGCCAGATCATGCTGTCGTGGATAAAGCGTTTCCACGTTAACCTCCCCTTTGCCAGCCTGGCATGGCGTGGCCATCTCGAACCTCCCCTGGAGAGGGGATTTATTTTTCCCCCTCTCTCCATGCGACTCTTGCCCTGACGAGCAGCGCTGGGCGAGGCCGTGCCCCCCCCCAGTCCCACCAGCCCCCCATTTTGGATGTTTTACTGCCTGTTGGGAACCATCACCAGCTCCACAACCTTCTCAAGTGCCATTTTATCAGCCCCCACCTGAGTGCCTGCTCCATCCATCCTCCCTCTCTCGCTGGGGTCACCCCCCACCTCGGTACCCAGCCCTGGGGGACCCGTGCTGGGGAGGGGGACATCCCACAGGCTTTGTGCACTTTCCATCCCCTAATTTATTTCTCTCGGTGTGTTTGGCACGGGGCAGCGCTGGTGGCGAGCTCCCGTCTTCCAGCTGCTTTTCTCACAAGGAGGGGGCTGCCCCTCGTTTTGGGGGCGAGGGAGGAAGAAGCAAAAGCACAACCCCAGGGGATGGGTTGTCTTTCCCATCCTTTCCCTGGCGTGGGAGGTGAGGTGAGCGCGGTAGCCCGGCCGCCGTAGGCGCACGAGTGAGTGAGTGCGAGTAGCAATATGTATCTGCGTGTGGGTGGGTGGTGATAAGACACACACAAATATATATATTATATATAAATAAATATATTTTCCTTGAAGCGAAGATCCTAGGAGGTCGGTTAGGCCCTCGGATCGAGGGAGGGGCAGGGGCAGGGGGCGAGGACATCTTGGCAGAGCGGGGACGGCCACCGTGGATGCAGGGACCTGGCGCCCTCAGCACAGCTGCTCGTTTTGGGAAACCTGCTCTGCTAGCCAAAAATAATCAGACCATATCCAAGGACAACGTGACTTAATGGACAGGAGCCGGAGGGAAACCTTTTTTGTTGTTGATTTTTTTCCCCTAAATGTCCCCTTTCCCAGCCTCCCCGTGTCTCTGTTCCCCATCCCGGCAACTTTCTCCCCAAAGGTTCTCTTCTGTGAGTGGGCTTGGGGCTGAGCAGGGAGGGAGTGCCTGGCCTCGCTGGGGCGTTCCTCTGCTAGTCAGGGGAGCCATTTGGGATTTCTGTTGTTTTTTACCGTCTCTTCAAGCAGGTGTTTGGGAGGAGAAAAGCTCTCGCCAGTGGTTGCTGTTACAGTGAGATCAATAAAGATTCTGGTTCTACTAAATCAAAGTGGTTTGGATTGTGATTTGGGGGGTGGGGAGGATTTTCCCTTCCCTTTGGAGCAAATTCCCCTCATGGGCTGTCATGCCCAGAGGGCAGGGAAGGGTCAAACCCAGAACCAGCAGCTGAGGGTTAAATTGCAGAATGTCACACACAGAGAAGCCTGATTATCCCATAGGTCTCCCATGTGCAAAACTGCCCCAAACTGATCATTTGTCCTGTCTCTAGTGGCTGCCTTGTCCCTGGAAGTCTTCAAGGCCAGGTTGGATGGGACTTGGAGCAACCTGGTCTAGTGAAAGGTGTCCACCAGCCTCGGCCTTGAAACCTTCAGGGATAGGACACCGTTAATATATGTTAATATATTACATTGTAATATATTTTAAAAAATTTTTAAACCAGGTCAGTCTCTTTTATACCATCCTCTGTAATTGGGGAGGGGTCTGAGCAGCAAAGCCCTTTTCCCCCACTGGGGCGCTGAGGGAGGGGCAGCAACGGGGTGTCTGTCCCCTCCCTCTGGCTACAGAGGTGTCCCCAGGTTTTTGTGGGTGCCTCAGCAAACCACCAGCGTCACCTGGGGATGCGTCCCTTGAGGACACCTCAGCTCTGTGTGTGAAATACCACAGCGGCACGCCACATTCCCAAAGCATTCAGATCCCAGGGCTGAGGCCGGGGGGGCGTTTCCAAGGGTTTGGGGACCTCTTGGAGCACCCTGGTTTGGCTGCACTCGGAGTGGTCCTGCCATGACCTCCCGTGGATTCTGCTCATACTGCAGCAGTTTCATTCTGCAGCGTCAGGGAAATTTGGAGCGTGCGTGCGGAGAGGAACATGACGAGAAAAATTGCTGACGAGGCATTTGGGAGCTGCTTTTTCCCTGGGTCTGGTTTAGGCCGTGCAATGCCAGTGACAACTGGTTCCCTCCCAGATTTTGGGGTGCTTTTTATGTGTTAATCCCAGCTACTGAAGCCCCTGTAGTGAGGAGTGTGTGGGTATGTCTGGGTTTTGGTGTGCTCCTCCCTAATGAGCTGCTTGATAGTGATTTGGGATCTTAAAATTGAGAATTAAAATCAGTTTCAAAAGTTATAAAATTTCAATCTAGGACTGTAAATGCAGCAGAGCAGCTGAGAGCAGGGTATTTTGGCTGAGCTGGATGCTGGGAGCCTGGCTAGGATCTCGGATCCCGACGAGCAAACTTTCCAGCCCTTCTTTCCAGCTGTTACCATTTTCGGACTAGCTCTGGGCTGCGTTTACATTCCTGGCCCTCCTTCCCAGTGCCAGTGAACGTGTTAATGCCGTTTTTCTCCTTTTCCTTCGCCCTCCTGGTGTCATAAACGCTGATTTGGAGCAGCACGGCAGCCGCGGATGGTGCTGGGTGTGGGCAAGGCTGTGGTGCTGGGGTGGCTCAGGGGGAGGTGGGGTGCTGCCTGGGGGGCTCTGAGAGCCACTGTTTTAACCCAAATGGAATGTGGGAAGGCAGGTAGGAGCTGAAAGGATTGGGGTTTTACAGATTAGCTAAAACAACATCTTTGTGTGGCGATGAGGGGAGCCTGAAGTCGCCTGGCGGATTCACTCTGTGCCGTGGCGGACTCCGGGCGGGAGATGAGCAGAGCTGGCTGCTGGACCTGCTGGCACTGGCGAAGCCATGGCAAGAGCCCACCACGGGGCACCCTGTAGGGTGCTGGGAAGCAGCTGGGTGGGAGGACAGCAGCCTTGTTTCCCAGCAGTCTGAGTGGCCTGAGCAAGGAAGGATGGCTCTGAGACCTGGGGGTGCCCTGATGTTTCCTATGGAGCCAGGCTGGGAGAGCAGGGGGTGTTCATGTGGAGAACCGAAGGCTCCAGGGAAAATTTAGAGCCCCTTTCAGTGCCCAAAGGGGCTCCAAGAGAGCTGGAGAGGGATNCCCGCCGGGACCGGGCATCCCCCCTGTCCGAGCCGGGCTTCCTCCCCCCGACCCCCGGGACTGCGTGTTCTCCCCTCTCCAGCCCCCGGGACCGGGCATCCTGCCCCGCTCCGCGCCCCATCCCCGGTCCGGGGCATCCTCCTGCACCCCGGGGCCGAGCATTACCCGAGCCCCGGACCGCGCACCCGCCCCCCGGGCCCGGCTACCCCTNTTAGCTAAAACAACATCTTTGTGTGGCGATGAGGGGAGCCTGAAGTCGCCTGGCGGATTCACTCTGTGCCGTGGCGGACTCCGGGCGGGAGATGAGCAGAGCTGGCTGCTGGACCTGCTGGCACTGGTGAAGCCATGGCAAGAGCCCACCACGGGGCACCCTGTAGGGTGCTGGGAAGCAGCTGGGTGGGAGGACAGCAGCCTTGTTTCCCAGCAGTCTGAGTGGCCTGAGCAAGGAAGGATGGCTCTGAGACCTGGGGGTGCCCTGATGTTTCCTATGGAGCCAGGCTGGGAGAGCAGGGGGTGTTCATGTGGAGAACCGAAGGCTCCAGGGAAAATTTAGAGCCCCTTTCAGTGCCCAAAGGGGCTCCAAGAGAGCTGGAGAGGGATTTTGGACAAGGGCATGGAGTGCCAGGACAAGGGGGAATGGTTTTGAACTGCCCGAGGTCGGGGTTGGATGGGATACTGGGTTTCCATCACACACATCCCTGTCTCCCGTTTCCGGGAAGGAAAAGCACTTTTTGGCTTTGAGAGGCGCCAGCAGTGCCTTGATGCCCCCAAAACTGCAAACCTGGCAGGGGCGGTGGCATCTGACAGTCCCCTCTGTGTCCCGGCCCCTCTCTGGTTTGTCGCCAGGAGATGATGGAAGGATCAGCGTGCTGGGGGGTGCTGCGTGCTGGGGGTCCCCGAGACGATGGGGGCTGCGTGTCAGGGGTCCCTAGGGGACAGTGGCCGTGTTNCCTCCCAGCCCCCCCACCCTCCGGGGGGGTTTGCGATGGGCATCCGGGGGGCTCCTTGGCCCGGGGGGACACCCCCCCCAAGCCGGGGCGGGCGGGACAATGCGGGGAAAGTTTGTTTTGCCTCTGGAGCACAGAGCCCACGGCGTGGCCATGAGGTGCCCCAGCCGTGGCGAGGAGGGTTTATCCGGAGCCAACGCTGGGCTTCAAACCTCCGGAAAACAGATGGATCACTAGCTCTGAGGCCCGGGATGCGCCCCGCGGATGGCATCCTCCCGCCTCTCCTGCCTTTGCAGTTGCGTTTCCTATTTAAAAGGGGCTTTTCTCTCCCTCTTTGGCCTGGGAGCCAGCCCCGCCGGGCTGGGAGCCCAGCACGGCTGTCGGCTCGAGTCTCCCAGAGTGAGTTTTGGGATTTGCATCTCTTGGATGTGCCTCCCTTGCACCCCAAAAGCCGCCTGGGGAGCAGGCTCTGGAAGCGGGGAGGTGCGGGATGGCTGCAGGATGGAGATGGAGGAGGAAGAGGAGCAGATGTAGCCGAGCTCTGGGGTTAGGCTGGGCCGGCTCCCGTGTCGGGAGCACCAGGGGAGCGGGAAGGCTGGATGGGTTTCCCGCAGGCACGTGGAGGGGATGGCGCAGAGCCCGGTGGGCTCCCAGCCCCGGCTGGCACCGAGTCCCCCTCGCTGCCGGAGAGGATGTCCTGGGAGCAAGGCTGCCGACTCCCGCCGAGCTCCTGCCCAGCTCCTCGGGGCTGAAAACTTCCAGAAGCCTCATCCAGGCTGCGTTTCCGATGGCTGCCGGACTTTTCCGGACCTGCTTCCCTGCCCTTTCCCCGGTGCATCCCCTCGGTGCTGGGGAGCGAACACCCCCTCGTCTTCCCGCAGCGCTGCTGGCCCTGGCACCCCTCACATCCCGAGCTTGTTTATCTTCCCTGGGATGGGAGAAACCAGCGGGTTTTGGGGTGGCTGGGCTGGGAGCAGGCAGGCATTGCCTGAGGAGGAGGCAGGCAGGCAGCGGTGGTGGGACATTTCCTTCCTGGAAGGCAGGAAGTGATTATGTCTTTGCACCGAGCCTAAAAATAACGGGCAGGTCTCTGTTGTGAGCAAAACTCCCCTGGGAGTTGCTTGGTTTTTGCTTTATTTATTGAAAGAGCGGTGTGGGGCAGAGGAGAGCTGTGAGCTGCGGGTGCTGCTGCATCCCAAACCACGGGGCTGGCGTGCATAAGGTGCTGCTTGTCCTGGGCAAGGTGTGGTCTGCGGCGCTTCCCGGCGTGGAAAAGCGGCCCCGTGTAAAAGGAGCCGTCCCGTTGCTCCGGCAGCCTTTCCCCCCGTAGGGAGGGGAGCCGTGGTTAGCTATGAATAGCACAAAATCACAGCCCTGGCCTGCCCGAAACGCCCCGGCCGGCTCCGCGTGGCGCTGGCCATCCCGGCCTTGCGAGCAGGGGGCTGTGCTAGGGGGGGACAGCTGAGCTCCCCACCCTTGGGGACACCCCGCTCCCCCTGCCAGCCCTGTGGAGCGGGGTCACGCGGCAGAACCTCCGGCGGGGAAAGGCTTTGGTCTGCTTTGGGTGTGGGGCTGTGCTGCTTCCTGGCAGGCTGGGGGCTGTTTGGCCTTGGACAAAAGCTTTGCCCACAGGTCGCTGGTCTCTTTGGAGATGCCCCCAGCCTTTATCTTCATGTTTTATGGCTTTTTGTTTTGTTTTTTTCTTTGTGCTACTGAAAGGAAACCCTTCAGGCGAGCGTGCTCACAGACCTTGAAACCACTGGCAGCGAGCTGACGGCACAACTGGCAGCAGTGGTGCTTCCGAGTCAGGGCTTTGTTCCTCTTTCCGCTGCTGCTCGCTGGTGAAAGCCCTCACCTCAACAGCAAGCAGCCCAAGCACCTCCTGCCTGCTCAGAAAGCAGCACCCAGCAGGGATGGGTGGGATGCGTGAGGGAATCTGCCAGTGGGCCTTAAAATCTGGGGGGTGTGAGGCAGCAGTTACAGGTGGGCTCTGTGCAAAACCCTGGAGTCACTGAATGGTTTGGAACGGACCTTAAAGGTCATCCCATTCCCCTGCCATGGTCAGGGACACCTTCCACCAGAACAGCTGCTCCAAGCCCTGTCCAACACTTCCAGCAACGTAATTCCTCCCAGGCTGTGCTTAGCAAGGCAGGTTAATTATGCTGATTAATAATGCAAACCAGGTTTGTGAAGAAGGGCTGCAGCCTGCATACCATTCCCAATGGTTCCTAGCATCCCCCTCGTGGTGGAGAGCACGTTGGCATCCCCATTTTCGGGGTGACTTTTTTCCTCCTCCATTCCCTGTCTGAAACAGCCCTCCCTGGCTCCAGGGTGAGGGGTTTTAAATCAAGTAACTAAAGGCAAGTCGGTCACATGGAGGATGGGGATGTGGCACTTGGTTTTCTGCCAGAAGACAGGAGCATGTTGGGGAGGGGGTGTGAAATGCCTGATCCTCGTTACTCTGGGTGCTCCCACTTGGATCTGGGGGCAGGCATCCCACTGATGCTTTCCTGTGCTGATGCTGGTGGGGGCATCGGCAGCACCGATCCCAGCCTGATTGGGAAATACCTCTGGACTTTCTAGGAAATGCTGCTTATTTAGTTATATTTTTGGCCGTCACCACCAGCTCTCCGAGGATGGAGAGCGGTCGCTTTTTCTCCTTTAAAGACATTAATAAATCAAGGCTTGTAAAAGCAGAGCTGTCTGCTGCAAAGTTGCCTGTCCAGGGCCTTTCCCTGCCCCTGGCAAAGAGCTTTTAGGTTGATTTGAGGCATTTTGGTTCTTTGCCTTATTTCACCCTCACAACTCAGTGGGTGGACAACACGTTCCAAAATCATCTGTGGTTTAACGTGTTATTTCTCACCTTTATTTTTTGTTTATTGTGTGTTTTTAAGAAGCTGGGCCGCTTCCTTCCGGCATCACCTGGAGCAGCAGGAGCCCGTGCAGCCTTTGCTCTGGGATATCTCCCTGCACAGGCAGGCTGTCCCAGAGAAGCTGTTTGTGTGTTATTTCATTTTCACTGTTTTTTTGAAGAAGAGGGTTAAAGAGCACGCCGGGGCGGGGGGCTCAGCTCCGGCGCTTCCTCCGGGCTCCGGTGATGCCCCTCCGGCTGCACCGGAGCTTCCTGCTGGCCCGCGGTGTTTCCTGCCTCCCTGCTTGGCTCAGCAGTGCTCCAGGGCTGCCCCTGGGTCCCTGGAGGATGCATCCATGCCGACTCCATGCTGAAAAGCCTCAGGGGCTGCCCCACGCCGAGGAAGGACAGATGCATTAGGAGGATGCTGCCATTGCTGCTGCTTCTTCCCAAAGGGTTTTGCTTTTCATTTGGAAGAGCTTTAAAAGCTGTAAAATATCTCGAGGATGCACGGAAGGAGATTTATTTGATTTATTTCCTGCTGACAATGAGGCGGCCAGGCAAGTGCACGCTTCCTCCTCGGCGCGGTGGCCGGGGCAGATGCATCCTGCAGCTGCAGCCTGACCACCTCCCACTATATTTAGTCCATTGTTTGCTCCAGCTTTGAGTCCTCGCCAGTCTGGGGTGTGGGAATAACCCCTGGGCCGGGTGGAGGGTGGGAAAGGTGGGAAGATGGAGGGCTGAGCACTGTCACAGCGTCGTGACTTCTGTGGGAGAGGCTGCGGCAGCCGCACACACGGGATCCGTTGGCATGCTCAAGTGGAATTCTTGGGATGCTCCTGGTGGCTCCTCTGGCATTCCCTGTCCAGGCTTGGCAGAGCTGGGTGTTTCGAAACAGGGTCTGGAGGGGAAGGGAAGCACTTCTGCCCTGCCCACCCAGAGGATCTGCTTTCTCATTAGGCTGCAAGAGTAATTAACCGGCAGTGCTTTGAATTTAGGCGAAACACCTGGAGAGGAACACTGCTGGTTTTTTTGGTGGGATGCCCCTGTGCAGGGTGTTGGTTCTTTTGGCAGCTGGGGAGAAAAGGGGCTCTTTGTTCAGGAACCTTGGCCACGATTGATCTCAAGCTTGGCTTTGATGTCTGTGAAGGGATGAGCTGCCGGCTGGGGGAATATTTCTGGAGTTTGTCCCCAAAAAAGAAGGACAAGGTGCAGACAGGAGGCCAGGATGCTGTGCAGCGGGATGTTGTCTCTGCATCCTCTCTCTCCTAGGAAGGAAACCCCCAAATACGGTGTGGTGAAAGGGAAGGGATGCTCAAAACCAACCCACGCCAGCTGATGGCTAATGCCATCATAAAATCCACATGGCTCGCTTCCCAGCCTCCTAACCTGGAATCGTAGAATCCCAGAATGGTTTGGGGTGGGAAGGACCTCAGAGATCCTCCTAGAGGGTGTTCCAACCCCCTGCCATGAGCAGGGACACCTTCCACTAGACCAGGTTGCTCCAAGCTCCGTCCAGCCTTGAACACTTTGAGGGCTAAGGCATCAGCAATTTCTCTGGGTGTCCTGTTCCAGTAAAGGAGTGTCTCATGGTGTTTGCTAGCTGTGGCCACTGATGGGGAAAAGAATGATATTTGGGCTGATCCAGAGCCCTTTGGAAGGCTGGGCCCTGGGCTCCTGCTTCCCTCAGCTGGCCTGTGATGGTGGCTTCGTGGCATCTTTCCCCATTGCAGCCACCACCAATATTTGTTAAAGTTTTCAGCCAAGATAATTTTGTCTGTTTTCCTGGGCTAGGATTTTGCTTCCCTACCCATCCCAGTTTGTGTCTCAGCTTGCAGAGTGGGCACTGGGGGTGTGTAAATCCTCCTGCTCCCATCAGATGCAGCAATAACAGTAAATAGCTGCTCCCATTTGGATAACACCAGCACTTCCCTCTTCCCGTGGTTTTTTAGAGCAGTTCCCTTGGCTTCCCTGAGCACCCACTTTGGGTAATTTCGGTACTTTTCTTGCTTGGTTTTGCCTGCCCAGCCTAAGCAGGGAGTAGGGAAAGAAGCTGAGATGTGATTTCCTCTCTCTGTTCATTTTGTGGTTTGAAAGACAATTTCCAAATCTGCCCGGCGTCTTTTATGCCTGTTATTTCTTGGTGTGGTTTGTTGGGAAAAGAAAATATCCCTGGGGGTTTTAGAGTGAAAGTGGATGTCTGTAGGGAGGGGAGGAAGACAAAGCAAATACAGAAGCTGCCTGCCTCGAAATTGGGGGATGGAATCTCCATCCTGCGACATGGAGATGGCTGGATCAAACCCAGAGGGATCGGTCCAGCCCACTGTTGAAAAGATGCACCCATTCTGAGCAAGATTTGGGAAAAAAAGCATCCTGGCTGGATGCCCCATTCCTGCTTGCTGCCTGAGCTCTCCAAAGCCACGAGCGCTTGCTCTGAAACACTCAAAGCCTCCCTATTTTTTCCCTTTTTTGCTTTATTTTTGCCCTCACAGTGAAAGGAACACCCAAGTGGACTTGGAGAAACGGCACTGGCCTGAAACAGCTGGTTTTGTTTTTTTCCCCCCCTCTGCCCTTGTGTGTAAAAGAAACCAGGCTGCCTAATGGTGCAGAAAATTCACAGTAGAGCAACAAGTTTTCCGTGGAGCAGGGAAGGAAGATGGGGAGGAGGGGAAAATGTGTGCCTGGGCACAGTGGTCTAGAAATAGCACATTTTCCGCAGGCTTTTCCCCCCACTCGAAGCATTTGCAGCTGCTGGGGGCATCACATTCGCTGGGATTGCAGTGAGGGATTGCTCCTGTGCCGCCTGTAAGGCAGGAGGAGCAGCTGCAGGAGGATTTGTAGGGCTGGGTTCAAGCCATTCCCGGTATTCCCAGTGCTGAGCATCGCCTCGGAGCAGGTACCGGGTGCTGCCAGGGCTATTCCCGTGCAGCACAAAGGAGGTTTGACTGGGGACCGTCTCGTTAGGAGTGGGCAGAGTTTTTGTCTTTTCCAGGCTACCCCTTTGCCATCTCTGGCTTTGTTGGGAAGCCAGGATCCGGCCCCGGCTGGCGCAGACAGTCGGCTCATTGTCCCAGCCCGCTCGAGTGTGGCGGGATGCTCCTGGCCGCCGCCAGGGCTGGCCCTGTGGATTCCATCCTTGTTCAGGGATGAGCTCCCTGGGGACGAACGGGGGCTGCTTTCGGGGTCCCCGCCTGCCCTGGGTGCTCCCGGGGATGGGGATACGCGGCTGCTGCACAGGCAGCTTCCAGACTGGCACACACAGCCCCGCTCCAGGCGCGCTCCTGCACCCGAAATTACCAAATATCCAACCACACGTGCTCTGGGTTCAAGAGTTTTCCGTGCGGGGAGGGACTCGGGAGTGCTTTGTGGGTGCTGGGAAAGCAGAAGGGGACGAGGCTCAGGCTGCGTGGTGCCATGTGCTGACTCAGCAGATTTTAGGGACCGGATCCAGCATTTCGCCCTTTATTCCCCCCCTCCCTCCTCAGCCCTACTTTCACCTCCCCGATGGAGCAAGCTGCACGGCAGGCAGGAAGAAAGGCTTTTGTGGGAGCGGGAGGGAAAGGGCTGGCTTAGCGTTCCTTCCCTGGCCGGCTGTCAGCAGGGGGTTGCCCTGTGCCTGCCTGGGATTTTCCCTGTCCTAAACCAGGAGCGGCTGAAAAATAAATTCCTCCTTCCATTTGTTTCTTCCCCTACCTCCCTGTTTGGTGTTTTTTTTTTCCCCCTTTCCTCCCTGCTGCTCTCTGCCCATCCCGGCCCAGCTGCCCACGGATGATGGGTACGACGGCCAGCGCGGCGCAGCAGGCGGTCTCGGCGTCCCCCCTGGAGAGCCGGGCGCCAGGAGACGGCAGCATGGAGGACCAGCACTCCCTCAGCATCCACTCCTTCCAGACCCTGGGGCTCCACAACAGCAAGGCCAAGTCCATCATCACCAACAAAGTGGCGCCCGTGGTCATCACGTAAGTCCTCGGCAGCCTCCAAAATTCGGGGTTTCTCCACCTTCTTCTCTAAATATTGGGGGTTGTTTTGGTCTCGACCCATGCCTTTATTTTTTTCCTTTACCCACCCGCGTGTGGCTCTTGCAGGTACAACTGCAGGGAGGAGTTCCAGATCCACGATGACCTGCTGAAGGCCAACTACACGGTGGGACGCATTTCTGAGGCCACGCTGGAGCACTACCTGGTGCAGGTGAGCATCTCTGCCACCGATTTCATCACCCAGCCTGGGCGATTTCATTTCAGCCAGGCTTTGGGGACTTCAGGAGTTTTTTGGGGGCGCTCATTTTGAAGATCACATAGAAAAAGCCACTTTTACTCTC
The DNA here is from genome assembly GCA_013400585.1 of Chloropsis cyanopogon. Lineage (NCBI taxonomy): Eukaryota > Metazoa > Chordata > Aves > Passeriformes > Irenidae > Chloropsis > Chloropsis cyanopogon. The sequence continues at coordinate 73,260 of WEZZ01020555.1, forward strand.
AGCTGTGTTGAAGTCCCACCTTGCTCAAATCCACTGATGTCCCACCTTCTCTCTTCTGATATTTTGCAGGGGAAATACTTCATGGTCAGGGATGTATATGGAAAATTAGATGTTTTGAACACTACTGGCAGCTGCGGCGCTCCCAACTTCCGGCAGGCCAAAGGAGGTTACGCCGTGTTCGGGATGGGGCAGCCCAGCCTCAACGGCTTCAAGCTCGTGCTGCAGAAGCTGCAGAGAGAAGGCCACAAGGTTGGTGGGAGGGTGGGAATTGGGGTGGAAAAGAGCCAGGAGAGCTCTTAGACAGCCTCTCCCCTGCTATTTGCAGGAATGTGTCTTCTTCTGTGTCCGTGAGGAGCCCGTGGTCTTCCTGCGGCTGGAGGGGGACTTTGTGTCCTACACCCCCCGGGGCAAGGAGAACCTCCACGAGAACCTGCAGCGCCTGCAGCGGGGCGTGCGGGCGGAGAGCCTGGAGCTGGCCATCCGCAAGGAGGTGAGCCGGGACGGGAAAGGGTGCGCGTCCCGCCGGTTCAGAGGCCAGGGGAGGGCTCGTGACGGGGCTTTTCCCGCCTGCCGTAGATCCGCGACTTCGCGCAGCTGAGCGAGAGCGTCTACTACGTGTACAACGACATCGAGCGGCTGCGGGACGAGCCCCACGCCGTGCGCGTGCAGTGTGACGAGGACATCCAGGTCACCGACGAGGTCTATCGCAGACCTGTCTTCCTCCAGCCCTCCTACAGGTCCTTCCCTCCTCCTCCTCCTCTTCCTCACGCGTGGTCGGGGCTCTTGGCGCCCCGTAAGCTGTGTGTCCCCCAGGTGATGGGGATGAAGCCCCTCCGTGGTCCCATCCTCACCAGGGCTGTCCCCATCCCGGCAGGTACCATCGGCTGCCCCTGCCCGCTGAGGGAGCCCCTTTGGAGGAGCAGTTTGACGCTTTCATCCGCTTCCTCAGGGTGAGCAAAGGGAAAGCACCTGGTCCGTGGGGCCTCCTGGGGGTGGGATTTGCTCCTGTGCTGTGTCAGGTACATGTGAGAGCATCTTCTGGTTTTTCTTAACTCTGCCTGTTAGAGGATGCCCGTGCCTGCAGATCCCACTCCCCTTGCTGTAGGATCCTGCTGGAGAAGTCCATGTTGTCCAGCAGTTCATCCCTTCCCCTGGCTAGAAATGACCATCCCTGGCCACCTCAGGCAGCTCTTCTCTAAGTGGCTTTGGCAGGAATGATCTGCCTCTGGTGCAAAGGTTTTCCATGTCAGAGCTGCTTTTTTTTTTTTTTACATTCTGGGAGACGAAATCTCAGAGGGATGGGGATGAGTGGTGGGAACATCTCCAGTGGGGTGTACAGGCCGGTGGATGGAGAGAGCACTGGGCAGGGGAATCCAGTGGGTGGGCCACCCATTGTCCTGTCCTGCTCTATCCATCCCATCTCCTTAGCAGAAGGGAGATGCCACTCATCCCTCCCTGCCTGGGCATGGCCACCACCTCCATTCCAGCCCCTGATGGGGTAGACCTGGCTCTCCTGGAAGTCGCTGGGGTCTCCATCCATCCATCCATCCATCCATCCATCCATCCATCCATCCATCCATCCATCCCCGTGTCCCTCCCTCCTAGGAGAGCCCCAGCCTGCTGCTGCGGGACCCTGGCAGGCCCCCGCCGGCGCTGCTCTTCGGCTGCCAGACCGGCGTGGGCAGGACCAACCTGGCCATGGCCATGGGCACCCTGGTGCTCCACCACCACCGAGGAGCTGCCCAGAAGCCTGAGTAAGCAGAGCAGCCCCCAGGGTGGGAGCGGGGGGGATGCCCATTCCTCCTGGGGCTGGTTTGATTTCCTCCTTCTCCCACCGCAGCTTCCCCGCCTTGCCTAAGAGCTCTCCTAGGGACAGGCTCCGGGTCATCCAGACCTTCATGGAGATGGTCCCCAAAGGCCAGCAGATAGTGGAGGAGGTAAGGAGGTGCTGGTAAACCCTCCAGCAGGGTGTCTGGGAGGGAGGGATGGAGTTTCCCCCCATGTCTGAGGCTCATGGAGCAATTTCCCGCTTGCTCCTCCCGAGGTGGATGGTGCCGTCGCCTCCTGCTCGGAGATGCACGACATGAAGGAAGCCATCTACGAGTACAAGAAGAAGCTGGAAGGGATCGGGGAGGACTATCAGATCCAGGTAATTAGAGGATTGCTGGGATGTGAGCCATCGGCACCGGGACATTTGTTGAGCTGTTTTTGCGCCGGGATGAGAAGAATGTAAATTCTGGAAACCCAAAGCTTCCTGTGAGCTGGAGATTTCCCAGCGATATGAAACCTGGAAGGTTGTGGAGTGTCTCTTTTTTTTTTCCTCCAGTTGTTTTAAAAGCCATAAAATGGCGCAGGCTGGGACTGGGGGAAAACAGACTGCTTTGGGCTTTGTACTGCCTCGGGTAGATGACCTTGGGGGCAAATAATATCCTGTGCCCTGATTTCATCAGCTCTAAAATTGGAAAATCGATATCAGCCTGGATGGTAAAAGTCCTTGGGAGCTGGGAGGGATCATTGCAAATACAGTCACCCAAGGTCAGGCTTTTCTAGTTGTAGATTTATGGTTTTTCCTGTTGTTTTGAAGAGCCATCAGGGTGGCTTTCCATGCTGGGAAGCTGTGGTCTTCCCTGCCCAACCAGTGGGCTCGTCACCAGGTGATGGAAGGAGGTTGGATGCTGCCCCGATCCCAGTTTCTTTGGAGATTAATTTTCCCATTTAAATCTTAAATGTGGAGTAGAAGTGCTGGAGCTGGTTGTAAAGGGCAATCTCAAACCAGGTGCCCTGTGGCAAAAAAACCCATGAAAATGATTAAGCAACGGGAAAAGAAGGCATTTACTGCCACTATCTTGTTGCTTAGTGGCAAATCCCAAATTTTATACTCCCCTGTTCCCTTTTAGGGTGGATTTGGTGCTGCTCATGTGCTGGCAGGTTCTCTTGTGTAGCAGGGGAAGGTTGGGCATGGGACAGGGGATTTTCCCATTGCCTTGAAGCCTTTCCCTGACTTTTCTCTTCTGGGGAAAGCTGCTCTGTGTCATCCTGGACTCCTGGAAAACAAATGGCTGGGGGACTGCTGTAAATAAGCCTCAAGGAGTGTTTATTTGAAGTCTTTGTGGAGCAAGAGCAGGTTTAAACAGTGGCGAGGGGCCAGGAAAATGTGCTGGGGGTACATGGAGGGTGAGGAGGGGAGAGGGGATCATTGGAAAACCAGCCTGGACTTCTTTGTGTTGGAGTGGTAGTGGGTGAGCTGGTTGGTTTTGAGGGGGAGGGGCTTTTCTGGGCATGGAGGAATGATGTCTGTGGGTTTCTGCCTGGTTTTGGGGGATAGAAATGGAGATTTAAGCCCTCAAGTGAGGGAGGTGCAGGCGGATCCTGATGTGGGATGCTGAGCAGCCACAATACCTGGCTTTCCACGGCTGAAACAGGAGTGGATCATTCCCTTTTCCACCCACAGCCTATTTAAGGGGAATGTTAGGAGGTTTGCCTTGGGTGAGAGCTCTGGGATGGGTTTTTTTGCAGGAATCCAAGTGCTGGGGAAGCAGCACCGCTCTGCTGTCAGTGCTGCCAGCAAGCCTGGCACGGCTCCATCCCCACAGGCTTTGTTTTGAGTTTCCAGAGCAAATCCCACTGCCTTTCCTCTTGATAAATGACTGCAGGCCGGATTTCTCTTGTGGAGAACAAGTAAATATTCATGAGTCAGCCACGTAATGTCAGGGATGAGCAAACCCCGCTCGCAGAGCTGACCCTGGACACAGCCCCAGCTTAGAGGGTTTTCCATCCTAGCCTGGGAAGTGGGTTCCAACAGCTCTCTGGGGATGTTTGTGGATGCCATGCTGGGTGTTCCTTACCTGGTGCCAGGTTAATTTGTTGGATGGGATGCTCAGAGGTACAAACCCCCCGCCACGAGGTTTCTGAATTACGGAAAATCCCGAGGGTTTGAGTTTCCTCCCTGCGAGGGGATAGCTGTGATGGAGAATATTCCTGGGTTAGTGGTGATAAAGAGGAGGAGGAGAACTTGCTGGAAACATAGGCATCAGGATGCTTCTGGACCTGGAAAGGGGAGACACTTTGAAAGGAAGGATATTGCAGGGTGTGTGGCTGGCACGGTGACCTCTCTCCCCAGGGATGCCAGTGCCCGAGCATTTCATCCAAAGACCATGGAGATGGCTGGAATGGGAGCAGGACCTTGCATTTTCCAGACCCATCCCCTTGAGTTTGAATCTCCCAGCTGGACAGTGTGTCCATGTGACAGCATGGAGTGGTTGGAAGTGCTCCCAGTGTGTCCTTGTGCTAAGGGGAAGCTTTTGTTTTGAGCTGAGATGTGCATTTGTACCTTTGAGCATCATTTAATATGGGAAACTGGAAATGTTTCATTAAGAAAATAAAACAATTCATCCAAAGTGTCTGTAGGGCTTCTTCCCAGCTTCCTGGTTTGCTGGGGGCTGCAGGACTGGTCAGCACTGAGATTCCCTGTCCTTTGCTTCCAGGGCAGCAGCACCAAAGAGTATTTCCTCCAGAGGACTCTGCAGAGCCTCGAACGCTATTTCTACTTGATTGCCTTCAACTACTACCTTCACGAGCAGGTAAAAACCACCAGAACAGCCCCAAACCACCTTCCTTGCCCTCTTTCTTTTGGTTGTGCGGCGGGCAGGTGGGCGGGGGTTTCCCCCTTTGAGTTTCCCAGGCAGGTTTTCTCGGCGGGGCGGCGGGCAGGGGGATCAGAGCCCAGGCTGATGGTGCATCCCCCCGCTGGCAGTACCCCCTGGGCTTTGCCCTCAGCTTCAGCAGGTGGATGTGCCGGCACCCGGAGCTGTACCGGCTGCAGGCGGACATGAACTGCTCGGAGCTCACCGTCACCGCCGAGCTCCTCACCAAGGGCGCCCGAGTGCTGGTGAGTGAGCCCTGCAGGCGTGGCAGCGCCACCTCCCCGGGGCGTGGAGGGGTGGGAGAAGCGTTAAGCCTGTCATGTGCTTGCCTAACAACTCCTAGAGGTGAATGCTGCAGCTCCAGTGATGCGTGGTCTCGTGCAAATTAAACCCGTGCTGTCTTCTGTCACCCAGTTTGCAAAGGGCTCCTGTATGGGAATAAATCATGCACACTCCATTTTCTTCATGGTGGAAGAAGCCCCTTCTTTATTCACATAAATCCTTTTAATGCAGTTTTACAGACCTCAGTTGGTCAGTAGCTTTCTTGCCAATTACTTTATTGGTTAGTAACAAGCTGTTATTCTGTATTGATTGGTCACTCAAAGCCCTGGTGTGTACATGCAGGAAAAGCCATTTGTGAGAGTTATCATTTTTCTATCTAAAGGTGTAAAAACAGTTTATACAGGTGCTAGTTGTTTTTCCAATCAGGAATAGGTTGTTATGAGCTGCTCACCAGGATTGCTTTCACATGGGAACTTGCAAAGTGCTAGCTTCCCTTAGAAGAAATGACAGGCCTTTTTCTTATAATTTTTCCACTTTACTGCAACACCCTTGCAGATGGATGACAGAGAGCAGGTTGCAATTTTAATAAAGGAAAAAAGGAGGAGATGTTGCCACATTATATCATAGTACAAGCTGGCTTGTACTGGGCAAATTAAATCAACTCAGCCAGCTCCATAAATTAGTCCCCTGGGTTGAGTGACAAGAACTTCAACCAATTGTGTTCATTCCTAAGCTGCAAGCATATCACTGGTCCAGGATTTGGGGAGAGTAAAAGATCAGACCTATGAGCTATCCAGACTGGGTTTTTCAAATGTCCTTTATAAAGAAGGGCTGAGAATAAACTCTCTCTGTTGCCACATGAATATTGGGCGAGCGCTTCTCTTTGTCTCTGACCCACTCGCCCTGCTGCATTCACAAAGGGTTTCCCTGTTGTAGGGCAGGTGTTGTGGGGTCTTGGGTGCAGGTCCTGCTGGCACCCGAACTGGATGGTTTTAAAGTCCCTTCCAGGATAAATGTGTGGCCAGAGATCCCTGTGCACGTGGATGTGTCTGGACATCCCGTGACGTAAGCCTGGGCAGCAGCTCCATGATTTCTGGCTGGGGTGAAGGAGGCTGGGGCCGTTGCTGCCTTGTGCTGCAGGAAGGGCCTGTCCCACCTTGGAAACGCAGCCGTGGGGCTTGGAGCCCTGGATGCTGCTGTTGGAAAGCTCTGGGGGCTTGTCCTGAGCAGGGTGCGTGGGTTGTGGTGTGCTGCAGACCTGAGGCTGGGAAGGGGCATCCCCTTGCCTGGACACTGCTCTGTTCCAGGTGGCGGATGAGCGCTTCTGCCCGGACGTGCTGAGCACTGCCAAGGAGATGAGCGTGGCCAACTTCCGAAGGGTGCCCAAAATGCCCGTCTATGGGACGGCACAGCCCAGCTCCAAGGTGAGGGACACGCTCCCACCTCGGGCAGGGACCCAGGTCAGCTCCCAGCCCTCCCTCAGCCTCGCCCACCCTTTCCTCAGAGCCTGGGCAGCGTCCTGCGGTACCTGACGGATGCCAAGAGGAAGCACTCCCGCATCGTCTGGATCAACCTGCGGGAGGAGGCGGTCCTGGAAGGCAACGAGCAGATCTATACGCTGCGGGAGCCTGGGCTCCTGGAGGAGCTGATCCCTGTGCCTGCTGCCTCGCCCCAGCAGCTGGAGGTGAGCTCTGGGAGATGCTGGATGCTGTGGAGGTTCCCAGGAGCCCTCATGGGTGATTTCCACAGGCTTTGATAGCTCCTCACCCTCTGGAGCTGCCGGTTTTGTTTGCTTTGCTCCCTTGTTCCCAAAGGAAGAGATCTACCCTGGAAGAATTTATAGCATGCCTTGAGAGCAAGGGTAAAAGGCATGTGGGGAAAGGGGAGCGGATGTTCCCAGCTGGATTTCCAGGAGAGACAGGCAGCGGACGAGCTTGGCTGCCAGCAGCAGCATGGCTGCATGGAGGAGCTGCCTGGCATGGTGGGAAGTGATGCTCCTGGGGCTCCCATCAAGCACAGAGGGACCTGGGCAGAACTGGTGGCCAGGACCTGTTGTGGGGTTTGGGGTATTAATGTGAAATAATCAAATAATCAATCTAAAAACATTGATTAAAATCCTGCAAAAATTAGGAGGGGTGTGTGTTACAGCGAGGGTTTCTCCATCCTCTGCAGAAACTGGAGGCTGCCCTGAAGGGGGACCTGCTGAAGTGCCAGAAGTGGCTGGAGGTGTACCTGGAGGCAGAGAAGCAGATGAAGATGTTCAAGAGCTGCCTGACCACGCAGGAGATATTCAGCCAGCAGAAGAATTCCTGCCAGGGACTCACCTACCGCCGCATCCCCATCCCCGACTTCTGTGCTCCCAAGGAGCAGGTACCCAGGGAGGGCACGGTGCTGCTGCCTCTGTCCCAGGCCAGCCCTGATGCTGTGCAGGAATGTTACTTGGGTGACAAGGAATGTCACTTGGGTGCTCAGTGCTGGTGGGGTGCTTGCCAGGGCAGGGGGGGATCCCCAGGAGATGCTGCATGCAGAGGCTGTGTGCCTTCAGGTGGGCAAGGATGGATGTGGCAGCAAGGAAACAGTGATTTGAACCTGGAGGCTGTAGGACAAAGGAGACCCCAAGGTGAGGAAGCCCTGCATCCCTAAAAACCCACTGGCTTCATCCTGGCAGGACTTTGACCGGCTGCTGGAGGCCATGAAGAGCGCCCTGGCCGAGGACTCGCGGGCAGCCTTCGTGTTCAACTGCTCCAGTGGCCGGGGCAGGACCACCACGGCCATGGTCATCGCTGTCCTCACCCTCTGGCACTTCAATGTGAGTATGGGAGCCTGCAGCAAACCCTGGTGGGGTTCCTGGGGAAGCTCTGGAGACCCCATGGCGGCCGTGTCACAGCCAGAGGGTTGACAGGAGTGCGGGCAGGGCCAGGGTGGATATCTGTATGCTGTCATTTGCTGTGCCTAACTCCCAGTGAGCCCCAGGAGTCTGGGTGAATCTCTGGTGAGCCTTTACCCTCTTCTTGAGAGCTCCCACCCCAGGATGAAGGGTTAAGGGCAGGGGAGATCATGGAATCGGGGAATGGTTTGTGTTGGAAGGAACCCTAAAGCTCATCTCATTCCACCCCTTTGCCATGGGCTGGGACACCTTCCACTATCTCAGGCTGCTCCAAGCCCTGTCCAGCCTGGCCTTGGACACTTCCAGGGATCCAGGAGCAGCCACAGCTGCTCTGGGCAACCTGAGCCAGTGCCTGGAACAGTCCTCTGTCTATCCAGACATGTGGCCCCCTCCTCAGGCAGGGGTAAAATTTTCATGTTCTGTGCCTGGCAGAGGCAAGGTGGGGGATGCTGGGGGTCCTGGTGGGCTGGGCACAGGCTCTGCATTTTTGTGCAGCCCATAATGACCCAGTCCCCTCTGGCCACCCCAGGGCATCCCCGAGATGAGCGAGGAGGAAATCGTGAGCGTGCCCGATGCCAAGTACACCAAGGGGGAGTTCGAGGTGAGTCCTGGGGCTCTCCCTCTGCTCCCTGAAGCCACAGCTGCTTGTTTGGAGGGGCAGTGGTTCAAGGCTCCTGGTGAAGCCCTGCTGCTCCTGCCCGTGCTCCAGGTGGTGATGAAGGTGGTCCAGCTCCTGCCTGACGGTCACCGGATGAAGAAGGAGGTGGACATGGCCCTGGACACGGTCAGTGAGACCATGACCCCCATGCACTACCACCTGCGGGAGATCATCATCTGCACCTACCGCCAGGTGAGCCCCTCTTCCCACGGGCACCGGCCACTTCCAGAGGGTGCAGCCGTGGCATTACCCTCTGGGCAATTCCAGAGGGTGCAGCCAGGCTCTGGGACCAGCCCTGCCGAAGCTGGGTCATTTTTCGGGCTGAAGCTCTCCGGTGTGTCACCAGAGAGGTGCCAGGGCTCTCGTGGTCACGGTCACCCAGGGCTGTCCCTTGCTGTCCTGCATCCCACCCAGAGCCCAGCCTGCATCCTGCATCTCATCCAGCGTTCCTCTACTGCAGCATCCCCTCCATGCCATGCCATCCCTTTCATCCCATGTCATCCCTTCCCTGCCATCCCATCCCGTCCATCCCATCCCTTCCATGCCATGTCATCCCTTCCATGCCATGTCATCCCTTCCCGTCCATCCCTTCCCGTCCATCCCATCCCTTCCATGCCATGTCATCACTTCCATGCCATGTCATCCCTTCCATGCCATGTCATTCCTTCCCTGCCATCCATCCCATCCCATCCCGTCCATCCCATCCCTTCCGTGCCATGTCATCCCTTCCATGCCATCCATCCCGTGTTGTCCATCCCTTCCTGTCCATCCCATCCCTTCCGTGCCGTGTCATCCCTTCCGTGCCGTGTCATCCCTTCCGTGCCGTGTCATCCCTTCCGTGCCGTGTCATCCCTTCCGTGCCGTGTCATCCCTTCCGTGCCGTGTCATCCCTTCCGTGCCGTGTCATCCCTTCCGTGCCGTGTCATCCCTTCCGTGCCGTGTCATCCCTTCCGTGCCGTGTCATCCCTTCCGTGCCGTGTCATCCCTTCCGTGCCGTGTCATCCCTTCCATGCCATCCATCCCTTCCCTGCCATCCCATCCTGTCCATCCCATCCCGCGAGGCGCAGCCAGCAGAGGGCAGGACTGCTCTGTCCCATCCCGCTCCCAGCCCCAAAGGCTCCTCTGGCTCCTGAGAGTTTGGGAAAGAGATTCAGCTTCGGGAAGAGGAGCCGCCCTGGGAATGGGCTCCATGGCCAGCCGAGCCTGTGCTCCACAGCCCTGTGCTACTTGGGAGCGTCTGTGGAGCTGGTGAAGAAGCAAAAAGGATTATTTGCATCAGATTTGGGGTATTTTAAACCTATATCACAGGGATATTTTGGGATATTTCAATATTTGGGATATTTTAAACCTGTGCAGCTGTATCACGGGGCTGAGCCCAGGGCCTGGTGTTTTTCCTGGGATGGTTTGTGCCACATCCCACTGGCAATCCCTCAGTGCAGCTCTTGCTCCAGCTGCCATCGATCTGTGTTTTCAATTAACGGCCGCCAACGATCCGTGGAGGGAAGAAAAACCAAAATGTTCAACACCCAGGAACATCTGCAGCTTCCTGAGGATTTGCCTCCTGCTTCCTGAGATCCTCTGCATTTTTTGGGGAGCTGGGAGAGAAAGCCTCTGGAGACCTAACTATTTGCAGATGTAGCAATTATTAATTAATTATTTTTTAGCCACATTTATTTTTATTAATTTATTTTTATTCAGGATAAGTACTTCAATTTAGTTTTGGCTTTCCCTTCTTTACTATGGGGATGTGGCCATGTGGGGAGTTTCACCTACCTGGACTAGCACAGGCGTGATCTTGGGCTCTATCCCATTTCCAGGCTGGCGTCCTGGTGGGAAGGCAAGATCAGGAGGGATTCATCCACTCCCTCTGCTTAAGGAAGAGCCTCTTGGCTGCTCCAGCCATCCCATTTGATTTGGCCCTGAGCAAATGCTTTAATTTTAATTTATTTTTTGTTTTTTCTTCAGTGATGGGTAGCTTGGAGAAGAGAATGATGGGAATTGTTGGGGTTTTGGGAGCCTGATGGGTGATGCTTTTCAGGGTTAGGGCAAACAGAAGGGAAGGGAAAGGTGTTTTGGGGGCTTAGTTTGGTTTGTTCTGACCTCTTCCCGCCCCTAACTGGGAGGAAAAAATAGGAAAATATATATAATGGGATAAAAAATAAATGATAGGATAGTAAGATGGTAAGTAATAGAATAATAGAAGAAAAATAAATAGGATAATAGAATAAAATTAGAAGTAATTGAGTAATAGAAGAAAATTGGATAATAGAAGAAAATTAAATAGGATAATAGGATAAAATTATAAGTAACAGAAGAAAAATAAATAGCATAATAGAATAAAACAATAAATAATAGGATAATGAGATAAAAAATAAATAGGATAATATAACAACATGGTAAATAATAGGATAATAGAATGAAAAATAAATAGGGTAATACAGTACCAGGATAAATAACAGGATAAGAGGATTTGCTCTCTACAAATACTGGCACACACAGTTGGAGATGACACCTTTTCCCAAGGGCAGAGCTGGAGTGAGGAATTGCTGCGTTTTGGGATGGCCTGTGGGATCAGGGTTCTGATTTATTAGTATTTATTAATTCCTAGAAAGGGCAGCATGCAGGGCTTAAAATAATGGCAATAATAATAATAATACTAATAAAAATGACTGTATAATTACACATAGTATCTAATGAAGCAATAAATGTAAATAATGAATGCATGAACACTATGGTACATATAAAACATATAAAACATATAAGAGATGTTTATAACTCATATATATAAAAACTAGATATAAGTATATATATA
>WEZZ01020555.1:84733-96014 GCA_013400585.1 Chloropsis cyanopogon
TATAATATTAATCATTATATATTATATAATATAGTAATATATTAAATATAACTAATAATATAAATATAAAAATATATAAATATAAACATTATATATATAAAGTATATATAAAACATAAAAGAGACTTTTATAATTTCTATATATAAAATAGTACTGGGAGATGTGCTGGCCACCAACCTCAGAGTTTCTCTTCCTCTGGAAACAGAGGCTGAATCCAGGTGAGAATGCCTTCCAGGGAGATGTTTATCCCTGGGGAAGTGCTTTACAGTCCAGAAACTCATGGTTTGGGGTACAGTTTGCACTTGGCTGTCTATTCCTGCTCCTGCCCCCCACGTTTAGCCATCCCTCACCTATTTTTGAGCTCTGGGAATGTTGTTACCCGCTGGAAACCACAAGGAAATGAGAGCCTGGAGCGCCAAGCCCCGGCAGGAGTGGCCAGGACGGACGCGCTCATTTTTGTCCCTGTGGTGTTCCTCCCTCTTCCCATGCCCTTCCCTGGCTTCTGCCAGGGCTGTGGGTGAGGGTGGGATGCAGGAGCTCCCCTGGGGGTGCCACAGGTGCCTCAGCCAGGCTGTCATTCTTTCCAGGGAAAGTCAGGCAAGGATGAGAGGGAGGCGCGGACGCTGCAGCTGCGGAGCCTGCAGTACCTGGAGCGCTACATCTTCCTCATCCTCTTCAACACCTACCTGCACCTGGAGAAGAAGGACTCCTGGCAGAGGCCCTTCAGCCTCTGGATGCGTGAGGTGAGGCTTTCCCAGGCTGCCACCTCGTGTTTCTATGGGAATACAGGAATTTCCTGGGAAGCAGGCACCCATCCTTAACTTGCATCTGATTTCTGGGCTTGTTGGGGGGTTGTTTGTGTCCCTTTGCTCCCTGGGTTGGTGGCTCTCGTGGAAAGCCACTGGAGATGGATGGCATCCCACCACATGGATGGGGAGCTCTCCCACCCCAAACCTGCTCTTTTTCCCCTGGTTTGAGTTTCCCAGGGGTTTTGTTGTGGTTGCAGCATCTGGGGCTGGGGGGCTGCCAGCCAAATCTGCCTGGCCAGGACAGGTGGCACAGGGGATGGGAGCTCTGGGAGGGTGGGATGGGGGCATTGGATATCCAAGGGGATTGGGAACCAGCTGGAAAAATGGAATGGGGATTGAGTGAGAGACCCTAAATGATCCTTATGGAATGGGAGAAGGCTGGGTCAGAGGCCCTAAATTACCCATATTTCCTGCTCAGGGGGAATGTAGGCACTGGATTTATTTGGGATACATTGATTTGAATGGGAATGTTGGGGGGGGCTGTAAATTTCCCTGGAAAAAGGACTTTGGAGGTGGTACAAGTGGTGGTACAAGGAGGCATAGGGGGTTGTGTGTGCTGGTGCCTGGCGGGATTCTTCTGCATAGAAGAAGAGTCAGGGATGAGAAGGGGAAGCTGGGGACATGGCAATTTTAATAATGTTATTATTATTATTATTGTTGTTATATTTTAATGATTTGTAATTATTTAAATTTTATTATTGCACAACTGTATCTTTATTTTTTCCAATCTTAATTTTTGTTCTTTTATTGCATTACTTCTATCTACGTACTGTGCAATTTCACTTGTTTTTTATTTATTTTGTCATTTTCATCTTTTACTTCTCTTACTGTGCAGAGAATTTCTTTTTCTCCCCCTTCCCGGGTTGCCACTGGGGGAAAAACCTTCATCCCTTCCTTTGCTGCTAATTCCTATTGGCATCTTTGATCCGCCGGCCGGGCGGGAGATGGAAGGGCGGAGCTGGAGCCGGAGCGGGGCCGCCGGTGCCCGCCCCGCCCTGGCATCCCGGTTATGCCGGTGTTTGCATTGCCCGACGGCCTCCCGGGGCTGGAGCAGCTTTTGTGGAGATTTGGGATGTTTGCTGTTGGCTGGGTGCGGGAGCTCTGTGGTTGAACGCAGCAGTTTTTAATGCAGCGCTTTTTGGGGCTGCACCTTTTAAAGCAGCGCCTTTTGGGGCTGCATCCTTTAGTGCTGCACATTTTGGGCTGCATCCTTAAGTGCTGCACCTTTTGGGGCTGCACCTTTAGTGCTGCACATTTTAAAGCAGCACCTTTTTGGACTGCACCTTTTGGGGCCACATCCTTTAGTGCCACACTTTTTGGGGCTGCACCTTTTAAAGCAGGACCTTTTGGGGTTGCATCCTTTAGTGCTGCACCTTTTGGGGCTGCATTTCCAGCACACGGATCTACATCTCCCCTCTGTGCCCACCTTTCCTNGTGCCCGCCCCGCCCTGGCATCCCGGTTATGCCGGTGTTTGCATTGCCCGGCGGCCTCCCGGGGCTGGAGCAGCTTTTGTGGAGATTTGGGATGTTTGCTGTTGGCTGGGTGAGGGAGCCCTGTGGTTGAACGCAGCAGTTTTTAATGCAGCGCTTTTTGGGGCTGCACCTTTTAAAGCAGCGCCTTTTGGGGCTGCATCCTTTAGTGCTGCACATTTTGGGGCTGCACCTTTAATGCAGCACTTTTTGGGGCTGCACCTTTAGTGCTGCACCTTTTGGGGCTGCATGATTTAGTGCCACACTTTTTTGGGGCTGCACCTTTAGTGCTGCACCTTTTGGGGCTGCACCTTTAGTGCTGCACATTTTAAAGCAGCACCTTTTTGGACTGCACCTTTTGGGGCCACATCCTTTAGTGCCACACTTTTTGGGGCTGCACCTTTTAAAGCAGGACCTTTTGGGGTTGCATCCTTTAGTGCTGCACCTTTTGGGGCTGCATTTCCAGCACACGGATCTACATCTCCCCTCTGTGCCCCCGTTTGCTGGAGCATCTTTTAGTGCCGCATCTTTCTTTTGGCACTGCATCTTTTTTGAGCACAGCCCCAAAAGGTGCTGCCCCTTTTAATGCCACATCTCCACTGCGTGGGGTTCACATCCCCCCCTCCCCACTCCCCCGTCTGCTGCAGGGGAGGGAAAAACACCCAACCTGTGGATACAAGGAGCCTTTGACCCCCGGAGCCCCTTCCCGCTGCATAATCCCCGCGTTTCTAGCAAAAACAAGGCACCATTGTAGCTTTTTGGCAGGAGGGTGCCAAAGCCAACAAACCCTGTGATGGCTGACCCCAGCAGCAAGGAAGAGGCTTAGAAAGTGAATAAACTGGGGCTGGAAAGGGGCTGGGGGAGGTGAAGGGGTCGTACCGGCATGGGGGGATGCCGGGGATCTTCACCCCGGAGGTGACCAAAGCATCCCTGGAGTGGGAAGGGGATCCAATCTGCCTTGTCCCTCTGTTTCCAGGTGGCAGCAGTGGCTGGGGTCTACGAGGTGCTGAACCAGCTGGGATTCCCGGAGCTGGAGAGCCTGGAGGGCAAAGCCCTGTGCACGCTGCGGGGCCGCTGGCAGGCGCAGGGGGCCACGTCCCGGCCCTTCCGCGGGGACTTTGTGTAGGACGGGCAGCCCCTGCTGCTTTCTCTGGGGTGGGGATGAGAAAAAAACAAAAAAAAAGACTGTTTTCCCCAAATCTGAGGGTGTGGGGAGGGAGGGGTGAGCATCAAAGCTGCCTTGGGATGGGAGGATTTCTGGGGTTCTTTTTGGACGCAATAAAAATATTGTAAATTAAAAATCGAGACCTTCCTCACTTTCTCCCTGAGGCAGTGTGGCATTTACACGAATTTATACATTTATACACAGAGAGGTGTATTTATGTGAATAAACACAGAAATGTACATGTCTATATACACATAAATATATAGATATGGTTATATTTTTATGGCTCCACGTATATATGGAGCCATAAACACCAGCAGCCAGAATTAGGACTCACAGAAATCCCAGTCACTTCAAACCTGGGTATTTTTAGGGCTTGGGCATATTTGTTGATTCTTCCCAACTCTTTTTAGTCGTGGGTGCAGCTGGGGGAATGGCAGCTGTGGTGCCCAGTTTTGGGGTCCCACTTCCCCCCACCTCGAGCAAGTTGAGTGCCAGGGTAGTGCTGAGGGGGCTGAGCTGCTCAGCAAAGGCGTAAAAGCAAAATTAATGCCAGGAGGGTTTCTTTGTTTCTTCAGGAAAGAGTGAGAAATGAAGTTAATCCAAAGGAGATGATACAAATGAGGGGGTCCCAGTGCCCCGCTGGCCTCACAGCGGGGTGAGAGGAGCTTGGGGGAAGGGGGAGCAGGGGGAAGTCTCGTGGAGGGAGGAGAGAATAGGATGGGAAGCACAAAAGCAGGAGCACACGCTCCGTCTGTCCCAGCAGCCGCTTTCATCCGCTGCCAGTGGCAGGAGGTGCCAGAAATTCAAAGGTGGAGGCTGGAAAGAAAAACAACATTTTAAAATAGCAAAGCGCTGCTTTTTCTTCAGCCTTGGCTGTGACAGACCCAGGTCCCAAGGGGTCCCTCATTTTCTTTTTTTTGGCTTAGCCACACATTTGGGG
The DNA here is from genome assembly GCA_013400585.1 of Chloropsis cyanopogon. Taxonomy (NCBI): domain Eukaryota; kingdom Metazoa; phylum Chordata; class Aves; order Passeriformes; family Irenidae; genus Chloropsis; species Chloropsis cyanopogon. The sequence goes on from WEZZ01020555.1 coordinate 89,121, forward strand.
TGTGCTTTTTTAATTTTTTTTTTCTTTCTTCAGGCAGAAATACCTGCCTGAATGTTTTGCCCCTCGCTGAGTGTTGCAGTGTTTGGATAACTTGCTGCTGATGCAGTCAGACAGTTGATTGAGTAATTTCAAGAAGCTGTTGATGGCTATTTTTCCTCTCTTCTTTTCCTCTTATTTTAGTTTTTAACAGAGCACATCCTCTCTGTCCTCACATCCCCATTTATTCTGCCTTGCTAAAGCAATTACCTGCAGGCTCTTTTGCTGCAAATCCATCCCCTTCTCCTGCCCCAGCAGCAACCCTTGGAAGTCCTGCCTATTAGCCCTGTCTTAATTAGGCAGAGTTTTTAATTGCTTAGGAAATCCCAGCCTCTTTTAATCTTGGTAATGAAGGCTGGAGCTTTGCATCACCTGGTCTGAGGGGCTCAAAGGCTCCTTTCTGCTTTCCCACCGTCCTAACAAGTGATTTCCAAAGCAGGGCTACAGCAATTGCCTGGGAAAAGAAAAATATCCTGGGAGATGGGAATGTGTTTGAATGTGAAAAATCAACCGTGCTGTGTTTATTCCTTCTTTTCCCCAGGCTGGGGAGGCAGGAACCCAGATCCCTCTCCCAGATGAGAAGTTAAAACCTGGCTTTGAATGGCCTGGATTTTCTGCTCCGAGGGAAAAGGATTGGCAATTCTGAAAGGATTCAGCCAGAGACAAAGCAAACGAGGGGTTATGTATCATATATTAGACGCCTAAAATATAGAATCATTATTGAGTATATATTATATATTTTAAATGTAAATTCTAGAAATATTAAAGACATGAAATATTGTAAATTCTATATAATAACAGCCAGGAGCAACCTGGGCTCGTGGAAGGTGTCCCATGGCAGGAGGGTAAAAAGCAGCAATTAATTGGATGGGGTTAATGAGCTGACTCCAGCCTCACTGGGGTATATTCCCTGGAGTAGCAGCAGTTCTTCCCAGGCAAGAAGCACCAGCAAGAGGGTGTGTGGACTAAAATATCTACCAAAACAACCCCTCAAAGTGTGTTTTTACATTAAAACACCAAGAGCTCCTTGATCAATTTTATTGATTTTCATGGAAACTGGTTTTCTGCAGGTTTCTGACCCTCAGTTAACTCCTAATTCTCCACTTTCCTCACCTTGTTCAGGGCTTGGAGTGTGGGAATACAGCTGAGGGGATCTGAGGTTATTTTGGGAATTAAACATTTATTTAGGGTTATTTAGGGAATTCAACATTTCAATCCCAGCCAGCAGTCCTAAGGGATTGATTTCAGGGCAGGAAACACAGATTTGTGGCTGGTTGTCTGCTCTGTTGGTGTTGATCCCAGATGTGCATCTCATTTCCACGGGGCACAAGGTATCCCTACAGCTCTGCGTGCCATCACCCATTTTTGGGGCTTTGTTTTGTCTGCAAACCCCTTTTTCCCAAACCTGCAGGCTCACAGGAAAATGGGAAAGAGCCAGGCTCTGTGTTGTGGCCAAGGGGAAGCCCCAGCACTCCTTAAAATCACCCCACTGCACTCTTGGTTGTACACATAGGCTGGGGTGGCTCATGGAAACTCTTAATATCCCTTAAGGAAAAAAACAATCTACCCCTTATTCCACCTGTGGAAAAACTTATTTGTGGCATTGGTGCTGCTGGAGCTTCGAAATGGTGAAATGTGGAGCTGGAGAACACTGAAAGGGGGCCCACAGCTGCCTCAATAAACGGTGTCAGTGGCTCCTTTACCTGTGACAGAGAAAAGGAGAGAGACTTGATTTAAAGATTTGTATATATTGCTGTAGGAAGTTGCCCGGGCTGCACCACATCATTTTCCCAGAAAACCCAGGATCCTGCAGCCTTTAAGGGGAGTGAGGACAAATTTTCCTCAGCTGGGACCTGCCCTAAGCCCCTCTCTGGGAGCTCAGACCCAAACCAGGGACACTCTCCCCAGTTTCCACTTGCATTTCTTGAGCATGGAGCAAAGGAGGGATGCTCCTTCCTCCACACCAAAATACCCTGGATCATCGTCAAAGAGGATTTTTTTGGAAGCCTGGCTCCATTGTCATGAAAGCAGAGAGTGGTTTAATGACTTTTTTCCCTTTTTTTTTCTGGCTACAGTGTGGGGGTAACGTGGCAATGGGGCTGTTTGTAGCTGTGCTACTGCCTAAGGAGATTATATTTGACATGGATAATTAATTAATGGATTATTAATGCTTCTGCTTGCCTTCCCCATCCCTGAGGGTTTGGGGTATGCTGATCTCTCCTTTCCAGGCTTTTCTCTGCAGCAGATGTGCTGCACTCGTGTTCTTGTCTCGTACCAAAGGCCATGTTTAAGGGTGTAATTAAAACACTTTATAAATTGAGGCATGATTAACCTGTAACCATTGGCTGAATGGTGTTTGCTATTCATAGAAGGACAAAACCTCTCATTTAAATCCCTAATAAACCATATTTTAATAGGAAAAATATTTTTAATATAAAAGAAATAGAAGAAAAGCTTTTTGGAACAGAATAAAACCCCTGTGACTCAATCCATGGGGAGTTCCAAGTTCCAAAATCTGCTTTGGAAGTGGAGGTATCCCCATGTTTCTTCCCCCTGTGAGGAGGTGGGTGCAGAGGTGCTTTCTCACTGCTCAGCCTTTGCCTTTGGGTGGAGCTTGTTTGGTGTGAGGAATATTTCAGTGGAGCTTTGCACCACGTGTACCCTTGGCTGGAAGGCTGCCTCCTTCCAGAGAAAGCAAAGCTTTCTGCCAGAAACCTTTCTTTTCTGGGAGAACAATAATGTAGGTAAGAAATAAATACACAAATCTGCTGTGTGGGTGGCGACAAGGTGGCAAGAAACTTTATCCCAACCCCAGAATCTCTGTGAAACTCCCCCCAGATAAATGGGCCTGGGAAATTTTTTAGTCTTTCAAGATTATAATTTTTTTTTTTTTGTTTATTCCAAAAAGTGTGAAAACACAGCTGGTCTTGGCCAGATTCTCCCTTCCTGTACCTTTGCATCAGCCAGGGGCCCTGGCAAAGGGACCCCTCCTTGGGCTTCACAGAGGTAAAAGGAGCAGGGCTGCTCTGACCTCAGCCAGGGATTTTATTCCTCCTCCTCTCATGGGTGAGTAGGAACCCTTGGAAGCTGAACTTCACGTGTCTTTATGTTTTTTATCCATCCAAAAGGGAAAATGTGCCGAGGAGCCAATATTCCACTGGCACATGGGGCTGCAAGGGGAGACCTGCCACAGCCCCAGCCAAATCTCTGCAGCTATCAGAGGCTTCAGGGCTGTGTTTTTCCCAAAAAAATCCCCTTTTTCCCTATTTTTCTGCCCAGCTGTGGCAGTTCTGCCAACTGTACCCGACTCTCACAGCCATCAGCTTTTCAAGGCCCAGCTCAGGAGTGTTTGCCTTTAATTTTGGTGAAAATTAAAGGTGTTTGGGGCTGGGGGTGATATAATTTCTATTTACAGCAGCAGGGAAGAGGCATGTGCTGGCTCAGGGCCACCACAAATAGCTCTGGACATGAGAGCTCTTAAAATAATATTAATAATAATAATAATTTCCATGTTTTCCTTGCTGGGATGTCCCCCTCTGGCAGAACCCCCCGATGAAACCTCTGCAAAGGGAGCACATCTGGGTTTCATTTTTACAGCTGAAGAATAGTAATTAAGATGCTTTTGCAGAGCCAGGGCTTGAAAAACTAAAAATAAAAGCCATATAGGCACAATACCAGACCTCCAAGCACCAGAAACTCCCCTTTTCCCCCCGTTTTCACCCTCCCAGCTCCTGCTGTTTTGGGGAGCAGGGGCAGGAATAAATCATGGGCTGAAAGGGGATGGTGCAGAGAAGTGGGATTCTTGGCTAAAAACCCAGAAGAGCAATGGAAATGCTAACCTGTGTAGAGGGTGGCAGCAAGGGGAGGATTTCCAAAGCTCCAATCATGCAAAGAATCAGGCTTGGCTTTTTTATTGCAGCAAAATGTGCATGAACCACGGACCCCAGGCTTGGAATGACTTTCTCCCTCTATTTCTCACTTTTCTTCCATGAATATTGCAGGGGAAGGGGGGGGAAAAGCAGCTGTTTTCCAGCCCTCCACCACCTCAGGGTGCTTCTGGCCCCAAGCAAATGAAAAATTGATTTTCCCCAGCTCGAGCTAAAAGAGGAGATGGGGCTCAATGAGATTCACTCCAAAGTACTTGCTGGCTGGTGAGGGTCATGCTGGAAAAATATTCCTGGGCTGAGGGGATGAGCAAGGCCCTGGGGACTGGGAAATGCTCAGAAGTTTGATTTAAGAGGTCAAAAAGGAATAAAAAAAAAAAAAAAGGGATCTGGGGTTTACATGGCAGTAAGCTTAATTTTAGCAGGAAGATGATAAAAAATTAATGAGGTGGTCGACGTGTGGAGAGGGAAAGGCTCGTCTGGGGGGGATGCTGGGCAAGGTTAACCTAGTTTGCATTGTGTTTTCTCCGGGAAAAGAGAAAGGGAAGGGCTGGGAATGCCAAGGTAGCAGGGATGGGTGTCTCCCAGCAGTCAGGCTGTGCCCAGCCCCAGGGCTGAAGCGATGCTGGTGGAATTTTGGCCCCAAAGCTGCAGCCCGGAGAGGCTTTGACACCTGCTGGATCCCATGGACAGGGTGCGCGTTTCCCTTGGACGCCGCGGCCACCAGGGAGCTTCAAGGCTCTGTGGTTTTGGGAAGGAGGGTTCCGTGGCTTCCCACCCATGGCAGCGGGACCACCTCAGTCCCCCTGAGGTGCTGCTGACCCGGAGTTCAGCATCTGCTGCAGCTGTGCTCAGAAGGGATTTTGGGGGATAGTTTCTGCTTTCCCACCGTCGGGCCGCGGCCACGCCGGCGGAGCTCTCCCTGCGGCGCGGTTCCTAGAAGGAGAGCAAGTTTTTCCCTCCTCTTTTCCAAGCCTCTGCCACTGACAGTAGGGGCTGGAAGCCGTCCAAGGCTGTCGGTATAAATCTCGCTGACCTTGTTTCACCATCCCTTAACTCGCGGCTCAGCCGGGACCGGCGTCGGCTTCCACTTTCTGGCTCATTTATCCCTTTTCCAGCTTTACAGTTCGGGTTCCTGAGCTTGTCTGCTCATCCCTGGGTGGGCAAGGCAATGAGGGGGGACTCCCAGCCCCTGGAAAACCTCCCAGCAAGGCTGCCAAGGCAAACATCTTGCAGGAATTTGCAGATGCTGCTGTAGCTGAGGAGAAACGATGCTCGGAGGTGCAGGGTGATGCAGTTTGGTGGGGTGAGGGAATGATGCTTCTGTCTGGATTGTGCTGAGCACAGGGCTCTGATCCCAAAAAACATTCCTAGGTGCCATTAGGAGATGAGCCTTGGTAAGATTTGAGCTCTGTTCCCACCATGATGTGCCTAAAGAGGAGATTGTTCCTCTCCAGAGGTTCCTTGGTGTCACCCTTGCAACCTCCTGTGGCAACTCAATGTCATCTTTGCTGTCCTGTTGCTTCCAGGAGTTTGGCTGCAGGGGAATGCCCTCGTGTCTCAGCTTGTGGGATGCTGGGCTCACCAAGGCAGCAGGAGGATGGCAGCCTTTGGAGATGTGGGATGCAGAGCAGCTGGCCATGGGGAGAGGGCAGGAAGAGGTGCTTTCCCAGCCTGGCTGGATCAGCTGCTCTGCACACCCAGCTCTCTCTTCTGTGTCCTGGAAAAAGGCATGGGGGGTTTGGGTCCTCTCAGAGCTCCACAGCAGTGTGTGCTAAATCCATACAAACCCCTCCACTTTCCAGCTCCGGTGAAGCCTCACCTTTGAAACGTTGTGCTGATTCCTGTGTGTTTGGGGCCTCGTGGAAGAGCTTTGCCAGTGGCTGCCATTGTCATCTGGTTTTGTGACTGCATCCAGAATCTTTGGGATGCTGGCAGGAAGAGTTTGGTGGCAGAATATACCAGGATTAGTGTTTAACCCAGGATTAGTGTTTTGCCCCGGCTAAACTTGCAGATATACCGATTAACCCGGAGGAAAAACTTTCCAGGATAAGAAAAGCAAGACACGGCCAAAAAAAAAAAAAACAAAAAAAACCACCAAGAAATCATCTGGGGGCTTGTGGAGGCTCCCTCCATCTTTGGAGGTCTTAAAGTAGGGATTAGGGAGAGATCTGGCAGGAATGATGGTGCCTCGGGCAGCCGGAGAGCAGATGATGTGTCTGTCAGCTCCCTCCCTGCCTGCCTCCAAACTCCGGGCTCCTGCTCCTCCTGCTCCCCTCCTGGACGAGCGCATCATCTTCGTGACTCCCCTTCGTGCTCCTCCAGCAGGACTGCGAAAAATCCCCCCGAAAAGAGCTGAAATCCTGGAAAAGGGCTGGTTTTCGGCCAGGGGCTGCTGTGGAGAGGGAGGCGAAGATGCTCAGGGGCTTTTCCCTCCCCTCGTGGCCCGGTGCTCCGGCAGCGGCTGCTCCCTGCTCTAATCCCGGGGCAGCTCCGCATGGCTGAGGGATGAGGTCATGCTCGCTCACCCACAGCCCGCCGTGCTCCTGCTTCCATCCCTCCCTCCCTTCGGAGAGCAGGGTGCGATTGGAGCCTGCCCAGGCTCCGGGGCCCCGCACGGTGGGGTTGGGATGCTTCCCGAGCCAAGCTTTGCCTTGCTCTGAGCATGGATGCATGTGGGAATCAGAAAATCAGAAACCTCCAAGCACGCTGAAGGATTTATCTGCAGCCTTAGATGTTTGGATTGATGTAAAAATACAATTCACAGATATTAAGCAGAAAAATCATAAATTTATGTTGCTATAGTTGCAGGTAAGAATATAACCTGAGCAAATGAGAAATTGCATTGATAAAATGGTGAAGGGTTTATAGTGTAGGGGTGTGGTTGTATGGAGTAAGCTGAGAGTTTAGAAGTTATAATAGAAGCATATAAGTGTGACAGAAGCCTGTTGGGCAAAAGTATCTGCAGTGCAGC
>WEZZ01020555.1:100495-133300 GCA_013400585.1 Chloropsis cyanopogon
GTCCCCGTCCCGCCGCCGCGCCCCCCGCAGCCCCCCGGCGGAGCCCCCGCATCGCCGCCTGCTCTACTTCAACGTGACGGTGTTCGGGACGGAGCTGCACCTCCGGCTGAGCCCCAACCGCCGCCTGCTGCCACCGGGAGCCGTGGCAGAGTGGCAGGAGGGTTTCCAGGGGCTTTTCCGGGAGCCCCTCCGGCAGCGGTGCCTTTTCACCGGGGACATCTCCGGGATGCCTGGAGCGGCCGTGGCCATCAGCAACTGCGATGGGCTGGTAAGCTGGAGGCTGCTGGGGTGCTCTGTGTGTGCTACCTGTGTTTTGGTGTGGTTCCCTCTTAAGAGATGAATCGTGGCATCCTGAAACCCGGTTTTTTGGTGATGCTTTAGGTGTCTGTGCCATACGTTGCCCTTTAGGCCTTAACAGCAGCAGCTCCCCTTTCCCCATGTGGCCCTGGGTGTTACCTGCCTGCTCCATCAGGGTGGTCTGTGCACCCATATTTATTTAAAAGGCTCGGAAAAATTGCCAGTCCTGTGCCTGGACTGCCTCCTGGCCAGATGCTGTTACCTCCTGGTGATGCTGTTCTGCCCTTGCCCACCCATGTTTTACCTTGGGACTGCTCCAGGAACTTTTCCTCTGCATTTCCCACCTCCTAAATGATGCTGTGTGAGCCTGAGCACCTCCTGAAATCACTGCTAGCTGCAGTCTGGCTCTCACCAAGCATCTTTTTTTCAGGAGAATGTCTTTTTCTTTTTTTTTTTTTTTTTCCCTAATCACTCAGGGGCTCAGAGGCTCTCGGCTTTCTGAGCACAGTTCAGCATCAGTAACTTGCTGCCACAGAGCTTTAATTCCTTTAAATGGCTCTGTTACCTCTTATCCCTGGCATCTGCTCTGCCTGTGGGTTCCCTACCTTTGATACGCTTCGGGAAGCGCTTATTTTTTAATACCCTTGGCCCATTGCCCTTTAGATTTCCTTTGAGCCCATTTAAATCTTGTTTTAGGTGTCAGAGTTTGCTGTTTTCTCCTGGTACCACTTAAAGTTACTGCTGGGCTGGAAGAAATGCCTTATTTTGTGCCTTTTTTTAAAAATTTTTTTTTTTATATTTCTTTTTTAGTTGCTTTATTCTGGGAGCTCCTTAAGCCAATTTTGGCCACCAGCACAAACAATTTGGCATTCCTTTCTTTTTATACAACTCCTGGTGCTACTGTACAAGTAGAAATGATAGGGCAGCACAGCTAGAAATACATATTTCGCCTACATATCGGAATTAAATTTTTTTAGCACATAATCCACACCTTTTGAAGCATCCTTTCGGGAATGGGCTGAGCCTGGGGACTTGCAGACTTTTCTCTGGGACACAGATTGCACTGGGGCTGGTGAATGTGGGCAGGCTTGGAAGCTTTAAAGGCATTTCCCATAGCCCCAGCAAATAGTGCTGAGTCTGGAACAGAGAGCAGGGTTTGAAGCGTGCAGGTTCCGTGGCAGATCTCATTCCCCTTGGCATCATGAGCAAAAGGATGCTGGAGGTGATCAGCAGCTGATCTGTGTCCTGCTGTGCCACAGCTTTGGGAATTTTCTTCCCCAGAGCCCACTCTATTGTTAGTGTCAATCCCAAGCAGGTTTTAATTTAACTTTTCCAGGCTTTCCTAGGCTTTAGCCCCAAGTTTTCCTGTCGCAGCCCCTTGCCTACCTTGTTGGTTGTCATTCTTTTTGCCCTTGTTCCAGCTGGGTTAGGATGTAGCTTGTACCACAGGGTGCTTGTCCATGTGGATTTATGCAGCCATATCCTGCCACCCGTGGATAAGCCCACCCTTTTAAGCCCATGTAAAGGAAGAAGTGGCTTTTGCCCCAGGATAATGATTTTTTTTTTCTGTTTCCCACAATAAATGTCTTGCTGGGTGGCCAACAAATCAATATCCTGGCTTCAGCCAGGAATTTCCCCTGATCTGGTGAAGGACACGAGGCTGAGGGGATGAGCAGGCGCTCAGCTCCCTTGCCTTATGATACATCCAAGGTCACAGTTGGTTTCTCTTTTCCATGGGTTTTCTGGCTGCGTGGCCCTCTGGCTTAAGTGAGCCTGACATCTTCAATCTGTTCAGGATCTTGGCTTTGGAGGAGTGGGGAGATCAAGAGATTCCCGAAAAGCAGTGAAAAGAGCTTGATTTAGGAAACAGAGCAAGAAATGGAACCAAACCCCGGTTCTAGGTGTGGATGGGATGGGAGGATGATGTTGGTGACCTGTCAGAGAAGCAGCAGAGCATCTGTAGGGATGTACACGGTCAGGAATGTTGCTAACGTGCTGGAGGAAACTCTTCCATGAGCAAGGACCCTGGAATTCCTGTGGACTTGAGCTGGAAGTTGTCCACGAGGTTCAGAAGGGGATTGTGGCTTTGGCATCCCGGTATAGCGCGTGTGGGAGGCGCGGGGCCGCGCTTGGCCGCCGCTCCCTGGCCAGAGGAAGCGCTCCGGGATGCTGCGGATGAGGGCTGTGTACACAGAGAGATTAGGCCATGTATAGGCCGAGATTATAAATATGGGGGTGGGGAGCGGAGGAGAGGAAGAAAAAAATCCCCAAAAGCTGAGCCCAGCTCTTGAAAAAGAGAGTCCACCCAAAGTCTCTCCTAAATCCATATTTAGCCATGTAAGCGAGCCGACCCTTTTCCCAGATGCCAAAGCCGCGGCACCTTCCACGGCTGCCATTCGCTGCGGGCATCCACGCGGGAGAATCTCTCGTTTTTTGGCAAGGGTGTCTCGTACCAGGGTGGGAAGGTGCTGTCGCCCATAACGTAATTTCAAAGCTGATCTAAGCCACCAAATTCCTGACTGGTAAAGTAGCGTTAGGCAGAAATCTCCGCCGGCAGACGCGTCTCGCTGCAGCGGAGGCATCCCAGATTTTTCCCTGCTGGATTTAGCAGCGTGTGGTCGACCTTGCTTCCTTCCTGCTTTGCTGGTTGCAGGGATGGGTGAAGGATTATCACCCACAGACACCATATTTGTGGGCCTGGCTTTTCCCTGGGGTGATTCGCCGTAGTGCTGCAAACTGTAGAGCCAGCGTTTTCCGTCCCCGTGGCCCTGGCTGGCTTCAGATGGGTGGCAGCAGATAAACAGAACACAAAAGCCCTCAGAAACAGTAATTAATAGGGAATGGAGGGAGAAACAGCTCCCCGAAATGATGCCCCCCTGAAAAAAGTGTGGCTCGCTCTTCCAGGATTTTCCTTGCAGTTCCTGAGCTGTAGGGTTAATTTTGGGGAGAAAAAGGGTGCGAGATGTCCCTTTGGTCACAAAGATCCCACTGGTCTCAGCTGGTGTGGGTGTTATATGGGCATGAGGGCTTTTCTCCCAGGTGATAATCCCAAATTTTGGCAGTGAGATGCAAACCAGGCCCTGTTTGGGCTGAAAACCCAATTAATTAATTAGTGCCGGGTGTGTCTTCATGTCCCCACTTCACCAGGAGCTACATTTGAGGCCTGGCTCGGGTCACCTGGCAAAGCCTGGCCTGCAGCCACCCCAAAAACCTCTCACCTCGGCACGAAGAGCAGGGAAAAGGAGTCGAGGAAGGCGAAGGGTTGTGTTTGATGGGCTGCAAAGCCTGTGCTGCAGAGAGGCATGAAAATAGTGATGGAGCACCTCTGGACCATGCCTGTCTGGATGGAAGGGCAGCACTGTTGTCCGTGGTGTCTGTGTTCACACCCCCCTTATTTCTAGGACTTTTTGTCCAAATTATGTGTGAATCTCACAGGAAAAATACATACTGTGCACACAGCTGGATTTCCCCCTCCCGTTAGCTTCCCTGGTTGGGTGCAGCAGCTTTATTCATTTTTCCACATCTCATCTGTGTTAAATGTAAGAATTTCCTGAATTCTTGTGGGAGTTGGGGCTTTTTACCCAGCAGTGGAAGAGGAGTTTCTTACTCAGGGTCCTGGGGGGTCCCCCTTAGCGAGGCAGGAGTTCATCTCTCCCTTAGCCTGGGGAGGCACAGGAGAGCTGGAGAAGACACTTCACCCTCTGGGAGCTGGCAGGAGTGAATTTGGTGTATGTTTGCCCTCTTTCCAGTGGAATTGTCTTTAAAGGACCATTTTCTAGTTTGGGAGTACCTTCACTGGGAGCTGCAGACAGCATCTCATGTTAAAAAAGCAGTGGTAATAGTCCTGCCAATTGATTTAATTCGATTTAGTATTATTAAGCCAAATTAAAATCAAGGGTGGGAAGCATATGGCTAATTGATCACTGAGGATGGGATTGGACTCTTGGAAAAAGCCCAAGAAAAGCTGAGTGGGACTTTTTGGGTGGCATCTGACCTTCTCTGCTGCCTCTCTACTGTTGCAGCCCTCCCAAAATGCTGAAATACAACCTGAGCTGCTCCTCTTCGTGAGCGAGCAGGTTGGTGCGTGCCTCTTGCAATGGTGTTTTTTGGGCTGTTTTGGTTTTTTAATTTATTTTTGTGAATGCCAGGGCGACCGCTGCAGCTTCTGTTTCATTTCTTGGGCTGCTCTGATCAGGTGGACACAAAAATCCCTGCGTTATCTCCTTTGCCGTCGGTCGTCCCCGGAGCTGGCGGCGCGTTGCATCCCGCCTCCGGGAGAAAGTCTAGGCTGCTTTATTCCTTGAGGCAGATATAATTAGTCACGAGCTGTAGAGCAGCTCAAACCCAAGTGGGCTGTGGCTTGGGACCAGGCTCTTTCACATTTTAATCCAGCCTTGCCCCGGCGCGGCGGCACAGCTTTCCTCCGGCCGCCTGACTCAGCAAGTCCCGGCTTTGGCCCTAAACCCATAAACCGGCTTTGGGGTGCCTGGTCCCGAATGAAACGCCCCGTGGCAGGGCTGGGAGGGGGTAGTGGTGTCCCTGAAGAGCTTCTCCTGGGGCAGGGGCTGCTTCTGCTCCTTCTCCTGTTGTACAATAAAGAGCAATGTTTTGGAACTGGAAATTAGGAGAATTTCTTTATGGAAGGGGTTGTTAGGCCCTAGCACAGGCTTGTATCCTGGAGGGATACAGGCTTGTATCATCCCTGGAGGGATTGAAAAGATGTATAAATGGGGCACTTGGGGATGTGGTTTAATGGTGGCCTTGGCAGTGCTGCATCAATGGTTGGACTCAATGATCTTGGAGAGCTTTTCCAACCTAAAGCATTCCGTGACTGTGCCCTGCCCCGTCATCATGGCCTCGCCCAACCATCACTGAACCTGACTGGTGGTTTAACTCCCTGCCTCATCACCACCACCATGCCTGGTGCCCCTGGTTAAACCTGGCTGTGTTCTTCATCTCCTTGGCTGAGGGTGGGGGCACAATCCCTGGCTGCCCTGGTTTGACCTGGATGTCTCCTGCGGGAAGAACCTGAGATACGTGTGTCAGGCAAGGATTTGGATTCCTCAGGAAGGAGGTGAAACAAAACCTGCCAAAACACCTCTCTGCAGTGGAGTTAAGCAGTTAATAAAACCCAAGTGGAGCAGGAAATTTGATGAAATCCAACAGAGCCAGGTTGGCCATTGCCTGATGAATCCAGTGGGACATGAACACGAAGGGGTCCCAAAGAGCCAGGCGGGTTTGGGGAGCCCCAGCCTCTGTCCAAAATACACCTCTGTGTATACTTCACTTTTATTTTATTTGATGAGAACCACTCCAACACCCCAACACTCTGTACGAGGACTCCAGTAGGTCCACGCTGCTGAAGGCTTTGCTCCAAGAGCAGATCCCTGTGCTCTGCTGGTGCTTTCCAGGCAGCTCTTCAACAGCGGGCAGCGCCGGAGGAAGGAACGCGCGCGTGCGCCATGGAGGGAGCTGGGAAAAATGCCGAGCTGGGGGTGCTGCCCGTGGGATAGAAGCCAAATCCCAGTGATCCTTTTCCTTGCCCGAGGTCTGAGCCGGCCGGCGCTGCGGGGTGTGAGCGCTCAGGCTGATGTAAGGGGGATTTGATGGGAGCTTGGTGTTAATTAGGAGCAGGTCGGTAGCCAGGACAACATTTCCAGCGATCTTTGCCCTGTCATTCATCTTCCCTGTGTTTGGGAGGTGGAGTTGTAATGCTTTCCAGCTTCTGCTCCAACGGGATTCCCCTGTGTTAATTCCCAAGTACTTCATGGGACAGAGAGAATGGTTTCTCTTTCCTTCTTCTTGTTGCAGCTCGTAGTGTCAGTGAAATGACAGATATCCTAAAGGCACTGCGGGAATGGAATGGGGAGGGTTCAGAGAGGCTCAGGAATGTCTCAGGAGCCCCTTCAGCTTTGTATCCCCGAGTTCAGGGTCCAGCACGACTCATGGATGAGGCAGAACAGAGTTTCGTAGCCATATAAAGACACAAATTGAATTGCAGCCAGGTTGGGGGTGTTTTTTGTTGGTTGGTTTTTTCTTCCTTTTTTTTTTTCCCATTTACAGGAGAAATTAAGAGTTGTCATAGATGGACATGGTATTAGAACATGGTATTATGGTTCTAATACCATCCCAGTGTCATGGAGTAGGATCAAAACAAGATTATTTGGGATGCCTTTCTCCTTTGTGCGTGCTCTGCATCAATCTTTAATGAGTATACTGTGTGTGCCCCCCTACACTTATATAAAACCACACCGTTTTCCCCCCCTTTCCCTTATTTCTTTGTGGAGTCCAGGCTGGCCTGATTCGGACAGACAGCAACGAGTTTTTCATCGAGCCCCTGGAGAGGGGCCAGCAGGACACAGAGGAGCACGGCAGGGCCCACGTGGTCTATCGGCGCTCAGCCATCCGGCAGGATGGCGCCGAGCCGCGCCACGACCTCCATCCCGAAGGTAGGGGCTGCTGGAATCCTGTCTTTCCCAGCAACTGGTAATAAATATTTCACCTGGGGAGAAGATTTCTCCTTCCACGAGCCCTTGTACATCTCACCCTGTGGCTTTAGGCTCAGTTTAACTGCTAAAGTCAAGGAGAAGGAAAGGAAATGCTGGGCTGGAGGTGCTGCAGTCTTGCTTTGGTCACCTGTGTTGTGAGAGTGTTGAGGCACTGGAAGTTGTTGTCCAGAGAAGTTGTGGCTGCCCCTGGATCCCTGGAAGTGTCCAAGGCCAGGTTGGACAGGGCTTGGAGCAATCTGGGATAGTGGAAGATGTCCCTACCCATGGCAGGGGGTGGAACAGGATGAGCTCTAAGGCCCCTTCCAACCCAAACCATTCTGTGATGATTCTATGAAATGTGGCCTCGATTTGACTTTTTAACACATCATAGAATCATTTAGTATAGAAAAAAACCTTTAAGGTTCTCGAGTCCAATCATTAACATGTCTTTTAGTGCTGGTCTTCACAATTCAGAGCCATTTCCTTGCCACAGAGCGAGCTGGACCAGCAACCAGCCAGAGCTCAATATCCTGTTGGAATTAAATCTCATATCTACTTTCCCTACTGAACTGCTACTTTGTGAAGCATCACCGTGGTGTCAGATCACCTCAAAGGCTCTTTCTTTCCCTGCCCAGTGCCCGGCGTGCAGGTGGGTGAGCTCCCGAATTCCCTGGAGCTGATGGCGGAGCGGCTGGGGGACGCGGAGCGCAAGCGGCGCCACGCCAGGAAGGATGACTACAACATCGAGGTGCTGCTGGCCGTGGATGACTCAGTGGTGCGCTTCCATGGCAAGGAGCACGTCCAGAACTACGTCCTCACCCTCATGAACATAGTAAGGCTCGGCCATGGGGGATGTGGGTCCCACCCTTCCCTGGGTTCAGTGCTCTTCTGATGCTGCAAATCTGTTATCCTCGGGAAAGGAATGGGCTTGGGAGGAGGAGAAGTGCTGCAGGAAGGGCTGTGCCTTCACACAGCTGGCTCTGGCGTTTAATAGCTGTGGGAATTGGAGGGATGGGAAGCAGAGCCCTTTGGTGTTCATCTCCATCACCTTCCCCTTGCCAATGGCAGGGTCTGGCGTGTTGGTGCTGTCACTGTCTGTCACCTGAGTCCAAAAGTTTCTCCCGGCTGAGGCCGTTTCCTCCTCGTCACTGAAGTCTCAAAAAATGCTAGAAAAGAGAATGATCGTGGCTTACTTAGTCAGAAATGACAATATCTGTAATTTGTTTTGCAATGATGATGTTCATGATTTATTCTGAATACTATTTGTTGGTAGAGGAAATATTTTTATAGCTCTTCAGAAGCTTTTTGGAAACCTATGCACCTGGATAACCATTCAGGATGTGTTTGAAAAGGAGTTTAGAGCAGCTTTGCAGTTCCTGCACCTGTCCTCACTCCGAGGCATGGGGCAGCCTGTGCTGATTCCTTACACCCCTTTTCATTCCTTTCTAAGCTAAAGACATCCATATTCCCTGAGTCCTGGAGATGTGGAAGGATCAATATTTATTCATCCAGTTGTCTTGAGGGAGGTTTGCTCCTCCAGCACCTGAATGTCTGCAAATAGGGTCTATGCTCCAGGATCTCTTTCTCTCTCCCAGTTTTGTTTTGTTTTCTATGCTTTATCCTTCCCTCTATTTATTTATTTTTTTCTTTAAGTGTTCTTTGGCACAGTGGTGGAAAATGTTCAAAAGGCTCCACCAGCTCTGGAGTGGCCAAGTTATAAAGATGTTTTTGGGTGCCTGGTTGTTGGTTTGGACATTATTTCTGCCATATGGCTGGCAATGAAGGGGAAATTATCAACATGGGGGTGAGGATTTGTGGGATTAGAGGGTGATGGGTTGAAGGATGAGTGAAGTGACTGGTCCCAAAGAGGGAAAACGTTGAAGAAGCAAACACCTTCATCACATTGTTTTATTCTCTGACACGTTATCCCGATGCTCTCAGCATCACTTAAATTCACTTTCTGAACATTTCTCCCCTTGGTGTATTAAATTTTCCTGCCAGGGGGAAGCCACAGGGTTCCCAGCTGTGCCCTCTGGCTCTTCCCAGGGGGGTCGGAGATGATGTCATTTTTCCTTTCCGATCCCGGGGGTGGGGGGAAGCGGGGGTCGGGATGGACAGTTTGAGCGCCCGGGGATTGTCAGCTCTAATCAAAAGGTCGGTTTTCAGGCGCATTTCATGGTTCCTACCCCGCGGGCAGGACTTTTCAGGGAGTGAATGCGCGGGATGCTGCGCTGGGAGAAGGGAGGACCCTCTGCCTATTCAATTAAAGGCGGCGCTGGAGACTTCACTAAGGGGGGAAACCCCAGGATAATACAGGCAACAAATACTTCCCCCAAGTATTATTTCCTTCTATATATTCTCCCCCCCCACCCCCTTCCCCTTCTTTCTTTCTGGTTTTTAGTGCGTTTTCTTTCCAGCTCTGCCGTGACCTCCATCCGCCTCCTCTTCCCTTGGCGCCGCCTCGTTTCCTTACCGGCTCAGATTGCCTTAAAACACCCGATTCAGCAGAAAAAAGAGAGTCCTGCTTTCTGGCCTGGGTGGCAGAGGGAGGGAGGGAGGAGGATGCCGGGGGGCCGGCGGGGAGGAGCCTGCTGGGACCACACAGCTGAACATTAATCCCATTAGTTGGAGGCAAAGGGAAGAAGGATAAGAGGCTTGGCCAGCCCTCTAACGAGGAAAGGACTTAATGAGCTGGGCTGGAGGACGTCAGGGAGCCAGCTGGGAAAGTTTTCCTGTCTAGGAGCTCTCCTATCAGGATATATCCTAAGGAAAGGGAGCAACGAGTTTGGAAGTAATGATAAACTTTCCTGGCTTTTCCTGAGGTCTCCACTGAGTGCCGAGGGAGCAGTGGGACACGCATCCCTCTCCAGCGCTGCTGTAGGTAGGGTCCCGGGGCTCTTCCCCAGACACAAAACCCTTTATTAGGAACTCTGTGTCGGCTGAAGCTTGGTGATAAATGATTTGTCACGGGGAAGGTTTTTTTTTGAAAAGAAGCAAACCCCACAGCCCTTATTTCATTGCCAGAAATGCGGATGCTTTTCAGCGAAGGGCGCTGTGTCCATCCCAGGACGCTGACACGAGGATGACTGCTCCTTTTGTGCACCTAAAGCTTCCCTGCAGGCAGGCTGCCTTCCCTGCTAGCTCCCAGCCTGCATTCCCAGCCTGCCCTTCCTTCTTGGCTTGGATGCTGCCCAGGAATTTGGGGTCAGCTTGGAGTGAGTGGGAAAGGCACAACTCCCCCTCTGCCATGAGTTGCTGAGTGTATCTCTGCTCTGAGCTGAGCTTTGCTGTGTCCACCTAACCAAAACTGGTCTGTAGGGCTCTTGGGATGAATGTCTGGTGATGTGGTGGCTCCGGAAAGCCATTCCCCTCTCTTGCTTGCTGCCTGTGGCAGAGGGAAAATTAGGATCCCTCGGCCAGGGTGACTGCTGAGATCAAGGGCTGGGAACCAGGAGGAGATCCAGCACCCCGGAAAAGGAAGAGGAGAGGAAATATTCAGTGCTTGCCTCTGCTTTCCAGTATTTTGCATTTAGGGAGGTGGGCATCTTGGTTTTCTTCACCAGACTTCCCACTGCTCATCCCTGATCCTTTCAAGTCTGGGGATGGCTCCACTTGGAGGGGAGAAGCCAAGCTATGGCTGTGTTAAACCCGGCCCTGGTCTCAACTGGGCTCCTGGGCTTTTGTCCGATATTGCCCATGATTTGGTTAAGGATGCAGAGGTACTTGGTGTTTTCCTATTGTTTTGGGTTACTAGGGAAACCCCATGAGTCAGAGCCCTCTCCAGGCTGGGGCTTGCCAGGCTCCAGCTGAAATTGTTGTTCCCAAGGGCAGAGCAACAAAGACTGCTACTGAGACCCCACAGAAGAGAAGGTTTGGGAATAAAAATTAAACCTTCAGCTTTAATTTTAATTTGTGTATGTTTTTTTTCTCAGGTGAGGGGTTTATGAGCCACTTCCTTGCTAACTGGTAATAACAGAAATACCTCTGAGGTCTCTCATGTGTCCATGCTCTTTTCCCTACCCTCTGTATGGGCTTATGTGTTTGTTGCTATTTTCTTGGGACAACATTCTGTAGAGAGCTCTGATCAAATCTAGCCTTGCCCTGCAGAACAATTCTCCCCTTTCCTCTGTTCCTCCCCACAGATAATGTGGGTCAGCCCTCACAGAGGTGACACGATGCATTATGCAAGCCCAAAAATGTGGTGAGGGGGACTTTCCCCTCCCTTCCTGACCCCCCAGCCCCGGCAGAGAGGCTCAGGGTGAATCCACCACCATGAAACTCAGCGAGGGAATAAAAGAAAGGAGTTTAAAGATGACTTGGCTGTTCCGAGTGCGCGATCCCGGCGTTTTGAAATGTCAGCTATTCTGCTGCTTTGGCAAATTCTTCTCGTGTCTCTCCCTTTGTTTTCCTTCCCTGAAGAACGGCGAGGTCTAGACCTCGTTGCCAGTGCGGTTTTGCTGTCGGGATCTCGCGTCTGCGGCTGCAGACTCGGGGCTGGCCAGAGGTTTGCAGGGATTTAGGGAAGCAGCCTGCCCTGCTCCCAGGTTGGAAGGTTCCTTCCATTGTAATACAATGCCACTGTCTCCTTGGTGTTGCAGTCCTGTGGGGTGGCTCTTCCTGCTGGTTTGCCTTTAGCTCACAGCGAGCCTTGAGGGCTGGGCTGTTTACAGGTGGGAAAATTGCATTTTAAATGACAGAGGAGAGCATTTCTTGCCAGGTGATGGTGTGAAACAGGCTGAGCACGGATGACAGGGATAAGAAGATCTTTATCCCGTGGCTCCAGGGATGTAGGTCCCTTTACTGGAGCCCTTTGCTGAACAAGTATTTTTGGGGGAAGGGCTCCTCTGAAGACACTGACTTGCTTAATGGCATCTGCAGAGGGCAGGGGGAGTTGTGCCAAGCCTGCAAACTGCTCTCCAGGTGAATTTCCATTTCCAAGGTGATGCTTGGCCCCTCCAGCTCCATCCCCACTTCTTCCACCGGCACTGGAGCACTTGGGGGAAGCTGGCCCTGCTGATGTTCCTCCCCTGCCCCAAAATTTGGGGCCTGCAGGGCCACAGCCCTTGCAGCAGCCAGTGCCAAGCCCTTTTGATGTTATTCTTCCCCCCCCACCCAAAATCAATTATTTCTATCTGGCTGTGAAGTCTGTAGCCTTGGGCAGTCTGGTTCCACATCTGCTTTCTGAATTAACCCTAAAGGTCGCTGCTGAGCTGGTATCAGTTAGGTGCAGATCCCTGCCTAAACCCTGGACTAAACAAGGGCTGGGCTTTAGGTTAACTCTTCATTTCAGAGGCTGAAATGGAGTACCAGGGAGGGCTGAAATGTTTCAGTACCATACTGAGAGAGTACCAGGTCTGTGCGAGCTGGAGGAGAGTGGGATTTAGCACTGCTTTATAAGGAAGATTTATGGAATCAAATCCCATCTTGGAATAATACAGCAGGGTCTACTGAGCATCCTGCCAAAATATTCTGTGCAGCTGGGAAGGGAGAGCTCTGTGCTGCTCCACGTGGTGCTCCCAGTCACAGCAAGGTCAGGTCGTGGCTGGTGGAGAGGTCCCTAAGGCAGGAACGTCCTTGGCTCATCCTGATGGATTGAGGGGTCCTCAGGAGCAGGCAGCAAGCAGCAGAGCGCTGGTGGACGACCACAGAATCCTAAAATCATGGAATGGGTTGGAAGGGAGATGAGAGCTCATCCCATTCCATGGGCAGGGCCACCTTCCACCATCCCAGGTTGGTCCAAACCCCACCAAACCTGACCTTGAACACTTCCAGGAATGGGGCAGCCACAGCTTCTCTGGGCAACCTCTGCCAGGGCCTCACTTTCCCTCAGTTCCTTCCCAATATCCCATCTAACCCTACCCTCTCTCAGTTTGGAGCTCCAGCTCCTGACAAGTGCTGGGGGTGAAGGAAATGGTTGTGTTTCCTGTCTTGTTCCCCAAACCACCCACCACGTCCAGCTGTGCATCTCTTAAAGTGTAATTTCAATTTCTCCCTCTGCCATATTTCCCACCCTTGCCATATTGCCAATATTTTTGTAAGGGATCAAACTTATGACGTGGGATCTCTCTGGGATGCCAAAGCCTCCTACACCCTAAAAGCCAGGGCTGAGCCTGACATCCCTGGGGAGTTGGAGCTCCTTGCTGGGCTGGATCCTTCATACCTCAGTGAGTCTGTAGGTCTGAGTAATGTTTGCAGCTGCAGCACTGCGTGACCTTCCACCCTTCTGTGCACATCCCCCAAAAAATAGGGTTGGGATCAGAAAAAATCCATCATATTCTCATTATTTTTGCAAAAGAGGGAAGGTGAGGGAGCATCCCACCCACAGAAAATAGGGATGACCTGGGGGTGGGTTGACCAGCGTTATTTTTCCACAGCGATGGATAAAATACCCTGCAGCTCTTGCAGCTTCTGCATCCAAAGGGATGCACTAATGGGGATGGACTGGCAGTTTATTGATTGATTTTAACTTTTTATGATCGATTTTGCTGCATTTAAGGCTCAGGATCTGCACTACCTCTCTGCATGGCTCGGGGGCACCTCATGGGAGTATCGGTTGTCATGGGGAAAAGGTTAACACTGGGTTTTTGGGTTTAAAACTGGCCTGAGTGGGTATTTCAAATGCAATCCCAGGCTGGAAACTGGGAGCCTTGTAAAACACTGGGGAATGGCTGACATGGACTTGGGCAGCAGTAAAAGGGTAGTAGCCACCCAACCCTTGATGTAAGATTGAAAAACCCCAAAGGAATGGAGGAAACAAAAGATCCATAAATCTGACTTTATAACCTTCATCTAGTCTGGAAGGCTAGGATAGAGCTGAGGCAAATTAGTCCCCCCTTGGGCAAAACTGAAAAAGTATATTTTAATTAAAACATGAATTCTAGTCAATATTAAAAATGGTCTTAATTCAGTCTCTTTGACTTCTGCAGTGAACTCCCATTTGTGGATCTGCTCAGTTGAGAGGCTTTTTGGGAAAAAAGAAAGTCCCATTCTCAAAAATCAGGGTGCTTTTCTTCCCTGGGCTATGTTTTCCCACGTGCTTTGCAGGAGGTGCAGGGTCTCACGTGGGTTTGTGGTTGCCCACTCCGTGCCTCTCTCCGTGTCACCGGGCTCAGCTCTCAGAGACATTTCCCATCTGGGTGTCCTACTCTCTTGGTAGCATCTAGGAGTAGAATTTGTTTATTCATCCTGGAAACGCAGAAGGAAGAGGTTGTAGCTGGTTATTTCCTTTGCAAGGTCATTTTTAATAGCCGAGGATGGTACAAATCTCATTGGCTCATGAGCCCTCCCTGTTCTCTTCATTGTGTTGCCTTCTCCTGGGGTTTCTGAAGCCATAGGTCAGGTTTGACTCACTGATGCGACTGAGGAAAGCCCTGGCTTTGGGGAGAGGCAAAGGATTGTATCAAAAAGCCATTTTTCCTTTGGATGCTGTAGTCTGGAGCATTTCCATCCCTCTGACGGATTCATTATCCAAAGGGGCAATGGCTCATTTAGAAATGCTTTGGAGGAAACGCAGCCCTTGATGGAAATGGGTGATGTCATTGACCATCTGAGCCATTCCTGGGGAAATTTTGGCTTATTCCAGCTTGGCTTTTTGACTTTGTGCTTGTTACACATGGGAAAATGGGAAAAAAAGCCTCTCCACAGTGGGAGGAGAGGGATGAGATCTTTGCACCTGGTCTCGGAAAGCCCGGGAGGGTGTGGAACGTGGGAGCGTGGAGGGCAGGAGGGCTGGGATGGCCCTAACTTCTTCCCTGTTGGATTTCCCTCCCTTCTTCAGGTGGATGAAATTTACCACGACGAGTCCCTGGGCGTTCACATCAACATCGTGCTGGTCAGGATGATCATGGTGGGATATCGTCAGGTAAATCCAGCGCTCGGACGCGGCGAGCGGGACATGCTCTAGTATTTATTTAGCGCTTAGGTAAGCCCGGCCTTGGGAAAACGTGGCAGCTGACGGAGCCCAAATGACAACTGTGCTGAGCAGGGGTGAATTTGAACTTTCCTTAGCTTAGTTTTTGGGAGCTGAGGGCCTGGGTAGCCCCCTGGCCTACGAGGCCCTCAGGGAGGTGGTGGATGGGCGGGTGGCTGTGACCTGCTGTTATGTGCTTGCTGTGGGATGTGGAGAAAACCACAGAGGCATCCTCAGAGCTCTGTAGATGATGGGGTAAAGGTGCCTTCCCACACTGAGAGGAGCTGGACATTAGTGAGGAGAAGCTGAGGCTGGGATCTCCTTGACTTGGCTCCCTGGCTGCCCTGTAGCTCTCGTGTGGCTTGGGCATGGCCAGGAAAAGCGTGGGAAGGTTTCCTGAGAAGTTTTCGTGTGGTTTCTCAGGCTGCACTTATTTTTTAAGGCTTGTTCGAGCACAGCAGACAGATTTTTCTTTAAAACAATGTGATTTTCTGTACTTCTTTGGGGCAAGCCCCTGTCCCACAGGAAGTGTTCTTGCAAGGGTGTTAATGACTCAACACAGTGATGTCTCTGTGTGTGTGTGATCCACAAATAAGGTCTTGGGAAAAGACTTCCTTATTATAGAAATATGCTTGGCTGGCAGAAACTCAACACATCCAGGGATGGTTCTGAGGAGCAGGGATAAGGATGGAGGCTGGTCCAGTTTTGGAGGCTTCCATGGAACCAGGAACATCATCTCTAGCTGAGGAAGCCAACAGTCTGTTTGGCTTCCTCCCAGTGACATTTGTGCTCTGGGCTGGAGGTTGGTGTGTGGAGGAGAAGGGATTTGGAGCTGTGGTGATATGGTGGGATGGGAACTGTCAGGCTCTGTTAGGGATGATTTATCCTCCCCAAAGCTGGCTCTGAAGGCAGCTGCTTTGTCCAGCTACGCCACTTCTCAGGTTCAGGGGACGATGCAGAAAATGAGGAGCAGATATTTGAATCCAGGAGAGATCTCAGCCCACCACCGTTTAGATCTGATGCTTCCCGAGCGAGTCCTCCTGCAGCTTCTTGTCTCCCACTTGGGATAAAACCTCTTTGGCTTCCAGGGGAAGGGCGGCACCTCTTCCTTTCCTCGGCAGCAGTGGATTTTCCGTGTTCTTTCCGCAGTCGGTCAGCCTGATCGAGCGGGGCAATCCGTCGCGGAGCTTGGAGCAGGTGTGCCGCTGGGCGCACTCGCAGCAGCGCTCCGACCCGCAGCACACCGAGCACCACGACCACGCCGTCTTCCTCACCAGGCAAGATTTTGGGCCCGCAGGTATGCAAGGTACTGTATTTGTCTCGGTCAGGTATGTGCAGTTTGCCGGGGGGAAAAGCCAGCCAGGGGTGAGAGGATTGCTTGCAAGCACAGTCTGTTCCTTGGCCAGCAAGGTCCAGAAAAAGGTTATAAAAATTGGTATTTTTTTTTCCTTCACATGATGAAGAAGAGAGAGACAGAGAATTAATCCAGAGCATCAACCTGAATGGATAAAATATCTTTATTTATTCTCCTGCTCTTTGATTTCATTTACCAGTCCTCCCCTTGGCCCAAAAGGCCTTAAGAATACAAAAATAAGATTAAAAAAGATAAAATACCAGAGGAAGCCCCATGGGGTCAATCAATTTATTCTGGTCTCTCGAGGACCTTTAAAGCCTGTTTTTATATGGATTTATTTCTTGGACCTGGAAGCATTCAATAAACCCTGGGCCAAAGAGGAAGTTTTACTGCAGGAATCTCTCGCCCTCTTGGTGCAGAGATTGTGCCAGGGTGGTTGGAGGCCTTGCTAATAAAAATTTTCAGGAAAATCTTCTGATGTTTCATGTGTCCATTAGGAAAACAGGTGCATTGGTGTTACCAGGAGAGGTGACTTTTCCCAGTTCTGAGCCTGCTGCTTCCAAATTCCTGTCTCCTCCTTTCCACACTGCTGGCCAGGTCTGGATTTCTGTCAGGAGGCTCCATTTGATGCTGTGAATGGGGTGGGTATTGTCACCCTGATCTGTAGCACAAGTCCTCCTGGTGTGCACAGAAGGAAGGGAAGGTCGAGAAGGAAACCTGTCCTAGTTTGGATTACCTCCCTGAAAAGGATCCCCCTCAGCAGGAGATGAACCTCAGGAGATGTCCAGCTGGAAACCCTCCTGAGTGTGCCACTGGTCCTGTGGCCACCAAATAGCAGACCTTGGCTTGTGCCAAGCTGGTGACCTGCTCCTTGTCCAGAGTCACAGGGGTGAAATACCAGGTTTTGTTTCATTTTTCTAGACCCTTCCTGGCAAAGTGACTGTGTCTGAAGGCATTGGTGAGAGGACCTTTTTTGGCAGAAGGGGGACACTCCCTAGGCTGCCCCTTGGTGGGAAGGAGTGGTGAGATCCATGGAGTAGCCCTGCTCTAGGGGTGCTCCTTCCAGCAGCTCCTTCCCCTTTTCCCTGCGGATCTGGCTCTCTGCTTGTCACTTTCTGCAGAAGTCCCCATGTCCTTGCCTGGCTGTGCTGCATGGCACAAGGAGCTCCTCATCCACCAGGAATTTCCCTCTGGTTGGGCTGCAGGAATAGTAACACTGTGCTTGCTCTTGCCTCTTTTCCCCAAAACTAAGTCCTTGCGGATCCCTGACACCTCTGTTAAGCTCGGGGATGCAGGGAATGAAGGACCGGAGTGTGGCACCAAATTACCCCTGCCCTTTGAAGGGAAAAGCAGTGGACAGATGGGTTGTAAATTATTAATTGCTGCTGTAGAAGTCTTGTCCCTCTGCAGTAGGTGGCACAGAGGGGTTTTCTGGACTGGGCTGAAGGATGTTTGTGCTCAGAATTAAATATTTTCCAGGTAGTTGTTTCTCACCATTGTTCTCCCTTGGAGAATCTTTTATGCTCCTTCCAATTCTTACTGGAGTGTTCATTAAAAAAACTGTCTTTGTGAGCATCCACCTTTCCATATTCCTTTGTCCCATTTCCCATCCACAGCTTCTTTGGTTGGAACTTTATCCCATTTTCATCCTAGAAGAAAAAAAATTGCCCTCCTCTTGTAAAGAAAGCTTCCCACAACTTTATTCTTTCTTGTGGAAAGTTTCATTGGAGTAAAAAAAAGTATTTTCAAGTGATTTATCCAGGGCTTGATTTATTACTGTATGGTTAAAGCCCATAATGGGAGTGACTTGGTATCCCACAAGGATGGGGGGCTCTCTGGACCCTGTGGTTTGGCCAGGGTGGGTGTAGGGATGTGCATCTCCCTCAGCTCATCGGCACCCTTCTCCTGCTGCTGCCCACTCCTGGCTCACTGAGCTCTCCTCTTCCAGCATCCCAGTCTCCAGGGCACAGTTATCCAGCATGGTCCTGCCCTGCTTTTGCCTCTCTGACCTGTAAAGCCCTTCCTTCACTAACTCCCTTGATGCCAAAAAGGGTCAGCCTTAAAAAAAAACCAACATACGTAAAAAACTTCAGGGAGTAAATTCTGGAGTGTGCCAACAAGTTAATTGAATTGGGCAGAAATAAGGTGAAAAAGAAAGGAAAAGTGACCAAAATGGAGGTGATGTGTTGCTGCATGGGTGGGGGAAGATTTCTCTGCCCACAGCTGCCCCACTGCACTGCACTTGATCGAGGGCTGGGGTCCTGGGGCCAGGGTGGGTGCATGTACGGGCGTGCCCTGTGGGGAGCAGGGCTGTGGTTTTTTGGCAGGGCTCTGGGGTGCACCTCATGCCTTTTCTTCTCTCTCTTTTTCCTTCTTTATTGGTTTTAAATGAAGAAGAATGTGGGGGATGCCATTCCTGGGCTGGGAGGCGATGGCCACCCACGCTGACAGGGTATTGTGGGCGCTGTTTCTGCCCTCCTGCCTGCCCAGGTGTGTTGGCACAAGGACACAGTGGTGCCAGCAAGCCCAGAGCAACCTCTGCTGGCTTTTGGCTCACACTGGTGAGCCAGTCCTCGGGCTGCCCTTCCTCTTCAGTGCCTTCTTTCCCTCTGTTTTCTCTTCTGTTGCAATGAAGCCAGGTTATGTATTTACGGGGGTTTTTTTTCTTAATTTTTCATTTTTTTTCCCCTCCTCTCTCAAAGGTTTTCTCTCTCCTCTCCTCTGTCCTTCTCTCCTCTCTTTGCCCCAGGCTACGCTCCGGTGACGGGGATGTGCCACCCTCTCCGCAGCTGCACCCTCAACCACGAGGACGGCTTCTCCTCCGCCTTCGTCGTGGCCCACGAGACCGGGCATGTGTAAGTCCTGGGGACAGAGCTGGCTCTGGTGGTGCCCCTCTCTTTGCAAAGGGGGCTCTCTGCTGCTGCAGGTGTGAATCCCTTGGGATTTTTCTGCCAGGTTGGGCATGGAGCACGACGGCCAGGGCAACCGCTGCGCCGACGAGACCAGCATGGGGAGCATCATGGCGCCGCTGGTGCAGGCCGCCTTCCACCGCTACCACTGGTCCCGCTGCAGCAAACAGGAGCTCAACCGCTACATCCAGTACGCCCCTTCCAGCCGGGAGGGGATCTTCTCCCTTCAGACCCTGACTGGTGGCTTTTGGTACCCAAAGGTGCTCCCAGGGCTGGAGCGCCTCTGGAGATGGGCTGGGAGAGCTGGGGGTGTTTGGCCTGGAGAACAGAAGGCTCCAGGAAGAGCTTGGAGCCTCTTCCAGTGCCTAGAGGGGCTCCAAGAGAGCTGGAGGGGGACTTTGGACAAGGGGGAATGGCTTCCCACTGACAGAGAGTAGGGTTGGATGGGATATTAGGAAAAAGTTCTTTCCTGTGAGGGAGGTGAAGCCCTTGCAGAGGTTGCCCAGAGAAGCTGTGGCTGCCCCTGGATCCCTGGAATTGTCCAAGGCCAGGTTGGATGGGGCTTGGAACACCCTGAGATAGCGGAAGGTGTCTCTGCCCATAGCAGGGGGTTGGAACTCTATGGCCTTGAAGGACCATTCTGACCCAAACTATTCTGGGATTGCTGGATAATTCAAGTTTCCCAGTAGCTGAATTTGGAGAGTGGCCTGGAGCTGAGGATGGAAGGAAATCCTCTGTCTGACTCTGCAGCNGGCAGGGCTCTGGGGTGCACCTCATGCCTTTTCTTCTCTCTCTTTTTCCTTCTTTATTGGTTTTAAATGAAGAAGAATGTGGGGGATGCCATTCCTGGGCTGGGAGGCGATGGCCACCCACGCTGACAGGGTATTGTGGGCGCTGTTTCTGCCCTCCTGCCTGCCCAGGTGTGTTGGCACAAGGACACAGTGGTGCCAGCAAGCCCAGAGCAACCTCTGCTGGCTTTTGGCTCACACTGGTGAGCCAGTCCTCGGGCTGCCCTTCCTCTTCAGTGCCTTCTTTCCCTCTGTTTTCTCTTCTGTTGCAATGAAGCCAGGTTATGTATTTACGGGGGTTTTTTTTCTTAATTTTTCATTTTTTTTCCCCTCCTCTCTCAAAGGTTTTCTCTCTCCTCTCCTCTGTCCTTCTCTCCTCTCTTTGCCCCAGGCTACGCTCCGGTGACGGGGATGTGCCACCCTCTCCGCAGCTGCACCCTCAACCACGAGGACGGCTTCTCCTCCGCCTTCGTCGTGGCCCACGAGACCGGGCATGTGTAAGTCCTGGGGACAGAGCTGGCTCTGGTGGTGCCCCTCTCTTTGCAAAGGGGGCTCTCTGCTGCTGCAGGTGTGAATCCCTTGGGATTTTCCTGCCAGGTTGGGCATGGAGCACGACGGCCAGGGCAACCGCTGCGCCGACGAGACCAGCATGGGGAGCATCATGGCGCCGCTGGTGCAGGCCGCCTTCCACCGCTACCACTGGTCCCGCTGCAGCAAACAGGAGCTCAACCGCTACATCCAGTACGCCCCTTCCAGCCGGGAGGGGATCTTCTCCCTTCAGACCCTGACTGGTGGCTTTTGGTACCCAAAGGTGCTCCCAGGGCTGGAGCGCCTCTGGAGATGGGCTGGGAGAGCTGGGGGTGTTTGGCCTGGAGAACAGAAGGCTCCAGGAAGAACTTGGAGCCTCTTCCAGTGCCTAGAGGGGCTCCAAGAGAGCTGGAGGGGGACTTTGGACAAGGGGGAATGGCTTCCCACTGACAGAGAGTAGGGTTGGATGGGATATTAGGAAAAAGTTCTTTCCTGTGAGGGAGGTGAAGCCCTTGCAGAGGTTGCCCAGAGAAGCTGGATCCCTGGAAGTGAACAAGGCCAGGTTGGATGGGGCTTGGAGCACCCTGGGATAGCGGAAGGTGTCTCTGCCCATAGCAGGGGGTTGGAACTCTATGGCCTTGAAGGACCATTCTGACCCAAACTATTCTGGGATTGCTGGATAATTCAAGTTTCCCAGTAGCTGAATTTGGAGAGTGGCCTGGAGCTGAGGATGGAAGGAAATCCTCTGTCTGACTCTGCAGCTCCTACGACTGCCTCCTGGATGACCCCTTTGAGCACCAGTGGCCCACGTTACCCGAGCTGCCGGGAATTAATTATTCCATGGACGAGCAGTGCCGCTTCGACTTCGGCGTGGGCTACAAGACGTGCACGGCGGTGAGTAGGGGCTGTATGGCCACACCATCCTCCATCCCTGGGGTCCCCAGCCTGCCTGGGTGCCACCAGCCCACTGGTACTCGCCACTGCCGTCCCAGCCCAGCTGCTCTGTGCTCCCCAGTTCCGCACCTTTGACCCCTGCAAGCAGCTGTGGTGCAGCCACCCGGACAACCCCTACTTCTGCAAGACCAAGAAGGGACCGCCCTTGGATGGCACCGAGTGCTCTCCTGGCAAGGTAGGGGCTGGTCCTGCTTCCTGTGGGAGGGATGTGTCCTAGGGCACGATGAAGAGCCCCTTCCTCCCGTGCTTTACCGTTTCTGTAGTGCTGTGGGTGCAGGAGGGCTCTCCACTGGTGCTGAGCACTTTGGAAGAGGTCTGGAACTCATTCCTTCTCCTCCCTTCCAGTGGTGCTTCAAGGGCCACTGCATCTGGAAGACGTCGGAGCAGCCTTACAGCCAGGATGGCAGCTGGAGCTCCTGGTCCAAGTTCGGCTCCTGCTCCAGGACCTGCGGGGGAGGCGTGCGATCCCGCAGCCGGAGCTGCGACAACCCGCCGTACGTCTGGATTTTGCCTCTCTCCTTTTCCCAACTGGAAGTGGTCGCGAGCCAGAGGTTCCTGGCTCTTCCCCTTGCTGGCAGGGATGGGGACATCTGCTCCTGCGGGAGCTGTGCCGTGTGTTTGGGCACTGAGCCGTGCTGGGGTCGGACACCATCCCCTCTCCAGCGCTCTTACGAGCCACTGGGTTTATTTTCCAGCCCAGCATATGGAGGGCGGCAGTGCCCGGGAGCCACCTACGAGTACCAGGTGTGCAATGCCGAGGAGTGCCCGGGGCCCTACCAGGATTTCCGTGCCCAGCAGTGCTCCAAGCGCAACTCCTACTACACCCACCAGAACAGCAAACATTCCTGGCTTCCCTACGAGCATCATGACGGTGAGTGGTGGCGAGTCCCAGCAAAGGAGCAGTAGCCAAATTCCTCCAGAGGACTCTGCCCTGGTGGCCATCACCCTGGGATGGAGACTGTGCCAGCTGCACAGATGTTGGGCGGTGGGAAGCTCCTGAGCTGGAAACTGTTGTGCAATAAGCCAACACCGAGCAGCCAGCTTTTTCAAATCATGGAATCACAGAACGGTTTGGGTTGGAAGGGACCTTAACGATGATCTCATTCCAACCCTGCAGCCGTGGGCAGGGACACCTTCCACTAGACCAGGTTACTCACAGTTGGAAGAACACTTCCAGGGATCCAGGGGCAGCCACAGCTTCTCTGGGCAACCTGTGCCAGTGCCTCACCACCCTCACAATATAGAATTTCTTCCCAATACTCCATCTAACCCTGCTTTCTGTCAGTTTGAAGCCATTCCCCCTTGTCCTGTCACACATTTCTCCTTGTCCAAAGGTCCTCTCCAGCTTTCTTGGAGCCTCTTCAGGCACTGGAAAGGGCTCTAAGTTCTCCCTGGAGCCTTCTGTTCTCCAGGCTGAACACCCCCAGCTCTCCCAGCCTGTTTCCACAGCATTCCACAGCCTACTTGCATTGCAGCCTCATGTAGCGTGTCCTGTCCTTTCCTTAATTTCCTGAGGGTACAGGGCAAAAGTGCAGGCTCTTGAGCAGCAAATGGCCTTGGGAGATCAGCCACATGAACATCCTGGCCTTTGGAATTGTGGCTGTGCTCAGGGGTACAAGGGGAGGTGGATTTCTGCCTTCACTCACCCTAATGAATTTCCACAACCCCTTTTTCCCCCCCACCTCTCTTTTCCTCCCCTTTCCCTTTTCCTTTGCCACAGATGCTCAGAAGTGTGAGTTGATCTGCCAGTCTGAGGGCACGGGAGACGTGGTGTTCATGAACCAGGTTGTTCACGACGGGACCCGCTGCAGCTACCGAGACCCCTACAGCGTCTGCGTCCGGGGCGAGTGCGTGGTGAGGAGCTGTTGTGGGGCTGTCCCTGTCCTTTCCCTGGCCAGGAGAGAGCTCAACCCCTTGAGGGAACAGGTTTTTGCCCCTGGGGACCAAGCCTGTGTGCAGCAAAGGGGATGGTGGAGCGATGGGCTGGGCAGCAGGGCTGAAACCCTGGGCTGGGCATCAGGGCTGTAATCCAGGGCTGGGCCTCAGGCATGTAACCGCAGGCTTGTCCTCTCCTCCTCCGGGTGCCAGCACGTCGGCTGTGACAAGGAGGTTGGCTCCCTGAAGCAGGATGACAAGTGTGGGGTCTGCGGGGGGGACAATTCCCACTGCCGGACGGTGAAGGGCACGTTGGCCAAGACCCCCAAGCAGCCAGGTGAGAGGGCTGGGTGGGTTTGGAAGCGGATTCATGAGCTGGATTCATGTGTCCAGTTGGAGGAAACCTGCTCTTTCTCTTCCCTCCATCCTTCTTCCCTCCCTTTCAGGTGTTTTGAAGATGTTTGAGATCCCAGCTGGAGCAAGGCACCTTCAGATAGAAGAGATGGAGCCAGCATCCCACAGCATTGGTGAGCATGCCCTAGTCCACCTCTCCCTTCATGCTTTCTCAACCCTTTTCTCATAATTCCCACCAAAGAGGGTCTTGTTTAGGTCATTGCCATCCTCCAAAGCGAGTGACCAGAGGGAATGATATTGAAAATATCTCCTTTCTCCTCCAGCTGTTAAGAATCAAGCCACGGGGAACTTCATCCTGAATGCCAAGGGCCAAGAAGCCAAAAGCCAAGTGTTCATTGAGATGGGCTTGGAGTGGGAGTACACTGTGGAACAAGGCAAGGAGAGCCTGAAAACCAGCGGGCCCCTGCACGAGGCCATCAGTGTTTTGGTAAGCCTGGCTGGAACATGCTCTGGGGGCTAGGGGAGATGGTCTGAGGTGTGAGGTGGCAGGTGGTGGAAGGATGTGGGTAGAGGAGGAGCGTGGGGCATGTCATTAAATCCAGGGAATGAGCCAGCCAAAAGCAAGGGGTGACCAGCTGCGTGATGGAATGGCACAAGGGTGTGTTGCTTGGGCACTTGCCTTTGAGTCCAGCTGCATTTTGCTCTGCAGCAATTGCTTATGACTCCAAATCCCGTTGTAGTCATGCTGGTATGTGGGGAATTAGAGGTTGGGTTCCCTGGACATGCTGGGAATGGCAGGTCTGTGCTCCCATCTGTCCCTGTGTCCCAGTTTTGGGTGTAGGCCACCTTGCCATGTGGTCCCTTTCCCATGGCATCATTCTTGCCCCTCTCTGACTGCTCCCTGTGTGCCTGCAGGTCATCCCTCAGGAGGAGGAGGCGAGGAGCAGCCTCATGTACCGGTACATCATCCACGAGGACCTGCTGCCCATGATTGGCAATAACAATGTCCTGCTGGAGGAGATGGATTCCTACGAGTGGGCCCTCAAGAGCTGGTCCCAGTGCTCCAAGCCGTGTGGAGGAGGTAACTTCCTCTTTGTAACAGCCTACAGGGTGTGCTTGGGGGGATGCTTGGATATGGCAGAGGGTGTGTGAGCCCATTGGGGCATCTCTGGCAAGGAGAAATTGTTGCAAAGCAACAATTGTGAGAATTTAGCTGGATTTCTTATAGAAAAAGGCTTTCATGATTGTGTGTGTGTGTGTGTACCTTTGTCTATCTGTGGACATGCTTGGATTTTTGAATTCCTTGGCTGTTTTTAACTGGATTTGAGCCAAGAAACAGTGATTTTGAAGATGAGCACTACTAAAGTTTGCACAGAAGTAGGCGTGAGGTTTGCTGGTGAAAACCTCGTTTCCATACGGCCACTGGGATCTGACCCTCAGATCGTGGGGAACACCTCGTGCTCTGGGAATCAAAGTGGTTTGGGTTGGAAGGAACCTTTGAAGGTCACCAAACCCCTGCCATGTGCTGGGACATTTTCCATGAGCTCTGTGCACTCCACAGCAGCCTGGGGGACCCAGGGGTGGGTTCAGCCACCACACGAACATCCTCCACAAACCTTGGGTCCCACCTGAGTGGTGACATCTGAGAGCACATATCCCAGCAGGGAAGCAGGAGAAGGGCCTGGGGGAACCTGCAGGGCCTCCCACACCCATCACCTCACTGCCCACGCTCTGCCCCCTCAGGCATCCAGTACACCAAGTACGGCTGCCGGCGGAAAAGCGACAACCGGGTGGTGCACAGGAACTTCTGTGACAACGGCAAGAAGCCAAAGCCGATCCGGAGGCGCTGTAACCTCCAGGAATGCTCCCAGCCCATGTAAGTCCTCTCTGCGTGGCCTGAGGTGCTCCCATCCCTCTTGGGGGAGCAGGAGGGGTTTCAGGGTCACATTGGGAGCGTTTCCAGCCGCTTCCCAGCATAAGCCTCGCCTCTAATGCCTTCTCCTTGTCCATCTTCCCCCCCTGGCAGGTGGGTGGCTGAGGAGTGGGGCGCCTGCAGCCGCTCCTGCGGGAAGCTGGGGGTGCAGGCGCGGGCGGTGCAGTGCGTGCAGCGCCTGCAGGACGGCACCAACCGCACCCTGCACTCCAAATACTGCCCCGGACAGCGCCCCGAAATGCGCCGGCCCTGCGGCCGCCTGCCCTGCCCCGCTCAGTGGAGGACAGGAGCCTGGTCCGAGGTGAGGGAGCCCCTGGAAGGTGGGTGTGAAGGCTGGGTGCTTATAAGG
Source organism: Chloropsis cyanopogon (assembly GCA_013400585.1). Classification (NCBI taxonomy): domain Eukaryota; kingdom Metazoa; phylum Chordata; class Aves; order Passeriformes; family Irenidae; genus Chloropsis; species Chloropsis cyanopogon. The sequence goes on from WEZZ01020555.1 coordinate 126,234, forward strand.
GTCATGGAGCAGAATCCTAGAATGGTTTGGTGAAAAGGGAGCTGTAAAGGTCATCTAGTCCAACCCCCCTGCCATGGCCAGGTTTCCATTAGACCAGGTTGCCCGTCCAGCCTGGCCTTGGTGGAGATAAGGGTGCAAGAGACAGTGATGTTTTCGCAGAATCCTGGAATGGTTTGGGTTAAAAGGGACCTTAAAGCCTATCTCGTTCCAACCCCTTGCCTTGGTCAGGTCACCTTCCACTAGAACAGGTTGCTCCAAGCCTGGCTTTGAAATCTTCTGGGAATAAGGCTACAAGAAAAAAAGAGAGGGGAGACCATCCCTGTGCAGAGAGCGTGGGGATTGGGAGACAGGGAGGGCAACTCCACATCAGAAAGCAATATCCACCTGAGAACAGTCACCAGCACATCCTGGGGGGCTGTGGGGGCTGTCCCCACGCCGTTGCTGACTGTCTGTGTGTCTGTCTGTGTGGGTGCAGTGCTCGGTGACCTGCGGGGAAGGCGTCCAGCAGCGGCAGGTGGTGTGCAAGGGCAGTGACAGCGGCGCGCGCTGCGAGGGTGACAAGCCAGAGGCCATCCAGGGCTGCCACGTGGCCGTCTGCCCAGGTGAGAGGAGAGAGGAGGAGGAGGAGGAGGTGGCACTGGGATGGAGACTGGGATGGGGCATGTGCTGGTGGGGATCAACCCCCATGAATGCCTCCAGCCCGTTGTGGCTTCAGGATGTGTCTGGCAGTAAAAAAAAGTTAAAAGCCAGCCAGAATATCTCCCTTCTCTGCTCTTAGNTGGGATGCCAGCTGACAAAGTCGGGTTGAACGTCCCTGATGTGTCTGGCAGTAAAAAGGAGTTAAAAGCCAGCTAAAATATCTCCCTTCTCTGCTCTTAGCCCTGGTTTTGCATTTTCTGGCAGTTTGAACTCGTGATGAGCTGATGGAGATGGGCACCCTCGAGTTTGTCTTGGGTGGGGTTTGAGTGCCTTAAATGCTGGGTGCTTCAGGGATTTAATGTTTAAGGAGATCCCTTAAAGCAAACCACCTTCCCGAGGTATTCTGAGTGCCCTCAGCCTCCCGTGGCTGCTGGGCACCGTGGTGTTCTCTCCGCAGGGAAGCTCTCCGGCATCACCGCCAGTGCTGATGCCGGTGACCACGGCACCACCAAAGGGCAGCGGGTGCCCCAGGACGGAGCCAAAAACCCCGTGAGCAAGATCTCCTCCAGTAAGTGCCCGTGCTTGTCCAAGGGGCGGCGCTTCCCAGGATAACCCTCCCGAGGACTTCTGCAGCTCCCTGCGGGAAGTGCCGGGGTGGGAGCGCACCCAGCGGTGCTCCTGGGGAGTTTCATCCCCGATGCCTCTGCTCCAAAGCCCGTTGCTCCATTGCCATCTTGTGGTGTGTGAGCTGCTGCAGTTCCCGTGCTGGGCTCCTTTTGCCTCCCGGTTTTTATGCCCTCTCCTTTTTACCTTGGAATTTTTTTAAGTAGGGAGATGGCTTCTGGTTTTTCCCCCTTGGAGTCCACCATAGCTGGGGCTCAGTGCATCTTGGTTTGGAGCATCCCTTGCTCTCTGTTTTTTTCTCCATGCACAGAATCCTTCAGTTCTTTGGCTTCATTTTCCAGGTCCCTCTTGCCCGTTTCCTATGTGGATAGGCCGCACCCTGAAAGGGTACCTTGTTCCCTTTGGGAATCCCATTGGAGGGGTGCAGGGCTGGGAGCCTAATGCCACCTGATCTTGTGCTGCTCTGTCCCTCTCCAGGGGAGCCTTGCCTCGGGGACAAGTCCATCTTCTGCCAGATGGAGGTCCTGGCTCGCTACTGCTCCATCCCTGGATACAACAAGCTCTGCTGTGAATCCTGTGGGAAGAAAGCCTCCTCCACCACTGGCTCACCCCCTGCCACCAGCATTCCCCCAGGAACCACCACTCCCAGCCCTGCTCTGGCACTCTTCCCCTCCCCCACTCCCCCAGCTCGGGGGGAGCCTGGTGGGGACCCCACTCTGGCACCTGGGGTATCCAGCAGTGGTGCTTTTCCAGGGGAGCTGCCGGCCCTGAGGGAGCTGGGAAGAGGCCGGGGGGCCAGGTAACCTGCTGGGGACCACCTCACTGTGAGGCAGGGAAAGCCTTTCTCCCTCTTCCCTCCCGTTCTCTCCATCTTTTTCCTCTCCCCCAACTTCCAGCCATGGTTTTCATGGGTGGCACTGCCAGGTTTGGGAGTGACCCGACTCTGCACCCAGAAATTCCTGGGAAGACCACTCATTTCTCATGATCCCACTTGCCCTCCTAGCCGTGGCATGGGAAAAAATATGGAAAAAAGCAAAAAAAGCTGCAGGTAGACAGGCTGTTTCCTCCCAAGGTGCTAAAAAGATGTGGGAGGGGGATGGCTTTAATGTTGCATTTTCCTTCCCCTGCTCCAAGCAGCAACACAGGATGTGCTGGACAGGAGGGTCCTGGCGTGGTGCTTCAGCCCTGGGGCTTGGGGAGAGCAATGGGAGGACCCTGGGAATCTGGGCAGGGAAAACTGGAGGGAGGTGGTGAGGTGAGGAGAGGGGAAACGTGGGGAAACCTCAAACTGCTGGTTTGGGCTGTCCCTGCTGGGGTAGAGAGTTTGGGAAACATGTCTGGGGGAAGGTGGAATGTGACAAGCATAGAGCTGCTTCTGTCCTGGAGGCAGGAGATGATCCAGAAGATTCCAAAGTGAGCAATAAGAACCACAGGTCAAAGACCAAAAATTGATGTCAAAAATGCCCGTCACCTGGGGGTGAGTATTTTTGGCCAGCCTTGAGCTGATACTGATGCCCAGGATCACCAGCCTCACCCCTGCACCCTTGGACCCCAGTGCCTCTGGGGCAGCACCAGCTCCCAGGGGGAAATGGGAGTGACTGGGAAGCCAGGAGTGGATTTTAGGGGCAGTTACATGGAGAGGAGAGAGACAAAGATTCATCTGCATCTCTCATTGCTTGGGAAGGGGTGGAAAGGGGGTGATTAATGCTGTTACAAATTATTGTGCCAAGTACTAAACGTTTGCACAGCACTTTAGGAGCCTTGGGCTGCCCTCTCCTTGCTGGGTGTTGGGCCAGCTCTGGGCACAGGGTTTGCCTTGACAAGTTTCAGTCCTCAAAAACCTCCCAAAAATGGTGTCCCTGAGGGGGCTTCCGTGGGTTTTGATACTTAGGGCACCTCTGGGTGCAGTGGCAGGGGAAGGTGGGCGTCTGTGGGGGAGGAAGTTTTGGGAACAAGGAGGTGGACTCCCAGACCAGTCTGGCATTGCAAAGTGGGATGTCCTTGGGAGCACATGCAGGGTGTGGGTGCATCCACTGGCCCTGAGGGTCCTGCTTCCCTAGTGTCCAAGGGGTAGGATGTGGCACCCCTAGGGACAGTGAGCTCTGCAGGTATCCAGGCGAGGTGAGGTGGCCTGGGGTGATATTCCCGGTCTGGCATGGATTGTGACAAGGTCGAGGTGCTTGCTTTGACTGAAATGGATGGAGACCCCTCTGCATTCCTGATGTTTTAAGCATTGGACTCTGCATTGCTCCCCCAGAGCTTCCCAACCCCCTCCTGCTGCCCAGTCACGGCTGGATGAGCATTTTTCCAACTCCTCTTAAAGCACCTGAGGCTGGAGGTCCTTGGCCTCCTGGGTGCTGCCCTTTGGCCTTAGGTGGGCATCCCAAAGCGTGGAACAAAGCCCCCCATCTCTCTGAGCCACACCACTGGCACACCTCGTGGGCGTGGGCACATGGAGGGTGCCTGTGGAGTGCCCAGACCCAGGACAGGTTATGGTACCCACAGGGGATCCTGTGGGGATACCAGGGTGGGATTATCCCTTGGAATGCCTCCACCACCACCGTGTCCCTTGCCAGCCCCTCCACGGGAGTGCCAGCATTTATTTATTGTGCCAAAGATAACGCTTTGTTTGCTCTCCAAGGAGCATAACAAAAAGACCTTCTTCCCCCTCCAAAGTGGGCTGTGATGTCCTTCCTCCGAAATTCCCAGCTGCTCCTCTCCCTGCCACGCTGGCCTAGGCTTTGGTGCTTTATTGCTTAAGGAATATTTGCAGTGGTTCCTCGCTACACCTCAGGGTGGAGCTGAGGCTGGGGACAGACCCAGCTCCTCACACCCACAGCCGGGTCCCTGGGGGTGTTGGGACAGGGGGGCTGCACTGCAGGTGCTGGTCCTGACCTCAGGATCACCTGAGAGGTGGGGAGATCTGAAGCAGGCTGTGATAACCTCGCCCCCAGCAGCTGTGGGTGCTCTGGGGTGTTGGTGCTGCAGGGCTGGCAGCCAGCACTGCGTGTTTCATGGAATCCTGGAACGGTTTGGGTTGGAAGGAGCTGTAAAGCTCATCTAATTCCAGCCCTCCTGCCATGGGCAGGGACACCTCTCACTATCCCAGGTTGCCTCATCCTGGCCTTGAACACTTCCAGGGATGGGGAATTTATTCCAGCTGAAGGCAGGCTGAGCTTGAGTGGCTTTGTCCTGTCTCTGGTCCTGTCTCCAGGAGGAGAGGATGACTCTGGTCCCCTGCACCCTCCTAAGCCAGGCGGGTGCATGGAGTCGTTCCTGTGCTGTAACCTTGTCCAGTGTTACCATGATGTATAAAGTTTTGTACATACCAGATTCAGAGCTTTTTAACTTTTAATATTTATTAATTTTGTTGGGTTCTTTTTTTTTTTCCTTTTTGAGCTCTAACATAATGTAAAAAAAATAAAAATAAATCCACGTAAAAATCTCTTGCTGTTGATCTGTTTTGGGGATGTGTGTGTGGAAGGGGAAATATGGGCATGGTTGTTGAAATGGATTTACTTTGTGTTATTTCAACCCAGTCCCTCCTCTTCATCAGCCAGAATTTCACATTGCTGATTTGAGGAGGAAGAAAAAATCTCTGGAGATACATAGATACACGCACATAAATAGTTAAGCCAGTGCAAAAAAAAAATATTGATGGTTCAGGCCAAAAAGAGCCCCTGATGCCATGGCCAGGTAAAAAATATAGGTGAGAACAAAGTGGCTTTGCCCTCAGGGTGTGTGGGAGCTGCTCTAAAGCCACACTCACACAAAATGGTGCTTCCTGTGGAAACTTCATAGGTGTTGTGGTGGTGATTGATGCTCCTGTAATCCCTCAAAAAAGGCTTTATTTTCCTCTTTCCTGCTTTACACCCTTTAAAATGTCTCCTGCAGACCTCTGGTTCTCAGAGTGATGGTAGAATGGGATGAAGTCCCATTTGGGGGACTTCATCTTTTGGGATGAAGTCACTCAGTCCTTCTCCTCTTAAAAGGTGAAACCCAAACCCTGCCAGGTCATTCCTTAAGACCCAGCCACACTGGATTCCTCTGGATCTTTGCAGTGCCTGCTTTTTTCAAGTGCTTTGCAAACTTTGCTTGGATTTCACCATGGAAAAACTCTTCCACCTGTGTGTTGGATGCTTCCCTTCCACACAACATCACTACAGCTCATCACACCTTCAGGTTTTTAGGCTGCAGCAGCCACAATATTTGGGCAAGGAGAGATTTTTGGGTTTATAAGGGATTGGAGAGACTTCAAGAACTGCAAAAGGTGTGGTTGTGGCTTTTCTTGCTCAGAGGGCCAGGCCAGGCTGTACTGGATGGGTCTTCAAGCAACTTGGTCACCACCTCCAACTCCGGCTGCGCTGGCAGTGCCAAGCGCCTCCCACAAACTGACACCAGCAACTGGGGCGGCTGAGTTCAGTTTCACAGGGAAAAGGGCCACCGTTCCTCTGCCAGGGTCCTTGGCCCAGACCGGCCCGACACCTCCCAAAATTCCGGATTGCGGAAGATAGCTCCCAGGGACAACCTGCCACCACCTCCAACTCGGGCTGCCCTGGCACTGCCAAGTGCCTCCCACAATCTGACACCAGGAACCTAGGTGGCTGAGTTGTGTTTCACAGGGAAAAGGGCCACCGTTTCTCTCCCATGGCCTGTGGCCTCAGCCGGCTTGCCGCATCCCAAAATTCCGGATGGCGGAAGATAGCTCCCGGGGCCAATCTGCCACCACCTCCAATTTGAGCTGCCCCAGCAGTGCCAAGTGCCTCCAACAAACTGACACCAGCAACTGGGGCAGCTGAGTTCAGTTTCACAGGGAAAAGGGCCACCGTTCCTCTCCCAGGGGGCCGGGCCCTGGCCGGCCAGACACCTCCCGAAATTCCAGAAGGTGGAAGATAGCATTGGGGCCAACCTGGTGGAGGATGCCCTGCCCAGGGCAGGGGGTGGAATGAGATGAGCTCTAAGGTCCCTTCCACCCCAAACCAGTCAGGGATTCTATGGTTCCGTGAGATGGGGCAGGGATGTGCTTGTCCCCATCGTCCCCACAGGAACTGGGATTATGGCTGTGTCTCCAAACACCTTCTTCACTGCTGATTTTCCTACAGCAACTGTTGCATCCCTTCAATACTCACACTCTTGGCAAGGGTGGAGTGGGTGGAACAGTTTTCTAGGAAAAGTTCAGCTTTCTTTCCCATAGCTTTTGCCAAAGGGCTTTATCTCAGCCCTGGGGCCTTGTGGGCTCGGCTCAGCCACATCCCAGGCTCCCTGCCTGATCCACCAGCCTTGGCCTTGATCCTGCAGGGATCTCCTCATGGCACAGCTGCTGTGCTTTGCCCAGCTGTGTCCCATTGCAGCTTCCCAGCTTTCTGCCTGCATTCCTGATTGCTGGGCAGGCTATAACAACAACCCTTAGGAGTTCCTGCTCCTTGGCTGCTCCAGCCTGATCCCAGGGCACTGTGGCTGTCAGATGAGGTGTGTGCATGTCCCAGGGAATCCTTGCAGGGAGCCTGGTGGAATGTGCATGCCCCAAGGCGGCTGCCAGCTTTGAAGTGGAGCTTTGGGATGTACAGCTACTGTTTTATGTGAGGTTTACTGTTGCCACAGTGCTGGGATTTTCACTGCTGCTTTGGTGAGCTATATGCTGGGATTTTCACTGCTGCTTTGGTGAGCTATAAACTGGGTTTTTTTTATTTTTTCATGGAGTTTGGGGAGTCTCTGGAGCCCAGCAGTCAGGAAATACAATTCCTTGTATTGCAGGCTGCTTAGGAAGGAGAGAGCACAGGAGACAGGAACTGTGTCCCTTTTCC
>WEZZ01020556.1:8572-80644 GCA_013400585.1 Chloropsis cyanopogon
CCGCCCGCGCCGGGCGGTGGCCGGCGCGCTCTCGGCGGGCGCTGCCCACGCTCCAGGCAGCTTGGGGCTGCGGTTCCGTCCGCAGGTAAAGGCGCTGTGGGACGCTCCCTGTTCCGATCACCGAATGTTTCTGTTGTCAGCAAATTACCAAATCCTACCGAAATCCTCGGTCGTGTGTCCCGCTGACCCTGGGCCAGCCGCGCACCGCGCCGCCTGGGCTACGCTCTGGCCCGGTGGAGAGTTTGCCCACGTTTCTCATCCTACCACAGCTTCAGGGCCGAGATCACAATTTTTAAAGTTATTTACAAAATGGGATAAACGCATTGCTTGCTACTGCAAATAGTGCAATAGGAGAGAGAATCGCTTGAATCCAGTTTATTGCCTTGGGGCTCCAAGCTACAGCTCCGGAGAGGTGGCATCCACGCTACCTTCCGCCGGGAACGTGCTTCTCCCCTGTGCTACCACCGCTGTCTATTGTGACACAGCACAGGCATGCTTTACATCAGCGTTTATCTATCACTATTTGACAAGCAGAAAACTTCAGCTAGTTAAAGTACAATATTTTCCATAAATGTGAACAATTATGCAAAATGACGCTTGTTGTTTTACTACTGTAAGTCCTAATTTAACAATGAGATTACAGGTTAGTTCAACAGCAATATAAAGATCTGTTTAAAATACAAGCTAGTGCATGGAGAAAATTATTTTCATGTGTACATACAATTAAGCAATTTGAAAAATAAAGTTCACCCATATAATTCTAACATCTAAAATCTTTGCTATATAAATTCACCGTAACACATATTCACTTACAAATTCTGGACAACATAAGAAAATGTTGTCAATTAACAACATCCCAGACAAGGTAAGATCAAAGTTATGGATGCAGAAATATATAAATTATCAGTATGGAATAAAAATACATGCATTCATCACCAAAAGACTACAGTAGTCTTCTGGAGTTGCAAATAAAATATTTTTAATCCAGCTGTTCCAAATTCCAGACTGCTACTGATACATTGCTTCATAGTTTGTGAAGTTCCCCAATTAAGAGGTGTCTGGGCTCACATTATTTAATAAAAGTGATAAGTAGTTCAGTTCTCAGTGCTGTTCTGCACTTGCTGTGCAGTGAGAGTGAGCTGGCAGAGACTATGAATCTGATGTTATCAGCAGGTTAAACTTTGTCTGGAGGTTGTATTAATCCCACCACACTTTCCTGCTGATCCTCCGTGACCCTGAAGGGATTAAAATGACAACACCTCCCCCAGAAGCAGGCTTGAGATGGCTGGAGGAAGCACAGGGAGTACAGGGGCAATGCAAGGAACAACTTGGGTGTGCCATGGGCGGGTTCCTTATGGCAGCTCCGTGGCAGCTGACCCAGAACAGGAGCGCTGCCAAGTCTCACGTTCTGCACCACTGCAGCTCAGGAACTGCACGGCCATGAAGTGTGCAAAGCTTCATACCCTCAGCGATGAAATTCTGTCAAAAGGAAAAAGAGGCTGCAGCTGACTACTGCTAACTCGGCTTTTGGCATGTGGAAATATTATTCCCATTTACCAAACTTGCTAAGTTGTCCATGAGCCTGAGCAGACAATAGACAAAAGAATTGATTTAACGTAGGGTAGAGATCAGAGCTAGACCACTTGATGCTTGAGGATCAGATTGGATCTGTGTGCATCCTACAGAACCACTATCCAATTACAGATGTAAGTTACTAATGTAAAATCATCCCCCAGGCCAAGGAAATAGTACATACCTGCAGCAGATGTTGGGTAAGGTTTTCAAAGTTGTACAGGAAATTTAGTCATACGTCTGCCAATGAAATTAACAGGTAATGAATTAAAAAAATAAGTTAAACCTTTTGAGGATGTTAAAAGGTTGGCTTAAATGTATATCTGCATTGAAATAAAAAAAAGGATAAAATGGATAGTTTTTTAAGTCAGGGCAGTAATTCCATGGCTATTGATGCATTCTTCTCACCAAATGCTGCCTATCAATCTTAATTTTACTTATAGCTAAGCACTGTTGAAAGCTGAGCTTAGTTTTGAATCCTTCAAAGGTTTTATTTTCTGTATTTAAATAATTCTGAATTAGAAAAGATAAATAAGCACAGGTTACATAGGCTTCTGGATCACTAGACAGTTGGGAAAATTTCCATGAAGGACACACCAAGCAAGGGCTGGAAATATGAGAGTTCAAAATTAACAAAAAACTCTCATCTTGATTGCTTTGTTGGACCTAAGAAAGCTCAATGACTTATGCAGTAGAAATTTCACACTTTGGTGAAGACCTGCTGGGTCTGACCCAGACAGTCAATCAAAACTGTATGTGTGTGCATATATAGGTACATCTGTATATCCATGCAGAAACTCCTCATGTTGTAGGTTAAGGCCACTAGGCTTTCTCAGGGTTACTGTTTGGTGGGAAGGCTGCTGCTGTTTGCATGTGGGAACAGGTTCAGAGGAGCAGCAGCACAAACACTGGAAAGAAAACACCTTTTTCTGGACTCATTTAATCAGTGTAAATGAGAAAAAATCTTCCAGCGGAAGTACTCCTGAATTGCAGTGAGATGACAGCTCTGAATCCAAAGCACAGAATGTCCATGGATGAAAATATAACCATTCATTTCTTTATGCACTTTCCCTTCATTCCACCTCTAAGAACTAGAGAAGCATTGTTGTCTTTCTCAGGTGATGAGAGAATAAGCTACTTCCTTAAAGCCAGAAAGGAAACCTTGTTCATAGCCAAGGTCTGAATTCTGCTCTCATCAATGCCAAATCAGTCCCTTGCTTGGGAGGGGACTTCATTACAGAGTTACTATTGATACTCTTTTTATGGAAATGTCAGCATTGCAGACTAGCAAATAATCCATCTATAGCATTCATTATCATCAGTCCATTTTAATGAAGACTCAAACCACCCCATCACACATCTCAATAAATCACCATGGCTAACACATGCCAAAAAACCATTTCTTCTTGACCCTCAAAGCAATCAGCTTATGCTGCTGAAGCAGGAAGCTTGTTTGTCCCCTGCATTGTTGTAATCTGGTGCATACAGCTGCAAATGTTGTCTTTGCTCACAAAGCTTCTTAAATCCCTTTTTTTAATTCTACTAAACTCTTTGCCTTGATGACTGCCCATGATAATTGGATTCCATAGACAGAAAATATACTGTGTGAAATCGTATTGAAAAGATGTTCTGGAAGGTTTTGCTCTATGAATTGGGGCATAGAGGCTGCAATTAGCTGACTTCATTACACACTTGATGAAATTTCATCTTATGTGAAGTTCCCCTTGCCTCCATGATCCCTGCTACCCTCCATTACTCTTTATTCTGCACAGTTAATTTTCTGGTTCCTTTTTAAGTCCTCTGAGGCAAACCCTGGCCCTCATGAATGTATCAGAGCACCTGTGCAGCCATGCACATAAAAATAGGGAAGGAACAACACACACACACATTAGGATCTTCCAACATACAGGTCACCACAGGGACTCTCTGGACTCTCCTCCCAGGCTGAAGTCAGTAATTGATTTTAATGGGAGCCGGGCTGAGCTAATGCTGGCACTTTGGAAAATCCCACCCAAGGGATTCAGTGATATTGAAAGTGCTTGAGGCAGGCTAACTGCAGGCATTTCCACTAATGGGGAATGGCGCAGTTGTCTTTATTAATTTTCCTTCTCCAAAGTGCAATTAGAATGTATGTATTTTTATATCCTTAGGAACAAAATAATGTAAAATGCTTCTGTTTCTAGAGATTCTTACTGAAAGGCAAATAAATGATTTTCTGCAGCACAGTTACAGGCCTTAATATCCATCACACTCTGCAAGGATCTATTAATACTTTCTGCTGCCCTTCTTTTTCCTTCGGCTCACTTAATATGATTACAGGGGAAAATAATGTCATGTGGGTCCCAATCACAGCAGATGCACTGGCTATTTGTAAAGCAAGGTTTGTCATCATCTTTCTGGAGACAGGAGAACCAATACTTTTCAATTTGACTGTACCTTCAAAACCAAGAGGAAGACATTTCAGTGGTGAAGATGAATTGGAAAATGGCCATTAACATGGGGAAGAAAAGGTGGCATGAACTAGAATGAGGTATCAACCACAGAAAGGGGGATGATGTAAACAAATGCTAGAGGACATTGTTATGGTCAGTTTTTGGAAAAGTCACTACAGGGTAAGTGTGGTCTAAAAAAAGGAACCGAAGCTATGACAACCATTTTGCAAACAACTCCACAAATAAATACAGTCTTTAGCTGTCTCTGAAAACTATGAGATCACTCATTCATAAAAATGCTGAGGTTCTGGCACATCATTCACTTTAAATACAAATAGTGATGCTTTTCCATACATTGATTCAAGCAATACTAGAATTCTAAGCATAGTGGCAAATATTGCCACTTCAAAAGATCCCATTCCTATAGTGTAATGGCAGAGGTTTGGTCGTTAACATCACAGTGAAATGACAGCAGAGAACCAGAAGTTTTGCAGTCTTGAGAACAACTGCTTTACATAAAAAATCAAGTCCACAATATGTTTGAAATACTGAGGGAGGTGAGTGGCAGAGTGGGGTGGAAAAACAAATTCAGTTTGTTTCTCTTTTCTACTTCTACTTTGTGATTCAAATTTTTCCTGAAAAGTTCTTCTCTTCTTGCAATGACCTTCTTGATATGACTATACTGACTCTTTAGGTATAAAGGCTGTGCATAATTCCAAACTTGAACAGCCCCAGGATAACCCAGGGGGCTGCATTAGGCATTTCTCTGCATCAGGCTGGAAAGCACTTCTCAGAAGATCTTTACATGTTATCTACGTTACCGTTACAGAGTAAGGCATAAAAAAAGCAACAACTAGTCATTTACCTTTCAGACTACTTTTAACCTATTTTTACTTCCTCCATGACAACATTTCTCATTTTACACTGAAAATTCAGCTCACTTCAGAAGTGACATCTTTTGCTTACTGAGATGAAAAAGGGCATTGTAATGTAGATGTTGAAAATGTTGAAATGTCCTTCCACACCAAACACTTTATATGCAGGTAATGCTCATTACAGAATAATTACCTGCTAGATCTGATTTAATAATTCTTAAAGTGTAAATGATTTTATCAATGTGCAATAAAATAGAGTTATCCGTTACATTGCTGCCTGAGAGAGAACTGAATTTTGGATCTTCAGAAAGATCACTCTGAAAATCCAAAAGACTACATTTAGTTTCCTTTCTTTACAAAATGAAATTCAGTCAAACCCGTATGTACACTGGCCATAATTGCAGGGGGAGCTTTGTGTGGATGCACTGCAGCAATGTGACACAGTTTCTGGACCTGCAGAGATAGGTTGACACATCTCTGGGATACTCAGTACTAGCAGTGGTTTGTTTTTCAAGCCGCTATTAACTGTTCTTCCCCATATATCTTCAGCCACATCTTGTTCTCAGATCTCATCCTGGAAAGTGACCTGCTCAAATAGACTTTTCATTTCAGGAGACACCTGGCACTAATTTATTTGCAAGACCAGGTAGAAAGTACAGCTTTCTCCAGAAGTTCTGTTATTTAACTGTACGAAATGTTTACAGAGCAGAACTATTTTTTCCTGTCATTTTTGTACATATATGAAATATTTGACATATATCTTGTAAATTATATGTTAGGATTTACTGGAATTTCTGTCTTGACCACTTAAGTAACATTGGCTGGACTGTTAACATTTTTTAAAAGAAGTAGTTTAAATTGGTGCAGTTGTTCTTTCAGTAAGTGACTGAAAATAGTTGTGGGAAGTTTCAGATTCTTTTTTTGAACAGCTGTAGATAACTGGACAGTAGATTTTTGAACAGGAAATTTCAGCATTTTTATCATTGTACTTTGAAACTTCTACAATTTATTTTAAAACTCCAAGTCTGAATTGAAAAGTGGAAAAATAAACATTTTGGCATGTTTAATGTGGTCTGTGGGATGTTTCTGGAATTATTAGAGAGACCTGTCATGATTTTTTGAATAATTTCAGTGATGCAGTAGAAAAAATTAAATGGCACTTCAGAATAACTTTGACAATTTTTATTCCAGATTTGATGAGCAAAAATCCAAGCAATCCTCATTAGTAATTCCTTCAGAGAAAATTTCCTTGTTGAATCTTAATGTGTACTTTTGAGGTAGATGACTTGGGAGCAACTATATAGGAAAATTCAACTGCCTTAGCTATGAGTGGGATTTCTCTTAGTCTAAGATACAAGTGCAGAGTTATGTACAGATCACCCATATACATAATGTATGTTTGCATGTAATTTGTTCTCAAGGACTCAGGGATTACCTTTAACTAAATGAAGAGTGGGATTAAGTGAACATATGGTGTTAAGAAAGCTGAAAATAAAATCCCCCTCCATCTTACTCTACCACACTTATATTGCTCATTAGGGGATTACTTCTAAGTCTGTATGGACAAGCTTTCTGAGGAAGGAGCTGAAAGGCATAAAGTTTCACAGGTTATGAGACAAATCCTGCAAAATTATACTGTCTAAGTGAAAGGTACCTTGTCTTTTATTTAAATCTTGAAACTCATTTTTCACATGTACTGTGTCAATGTGTACATGTAGAGAAAGAGACGACCCAGTGGATTCTTTTGACTCATATTATCTCAGGCAGGTTTTCTGTACATCACACTACAATCATATCTGAATGCTGCCTTCTTATTAAACATCTTTTTATAAATGCAACTGGAAAGCTCATAAGCCTACATTGAAGTGATAGATTTTCAATCAGAAAAAATAAATACATTTATTTAAAAAAATTATTTGTGAAATTAGATTTAAACCCCATGATTTTCCTGATTATTTACCTGACAACTAAGCTTAAATTTTTATTAAAACAGATACCAAAAAACTTGCAACATCTATTGTATATGCCAACTTGTAACAAACTGGATAACACAATGTGAAAATAACATCAAAGGACAGAGCCCATGGTCCCCCAGCAACTCTGTTTTGTATTTAGCTAGTGTAGCCCAGTTCATGCTTACCAACCTCAGTGAGTTCTTCTGGTCACCTTGGAAGCACCTTACTGGCACTTCTCTTTCTTGAGCTGTGTGTATGTTTGTATGCTCGGTGATTCTGCTGTCCTGCTACTCCCCCCAGGGCCTCCAGATCCTCCCAGAGGTCCATTAGCGTTAACCAGTTTGTCCAGCCCAGTACACCCTCATCACATGAGCTTCAAATTCTTGTAAAACTCATCAAAATCTAACCACCTCTTCCACTTCTACTGATTAGTTGTCCTCCTATGACTACAAGCTATCTTCTCCTTCGTGTTCTCAAATAAAATCTCGACCAATCTGTGAGGCCACTGCATGGTCCCTTACAAACCTCTTCCATATGCACTCCATTTTGACATCTCTAAAGTTGATAACTCCACCAAAGCAACCAGTAGGAGTACAAATGTCTTAGAGTAGCAATCTGCCAATGCTTACAGTGCACAAAATCTATGTGTGCAACTGCCTGTTTTTATTTTTGCTATTCTTGTCCTTCCTTTCCCATTTCCTCCACAGGATATTTTTCCACTTTTTTCATTGTGTCAAAACTCATTTCAGCTCTTTAGTAAAACATATGTCCCCCGTCACGTATGGGTGAGTATCTGGCATAAACAAGCACTGAGAGCAGAGGCAGGACCTGGGTTACCATACCCCTACTGCTGCCTGTGCTGTCAATACTGACTCAGACAGCAGGCAGCAAATCCCACAGATCCTGGCTGCATCAGCTGTACAACAGACTGGCTGCCCTAAGAGCCGGTGTGCGAGCAGTACACCTGGTGCCCTCGGACACAGCGGGCAGCTGGTCTGGTTAAAGTAGCTCAGCTACTGAGCTACCTGGCCAAAGTGACAACTCCTGCAGAGCTGCTTCAGCAGCTCCAAATAGCTCCATCCATCTTACTCCATCAGGACAAATTTTTGCACAGGACCCTCACTTCTGTTACAGCACAATAATAAATGGTACAAAAGAAGCCTGGTCTTTTAGGGGCTTACCCCTGCTGATGTACAAATGCCTTGGAGAGCATTCAAGGTGACAGTCAGTGCTCAAGTCTCACCAGAAATGGGATCTAGGCTGCAGCTGCAGGCCCATCCCCAAGGCAGTTTGTGTTGTGGTGGCAGTGGGGGTCACAGCTCTGTAAGCTGGGCTGCATGTCTGCTGTAGCGTGTCTGCACGTCTGCTCTGCTAGGACTGCGGAGCAGGAGATTGAGGGGCGGTGCCAGGCCCCTTGCAGCTGCAGGAGGATGTGGAAGGCTCTTAATGCACTGGATGTGGCAAGGTTCTTAATGCACTGGCTGATTCCTGAGAAACTCTCCTCTACCACAGCCAAAAACAGTGGTGAGTAGCATCTGTGCAGCTGGGCCAGGCTGGGGAAGTGAAGATTCAAACTGCAGCTGTGTCTCCTTTAAATAGTTTATGAGTGGTGCTCACTTTGGGTTTTGTTTTACAACCAAGCAAAAACCAGCCCCGGAAGCACCCCATATGTTCCTTGTCTTTGTTTTGCTTGGGCATGTTTATTGTACAGGTTTACTTCGGATCTAGCTACGACTATGTCATGGATTCGTTGTGTACATTGTCAAAGACAGGAGATCAAGCCCAACCCCTGTGTTTAAAACATTATGGCTGTGTCTGAAAAGTCAGAAAAATGGGTGTTCCGAGCTATTCTTACACCACTGTGAACAATTTTAGCTAGCTAAATAGAAATCCTGCCACTAAATGCAAGTGTCAGATTGCAACCAGATTCTCAGCATGCCAAGCCCACATCATTATTGTTCTAGACTTCCCTTTCACTGAGTAACCTGGCAGTGCCTTGTGTTAAGCAGCCAATAGCAGAACTGCTGTTACCTACTCACTGCTCATCTGACTGGTCCTGTGCAGTTCCACCTTTCAGAGTGTGACAGTGGACTTTACAAGAATCCTGGGGCATACTGAAGGAAGAAGCATAACTTCTCCAGATGAGAATATACCCAGAGCCTGAATTACTGCTGCTCAGAAAGTTGTGTGCAGAACAATGTATATATTGAAACTCAGACTTATCCCTTGAAAGCAAATGTCCTCCTTTTAAAAAAGATAATTCCCCTTCTGCCATATCCTTTGGTTTCCAAAACATCCCTAACCCCACCTCTCTGTACCCATCTTACCCTTGCTCTCTATAAGGTATGTCTAATCAACTCGCTGTTTCTGTTGACCCATTTTTAGACAGCTAAATATACATCATTCACTCCAGTGTGGAGGTTCAGCCTATTTGCAACCTCCTATAGATGCTTCCCACTTTAGGATTTCAAGATCCTAATGGCTCCCTAAGTGTTGATGTATTTGCTGCCTCCTTTGAACCTAAAAAATCCACAGGTGGCAACAAGATGTATGCAAGCAACACGTGCTGCTAATTCTCTCTGAAAGTCTAAGATTAAGCCTGAGTCCACTGAAAGCCTGTGCCATTATATGAGTATCAGTCAGAGAAATGAAATTTTGACAGCATTTATGACTCTAACATGTAAGTGAGTGTCCTTGGAGGAAAGTATTTTGGTCACTGTGGCTAATGCTGAGCTAGTGTAAGCTACATGGGTTAAGCATATTTATTTTCCTTTGCATTAGTTGTCCCTGCAGTACAACTGTGTTTGAACAGTTGGTAGATTCAATCTAGCATAGACCTGGCACACAGTTTCCTGCTACATCCATTCCTGCTCCTTTCTGGTCAAGTGTCATATGGGATTAGCAAAATAAATCTAGATACAGCAGAGAAGCAGTGTTCATTTTAATTTTTCTAGTTTTAGTTTGTGATGCAGTCCAAATATAGCCGGAACCCAGTGTTTGAATTCAACTTGACTATGTATTTAACTTTGCCTTTCCCACTGGAATGTGTAATCTGTACTAAAGAGAATGCTTCTGCAGCACAAATTCCCTTCTGTCTCAGTATTAATTGTTGTATAAAAATAAGGTCACTCAAGTAATAATTTAAATTTATGTGGTGGTGTTGTTTGCTCCTGCAAAATCAGCCTAAGTGAATACTTACCACAGCATGGAAGATAGGGCTGGAAGGGGGTAAGCCAAGGCTGCTTAAGGTTTCACTTCAGGAAAGTGAGTTTCTGCTGAAGCTGAAGCAGAACCGCATAAAGCTAGAAAAGGTTTCAAACCTGGCTGCTTAAAGTTAGGAATTTATGTATCAATGACTAAACGCAATAGCCTGGTTTTCCAAAATGGTTGACATTCTCACTGAAATCAATAGGCATTGCATATGCTTAACACCCTGGAAAGCCAGGCCACTTATATTTAGAGATTTAAATACTTGGAGCTTAAATTTCAGCTACTGGAGTTAAAAGTCAGAGTATCTAAAGCCTATTTTTAAGTAGGATGTCTGATCTAGTGCTAGAAGTTAACTAAGATAAATTATTCCTATGCTGACCCCCCACTGCCTCCAAAAACATTACCCTTACACTGAGATACCTTAGCTGTAGCCTAGGCTGCTAACCAAGAAACTTGGTTTGAGAACTTTCCTTGGAAACCCTTTCTACAACAATGTTCTTCATGGTTATTAGTCCTAACAGTCAGCATTTCCATTCAATTTGAACACAATTGTTATCAAAGCGCTGTTTGATCCATTTGGTTTAAAAGAAAGAATCAAAAAAAGCAGAAAAAGTGGCTGTGCAGTTTCCATCCTGGGCAGAGAGCTGGGTGCCTGTGGCATCTGTGCTCTGAAGCCCTGCTGTCTGGACTTCCAAGTGGGGGAAGGCTGAGGGTTTGGGGGAAATGACCGCGAACAGCTGCTCACAGACAGGACTGAACTGACATAGTCATTCAATCACATTGCCCAAGTCCTTTGCCAGTAAAGGCCTAGCCAAAAGCAAACACAGATAAAGGAGTTTCCCTGCTTCTAATCCATGAAATAGAAACCTTATTTGCTTCTCACTGCTTGGCCAGGGAGGCTAAACAGGTCATCTGCTTTTTTGGTTAACCATTACTATAGCGATTGGCTCCTTTTGGGGGTACAGAGGCACTGGTTCATATTTCCACTCATTTCTAAAAAAGGGTCAAGCACCACTTTGCTTCAGTCACTGAGATCTTTGTGCCTGCATTTGCACCAGGAAAAATCATTATACTACAGGGTGGAACTTGGCTTCATCTTTCTGTTTGTCACATGGGACATTAGAACACAGTGCTAGTAGCCACAGCACTGCTTCACAGTCACCACCATAGAGTCCATTCTCTTACCATTAAGGAAGAATATTGGGTTATTACTTCAAACATCTATCAAAGCATCACACACAGCTCTGCTCATGGCTACCAGTTTTATGGATAAAACTGGTAGAAACCAGCAGAAGCCAATCTTCGCTTGATACTTTGGCCTGTGTTTAATAAGGCACCAGCCTATAGGTATAGGTATAGGTACTAGCAGTGTAGGACCCAGGCAAGTGTCTGCAGTGCTGTGTAGCTGCCTTGTGACCCAGCAGAATCAGAAGCACAGCCAGAGGGATGTGGAGATTGTCTTTTGGTGCTAGTTTAAGTTAAAATCGCAGTCACAGTGTTTCTGGAGTCTCAGTGATACTCCTGCATCTGCACAACTACCTTTAGTACGAACTTCCAGCATGTAGCCCATTATTTTGCATGCTAGAATAGAAAAGGTCCCTTAAACAAATACAAGTTCTTTCAAAGAAATTACCTCATCACCAATCCTTATTTTGAAATGTCCTTGTAAGCATGAGATTCCTATACACGACATTTTCTGTTTCCATTTATTTCTGCCCCAACACCAAGACCTGGTGGTCACTGCCTGCTCTCCCTGATTTGTCTGGTGGAAGGAATCCAAGGAAAATCACTACAATGCAGGGTCTATTTCTGCAGGGTTTGAAAAATTATTTAAATAGCAAGTACTGCCAAGAGATTGCAGGAGTCTGAACCCTATTTTTTAAATATAGTTTGGACAGTGTCTATGGTGTGGTCCTTTATGTTCTAGAGGCTAAGACTTCCCCAGTTGTGTAAAAAAAAGCTCTCAGAAAGCAGCTGTGTGTTAGGTCATCACTGTACTATTCAGAAGTGGGGAAGGCTGGTGTTCATGCATCCTGCAAAGCCCTGACTCCAACCCACCTAAAATAGGAAAGACTCTGATTTTAATGGGTTTTGGACCAGATCTTACCCATGAGTCGTAGTGAATGTCAGTGTGACCCAGATTCAAGAATGAGGTCTGCTGGGTACATTTTACAAGTAAATACTGAATACTAGTGGGCACCATGATAACAATGCAGGCTCCTTAGAGCAACCTCAGAGCACTCTGCATGAATGAATCTGCCTCAAGCCATGACCTGCGTCTTCAGAAATCTTTCTGACATTGGGTAATTTATTCTTTCAATACATCTGCAGGGAAAACTCTATGACTAGGTTATAGGGAAAGAAGTAGCAAGAGAAGCAAGGGATGCATTTGTGCTGAAGAGCTGGAACTTTTGACAAGTGTGAAAAAAGCTGAGGGTATACCTTCTCTGTCAAAAAATCACAAAAAAGCAAAACCAGGCTTCTATTTACTTCTATCCACAAAGAGATTTTGTCTGAAAGCCAGAATTAAAACTCAAAAGTTCCTGGCTTAAACCAAAACCCTGCTGTGGGATAGTGTTTCATTATAGAAATTACTTATCTACCAAAACTATTTAAAGACAGGAAGTGTTATCTGTGGTTAGGATTAATCTTCTCTGTCACATAGCCTGTCTCCTGAATGAGAGATTAATGCAGAGTATAGCTCCCTGACAGGCAAGAAGCATCGTATGGATTTTGTTAATTTCTGTGGGAAGGAGCAAAGCCAAGTAAATTGCGCCATGTATTGCACGTTGGAACACTGTCAGCCAAAAATATCTCAGCTCAGACTGCTCATTGTGCCAGACCTGATAGACAGAAATGGGCAAAGAAACCTCTATCACACCCCAACATCCATGCCTACCTTGCCAAAAAGGGAGAGTGACCAAAATACTGGACATGCAGCAGAAAGTATGCACCTTCCATTTGTCCTGACAAACTTCAGTGCTCCTTCAAGAAAAAATGAGAGTGCAAGAGAAGCAGGGCACAACAAGGAGGTAGAGCAAACACATGGAATGCCAACATGGAATAGCAACATCAAAGATGCTGGTTGAGGAGCAGAAGCAGAATGGAAGAAAATGTGACAGTTTGAACTGGCATCTGCTGCCTTGTGTCCTCAGTCAGCCATTGGCACCTTGACCACACACATACAGAAAGCACACAGGGCACAGCGAGACCCGACTGCAAAACATCCTCTCTGCACTCTTGTCGTGCTGCCAAGTTGCAGATATAGTGCACTGCCCTTTGTGCACACTTACAGAGGAGAGGAACTTGTGACAATAACCCAGGATAAGATTTTACTTATTTAACTTGAAGGAAGGTCATCACATACATCTTTTGTCTTCCCAGATGGGGCTGCGTTGTCTGCTTTTCTATTTGTATAGCGTCTACACAGCTGAAATATTTGCTTTTTTTCCTGTGCCCTGCAGCCAGTGCAGCACTATTTGAACTGGTAAAATGCCAGACTCTTACTCAGTTGTAAGACTGAGCTGGTGATCTAGTCAGCTTTGCTATGTTATTGTCAGCCACAGCAGCAAGATAGCAGACATCATCACCAAGATCATCAAAGAGAACATTCACTCTTAAAGAAAAAAAAAACTAAACCGGGTCATAAATTACAGCATAAATCTATTTCTAGCCTAAAATAAGATCTATTATTATCAAAACATGTATCCTAGAAAAAGGTCAGGGCTTGACCTGCTTGTTTTGGATAATATGATGTGCTGCTGTTTGTAATGATATGATTAGAGCCATATGGGATCTCCAGAAAATTATGTGCTAATTATGCATTAATGTGATCAGTTTGTGTGTACCTGGCTTTCCAGTGCTGATGTACAGTTTATTCCCCAGCAGATCAACTACGTGTGAGAACTTCAGGGATAAATACAGGATGTTGTTGCTTGAAGACAAAGGAATCTGTGGTGTGACTCCTTTTTTTTTAACCTTAAAATGATGATGGGGTTGTTAATTTCAAATGAGAATTATTCCTGTTTCAGTGTAGGAGATGGTTTTTGAAGAATAAGGCAATAGAACACTGTCTCGTGAGCTACAGCCTGAGTGTAACACAACAGGATCAACCTAGTGCAAACATCCCCCGTTTATCTTAGCAGGACACATGAAGATTATTCTTAATCCTTCGAGTGCTTTGTACCTTTAAGATGGTATTTCTGAAACCATGAAAGGCTCATTGTGACATTAAGTATTGATTACTTACAACACAGCTCACACAATGTTTTTGTGGTATACTACTGAACTAACACAGTTTATATTTTCACTCTTCTTTAATGATCTCAGGTTTCAATGATCCGATGGGCGGCTTAGAGCTCTGACACACTTCTTGTCCTCAGCTGTCCTTATATGCTGCTCGGCAGGGCTGGGCAGTGGCCAACATCCCTTCCAGTCCCCAGTGACACAGGCTCAGACACGAGAGCTGGCCATGAAACCACAGGGTGATCACACTGTACGCTGTGAATGGCCGCACCATTCAAGTAGAACTGTTCCATGCATTCATTACATGTTGTGTTTGGAGAGTGCACTCAGGATCTAAAGGCACTGCCTGGCAGCTCAGCTTCACTTAATCCTAATGAAAATTAAGTATATCTTCTATACTACAGTAGACTTGACCACCAAAACCATGCCTCAAGACACAGCTGGCCTTCTCTGTGTTACTTTTTCCCTCTGTGCTGCTTTAGTCTTTTCAAATTGCTCCTTATGGGCAGCAGGCTGTGGGTATGTGTTTCTCCGCAGATAGCACTGTTCCCTGCCTTTGAAGTGCCCTCATGTTGTAGTTTGCTCTTTTCTTTATTCCTTCCCATGTAAATAGAGGGGCGGATGTTTTATAGATAAGGGCTGGGAAATGGCTGAATGTGTGTGTCTATGAAACATAATCAAATGAAATGAAAGCTGGGAGTGACCCTTGAAATTTCACTGCAAACATTTTCATGCATGCAAGTGGCTTAGTTGACTTCAGAGGGGCTGCTAGTTTCATAAAGGCTATCTGTGTGGAAGAGACAGCAAGATGGACAGTTTGTTTATTGATATGATAACGTAGGTAGCTTGAGGCTGCTACATTGAGATTGTGATGAAGGATGTCTAAGAAAGTTCATAAAATGTTTCATTTTAAAGCATGTAGAGTATTATTAGCAGAGCAGCTGTAGCTTTTTATATCATTTCGTAATGCATGTGATGTGGCATTTTGAAATTAAAACCCTTTTTATGGCCGTCTTTTGCCACGTACATCGTGGCCAAGAGCTCTCCCTTTCCAGGGCATTCTCTGACTGTGAGCTGACTCAGACACCTTTGAAAGGTAAATACCTTTAAAGCACAAAACCATTTTCCAAGAAGAAAATTAGGTGACTTTGGCAGATTGAACTAACTAGCTCTAAGGAAGAAACAGCCTGTGTTTTTGCATCCCTGCAGCAGAAGAGCTGAGGCATTCCCAGGCGTGGCCCTGGCAAAGTCCAGTGCCCACGTATTTCTGGAATGAATGCCAGCTGCCTCCACGTCTTCTCACTCACACATTGAAACACTGTACAGTCAAAGCCATCAGGACTTGCAGAGAACCCTGCAAATGATCTCAGGGGAAAGTAATCTAGGACCTTTGGCTCCTAAAAAAAGAGACCCCTCAAACTGGACTCGCATTACTAGAGGACAAGAGAGCCTTTTGAATGAACAGAACTTGAAAATTGTTTATGCTTTCACTCCTGAAGGACCTCCTGGGCATTTTACCTCAGCCATTAGTTCTTCCAAACAAAATCAATGCACATTTAGAACACATCCTGATTGCTTTAAACAAAAAGATGGGCTCAGGGAAGTACATAGCTGTAATATAACTCCTAGGTCACAGAAAGGGTAAAGGACTCCTGCCACTAGGTTCAGCCACAAAATCTGCCATCTTTCACCAGAGGCATGAAGTTGGTTCCAGATCACTCCATGAACTTGAGAAAATCACTGAATCATTTCTTGGTTTAGTTTTCTCATCTCTGAATAAGGAAATCTTTCTGAAGAGAGGGATTTAGCTTAGAGATCCAAAGAAAGCTCTTTCTACTCTGAAGGAAAATATGACAAGTATATGACAATGTTGTGGCATACACAAAAAAAGCAGCACTAAACCCAGCTTCTCTGTTACAGTCTTGTAAACAATGAGTACCTTCCAGTGGATATGCTAAAATCAATGACATCTTCACACATACAGGTCCTTTTGAGGTTCAGCTGCCAAACGTGACCTTGTAAAAACATTACACTCCTATGAAAAACAAGTCTGGACACTGATAAGCAGTACTGGAAAATTACACTTGATCTGGTAGACTGAGAGGCATTAGATTGTTAATCTCTCATCCCTTCAAAGATCTTGTCCACTTAGAAATGAAAACCCATTGTTACCAAGGCAAGGAACCACCTTTTCACTGGATTAACTGCTGACTACCTAATGTCTTTCATTCATATGCCAAAGCCTGTGCTGCATTGTGCCTTCTCTTCTCCCTCACAAATTACTGTTGAAGATAAAGCAAGCAACTGCTCCCTGCAAGCTTCTACTGCCTTCAGGCCATCCTCTCTGAGCCACCTGTGAAACCAGTCATTTTACCTTCTCTTATACTTCCTGCAGTAGAAGGCAGGTTCATACAGGCTCCCCCAGTCTGCCCCTGCATATCTCTCTCTCTCTCCCCCTCCAACTGCAGTAATACCTTTGCCTGCTATGTTTGTTTGGGTGGGCTACAAACCAACACAACCCTGCCCGGGATAGCAGGGTAGGGGTCCAGGCATCATCCTGCATCGGTCCCTATTCTGGTGCTTGCCCGTGTAGTTCAGGGACACCATCTGTCCCTTCCCTCACCTCTCCAAGGCTCATTCCAATCCCCACCCACCCTCACCTTAATCTAGTATCTGGCATTTAGATTTGACTGACTTTCAAAGTATAAATGGGTCAGGTCATTCAGCATAGGCTGATAGGTTGCGATCGCAGCTCTTCGCGTGCTGAGTCACCCTGGCAGCAGATGTCATCTGCTTCTCGTTTGAGAGAGAGGCACACAGTAAATTAAAAATGCAGTATGCACTGCTAAAGTCTTATACAGCTGTATTCAGCAGAGATGAGTGGGAGTTCAAGACAGTAAAATTAGAGGGGGTTCTACTATGAAGGCAAAAATTCAAGGGAAAAGCTTTTGTATAAGCACTCAATTCAGTTACCCACGTGTGCTTCAGTAACTGGCTAAATATAGAACACCCAAACTATTGGAAAAGCCAAAAAAATGGAGACTCAGGAAAAATAAGCCACTGATGGTGATGCAGGAAATACTTCTGAATTAAACCATTCCATTTCTAATATTCTCAGAAGACCACATTTGTAAAAAATGAGTCATTCCTGGGCTTGAGTGTAACATCGGTTTGACATTATTGACGAGGGATTGCAAAGGATCCGCGCGTGGTAGTAGGGTAAACTTTGTTTGTTTTTACAGACGTGTATAAAAATACACATCACTAGAAAATCAAAGCAACAACCACAACATACCAAAGAGTTTCCATAGGAGACAGAGAGCCTAATTCTCTGAGAGCCAGTGACCCCAGCTGCTCTCAGAGCTGAGAACGTCACTTGCTGTCAAGATCTGACCCAGAAGAAAGGAAATCAGGGCTGCATTTCATTATTTTGGCACAACAGACTTCAACAGCTGCAACTAGGGTTAACGTACTGCAAGTCAACTTCCAGAGGCACAAACCACATCAGCTTTCCCTCAGAATCACACAGATTTGTTTCCCTGAAAATCTATCAAAATCATTGCAAAAACAAGGTCCTTTGTATGTGGTTCAAGCTGCTGGAGTGGAAAAGATACCCTGAGTATAGGTCAAATGGGGTTAAGCTTGCTTTCTTCCAAGAGTTATCTGGAAAGGATTAGAATCTAGCAGCACCACTGGCCACCAAATGTGCTCAGACATCTCAGCTGAACTCTTGGTATCTTCCAGCAAAAAGATTGTTTTTTGTTCCTCTATTTGTTCTCATATATGTTTATGGTACTTACTGACAGTTGACATTGGAAAGAAAACCCGTACTTCTAGACTTGTATTCGTTGAAAAGAGGGAAGTTTTTACTGAAATAATTGCCTCTTTTTCACAGGAAAGAAATCAGTAGTTTTTTACTGGACTGAGTCTTCTGTAAGTGCAGCCTGTTGGCTGACTAGCTGGGTTCATGGTTACAACCCTGTTGCACTCCTACACTGCGAATTCTCAAAGCAGAAGTTTTTAACCTTTAAACAGTCATGATTGTAACTGTAAATGTCCCGTCTTCTTCCTTTCCCTTAAATCACCTTCAGCCTGGTATCTCACTCCAATTTCATCAGGATTTCAGGAGAGAGTGGCTGAGCACTGTTTTGTCATTTACCGCCTTTAAGACAAAGATTTTAGAAGTTTTTATGAGATTAAAGATTTGTAGGGCTAAGTAGGGGATTTGAAATACCTAGTTCCAATGAACAAGATTTGAGGCAGCAATTTCCCAGAAGGTGGCTTGGAAATGCCCTGCATGTGACTAAGAATCCCCCCCCAGGCCCCCCCAAAACCTGGGAGACTCATATGGATGAGGTTTGTAGAGCTTCCTACAGCTTCACCTTACCCCAGTCCACCTCTACACTGCCCCTGCAGAAGTCAAGCTCACAGGGCTTCCCATGTGCTGTTGGGAGGCAAATTTCAAACTGTGGAACTGGAAAGCACTTCAGATCATACTATGAGATTTGGATTATTTTAATTTTGTGGGTTTTTTTTCTGCTGAGATCTATTAATTAGCACATTTGACTAGACTGGGGAAAAAAAATCTTTAAAAAATAGACTCCAGGGAACCATCTCAAATTAGCTCATGGATTACTTCTGTCTTCTTTTCCAATTATATTTGCTCTTTGAAGGCTTGGGAGTCTGTTTCATGCTTACCAAAGTGAAAGCTATTATATTACTGCAATCAAAGTCCTTGTAAGTAATTTAAGAAGGTAAGCAACAGTTTTTCTCAAATGGTCATGGATTGCATGGTCTTGCCTGTGAAAGTTCTCTGGAGAGAATGTCACATCCTGCAAACTTGCCCTAAATTTCCACCCTTTTATTCTGCCAAGGGCAGGACAAGATTGGCCCCAGGGCCCTCCTCCTGCTGTAGGACTGTAGTTGCTGTCACTCCCACAGCCTGGGCAGAGCACTGGAATACAGAGTCCTTTGCTCCAAAGTGGTCCTAAATCAAGCTTTGTACAGCAGACAGCAGGTATTGACATCCAGCATTTTGGTTTGAGGCCTATCCTGAACACAAAGATTTTTCTTTAAAGTACAGTATTTGAATTTAGTAGTGAACAGTACATATTGAAAATGACAATGTCCGTTTGCAATACCCTCCCTGTATTATCAGGGAAGAAGTTCCCAGGAAACAAAACCCTGAGCTATATTCAGTCCTGCTGTTAGCTCTTGCATCCTCATTTTATCTGATTATTTATTTTGCAGCCCAGAGTACAAGCCTAATCAGAACTCCCTATCCTCACTGCTTATATAACAACTTTCTCTGCTCCCCCTCTCCTTCTGTAAGCTTTACTCAGAAAAAAAAACAAAGAAAATTATAGGGTACAAATATTCTCCTAAAAATGCAAGTTGCCCGATCCTTGCTACCTTTTAAAGGATATGGGTCTGTGGGAGACCACACTTCTAGCAATCAGGGCAAGTAAATAGGAGTTTGGGGCATGCAATTCTGTCTGATGGCACTAAGTCTGTCTTTTGGCTTAGTTAAATCAACACGAAATGTGTTTGGCACAGTATTTGTTGTGATTTTTTTCTCCTCTTCCTTGCTATTTAGACTCAGTGCCTCTATGCATCTGACTGTTTTTAAAGAGCTAATGGGTGATTTTTCCACATTTTTCAGCTCTCAAAGTTAGATCACTGAAGCTAGTTTCCTTGGATGAATTTCATGAATATGGACTGTTGACTACCTTCTTGATCTGGTCTTCTGCCAGTGTGAATATTTCTGTCAAGGGATCTCCCTTCTGTTGTAGTGCAGGCATTGCAGGTGGGTGCTGGGAGGTGTCCAGTTGTCTTTTGTGAAGTAACCAGAGGTGTCAAAAAAGAGAAATTCAGGCTATTCTTAAAACAGCCTGCACTCTCAGTAGAAAATGTGAGACAAATAAAAGGTCAATTGTCTGCTTTCTTGTGAAAGGTATTAATAAGATTATAGAAATTCAGTCAGTGAAGAGAGAGCCCCTGGTGTCAGCAAAGTGGGGAGGTTTATACAATGTGGCTCAGTCACTCTTGATCTCTCATGTTAGAGATAGAGAGCTTACAGTTCTGCAAGAGTCCTAGGAGATTGTGTGGTTCTCAACAAATTAAAACATCCAGCAAATTAGCCCTAACTACTGCTTTCAGAGACTGCTTTCTTCTCCTCCCTCTTGTCTCCCTCTGACAAAACCAACATGGTCAAATTTATGATTTGTAGCTGGAGGCCCTATTTTAAATTTAGAGCCATAGGAAGCTATTTAAACTTCTAGCACAAGAAAACGTGGCTGACAGAGTCATGGGTTTATAGGGAAGCACCAGACCTAGCACACAAGGTATCCAGCATTTCAAATGGCTCATTCACAAAAATCTGTGTACTGCATTCTGGAGGGAGTCAAATCCTATTTGCCTTTTGGGAGTTGTCACATTGAAGCCAATTGGATTACTCATTTGTTTGAGGCAAGCAGGATTTAACCCTCCAAGAAACAAAATGGATTTGCTAAATGAAAGGGATTAGTTTTTTCTATGTAATACTGTGATAACAAAATAAAAAACAACAAAAAGAAAACAAAAAGGCATCTCTCCTCATTCTTTTTTTTGGCTCCATATGAAGCAAGAAGTAGAAGAAGATTCATCTGTGCCCTATGCATCTTAATTTTAGTTAATCAACATCTTGATTTAATTTAAATCAGCATGCAAGTGCCAGCGTATGCTTTTCAGTATGTAGGTCATAACAAGCTAAATTGGTTTTGGAGGGTAGAGCTCCTCTCTTGTGTTTGAGACAGGGTATACTGTATGGTCTTGGGCCCATACAGTAATCAGTAGTGGATTTAAAGTTGGACACAGTTTCTGATCTGTCAGTGCTAGAGGCTGGCAAACCAACTGCAGGTACTTGTCATTCTTGGGATGTGCCAGTGCTGGAAAATAGGCTGCCTATGATGATGGCTTACAACGTAACAGATCCAGTCTTTGACCCTTTCTTGAAAGTGAAATAAAGTTTACATTCAAGGTATTAGTCTGAGTTAGGACTGCATTTGGATTCATTCAGCACAGAAGGAAAAAGTAAATAGGCAACAGGTCCTTTTGTACTGGAGGAAATTTCATCTCCTGAATCAGCGCACATGAGAGACGAGTGGTGTTGTTCTATAAGTGAACAGCCTCTGCATGGCCGGAGTTAAAGAATTTGCAGCCACACTGCACTACAACTCTCACCTTTTGTCATCCTTCCCGGACACCCAAGACTGCAGTCACTGAGCACTCCTAGAATGCCATGGTGGTCCTGGAAGATGCATATGCTTCCAGATGCATCCTGTATCATGGTCACTGCATACTGGGCATCCACTCATGAGCTCTGCTGCAGTGCCAGCAGCCCCAGATTTGATAAGCTGGGCTCTGACAGGGGGTAGGAGCCAGATCCAGTCCTTCCCCTCTCTGCTTTTACAGAAGCAGGGAGTGGCAGCTCCTCCACAGAAGCCTCCTGGGCAGGGTGATACCATGCAGGCTGAAAGTACTGAACCACCATGAGCCACCATGAACCACCATCTGAACCACCAGATTCAGACAGTGGTCTGCCTGGTAGTCTCTGCATCTCTACCTTTATGTGGCTCAATGATCCCTTTTTTTGCTAGACCAGTGTTCTATCATGAAGCTTTTTCTCTTAGCACTTACAGTCTGTTCTGAAATCTTGAAACCCCAAGTATAAACGTGGAGCAGCATCTGTATCCCATGTAATGAAAGTTGTTTACAAGATAGGAATAAACCTTTACAGCAAATTGAACTTTCTGCAGCTTCTCAAGGCAAGGGGCAATATTCAAATTAGTGAGATGAGAACCTGGCAGAATTATAAGGACTTCTGTTTGGAAGATCCCATCCAGATAAAAAGTCCTTATCCTCCATCAATTTATGTAACAGCAGGTTAGGCAGAGAGAGGAACAGCCTGCAGCCTTTCAATATGAATGTTTCTGAATCTGATCAGTATGAATCTATTACTGATTGCAATGCTATCTTTGAATTAGTTTTTATTCCTCCCCCAATTAAGTAGACCCAAAAGAGGAGCTGCTTCACAGTGGACAGTGACTTCCATCAATGCTAAAAAGTTCTGAGTGTTGTATCAGTTCATACAAAGTCCAAGATTCAACACAGGAGGAGACTGCATACATGGGGAAGAGATTTATACATGCATTAGTTCTCTGCATAAATCTGCCTCCCTTCTGAAAAACAGCTGTGAGCTCTACAGACTCAGGATAACTGTAAGACACAGAGGGTGGAAGATTTATTATTTCTTTTAAAACTTTAGCAATGATGCTATTCATCTGCCAAATGACAGATCTCTTGGTGGCAAGGATTTCATGTTCAACCAGACTGCTATTTGAAGTAGCCTGAAAAGTTTGCAGTCTGCTATGCAAATAAGAGAAGGAGAGAAAAGTTTGCTCAGTAGCAGCTGTAACCCATGAAAAGCAGAACAAATTCCACTCTGGCAAGGGGCTGCCCCTCTAAGTTCAGCTACTACAGTCTGCACAGCAGATTAGGGACCTCTGTTTTCCCCTCCAGAAGGCTTCTGTTTAACTCATGCTGGTACAAAGGAGGAGCAGAGGGCATTAACTGAGAAGCAAGTGAGGTCAAAGGTGTGTGTTTTCAATCAGTTGAATGATCAAACTGTGCTGCAAGATAAATTCAGGCTGGTGTAATAGATCTCTCAAACTACCTCACTTTTCCTGTTGCTGCTCAGGCAACCAAAGCCTAAGGCCTCTGTTGCTGAGGAACAGACAATGCAGGATTGCTTATACCTCTGCTGTACTGATTATTTTTCCCCAGCTGCTGCAGAAAACATCTGCCCTCTGATGATAGTCCAGGTTGTCACATAATCAGACAAGGTATCAGGAAAAGGCAGCTCTTTTCCCATCTCTAAACACCTCAGAGAGATATAAAGAAGTTCAGCCGGGAGAAAAGCTCCTATCTTGTAATGACGAGTGTTACAATGTCAGCTTATGGATTTTCCACCATTAGTGGGAGGAGAAGGAAAGGCTTGTCCTTGCTTCAGAGGAACAAGAAAAGCACTGTGTGTGAGGGGATGCAGCAGCTGGTGGGAAGCAAGAACAGAGGCTCCATAAAACATGAGAGATGCTTTGCTCTGCTGGATGCTGTACCCAGTCCTCAGACTGTCACATGAGGAGAGAGCTTTGCCCACCCACAGCCACCGTTGTGGGTACTCCTGGGCCAGGCTCTTGCCCAGCTGAGCACTGACCCTCAGGCATTTACCTCTTTGGTATTTCCCTTCTCTGCTCTGTTGCCCTGAGGCACAGAGGCACCAGCCACTGTACAGCAAAGCCTTCTTCAAGGTTGGCTTCATTGACATTTTAAGCCAGATGTGGGTGATGTTGCCTGGGGACTGCATTAAAACTGCTTATTTTTTCTTCTAATCTATCAGAAGTCTTTGCCAAAGTATCTTCAAATGCAGCAGAAATGTCTGTTATTCTTGGGCTTTCCTGGTGTCCTTAGCTCCTGTAAATTACAGAAAGGGTGAGCAACACAGAATGTGCATTATCTTCTCAAGGAGGCTTTTTATTATTACAGTGCCAGGCAAGGAAAGAGCATGAAAAGAGCAAAGCAGGCAGTGACTATTATTTGAGCTGTTGTGCTCTTCAAGGCTTGAAAAGGGCTGCTCTGAGCTGTTGTCAAATAACCCTTGCTTTTGGTGCAGCCGGGTGGCTACTCCCCAGTACAGGGCTGCTGGGCTGAATCCAGCCCTCAGCCTTTGAGAACAGGGCTGCTGCAAAGAGTGGCACACCTTTTTTCTACCTGGGAATATCAAGACAGGAGTAGTGTTAAAAAAACCAGGTCAGAGTATTTCTATTTAAAGTACTTGTCAAGAAATAAAAAGATACAGCTTGGTTTTTCTGGTTTGCATTTCAACATTTGTGAGGACTGTGATTGTGCCAGAGCTGGACTGGCAGCTTCAACTCCAGGTCACTCTTGATGGGGCGAGGCTGCCCAAGGCCACCCTGTGATACTGCCTGCAGCCCAACCACTTGCAGGCTCCTGTGCCTGCAGCTCCTGCTTCCTGGGGAGTAAGAGGACACACAGGAAAATGTTTGCAATAGGTAAAACAATGCTGTCACAGTCTTGGCTTTGTTGGGGCTAAATATCTGCCAGGCTGATCTGGAATAAAATAAAGCACAGTATCAGATCAAATTCATTAATAGCAAAATCCTATTAACTATGCATTTTCTCACATGCAAAGGCTAGTCATGGGGTCCTCTGTAACAGTGGTCTTATTCTGCAGAGCAGATCTTATTTTACATTCTTGGGGTCAGACACTCAGTTGATGTAAGTAGCTATATCTGCAAGCTGTAGCCACCCTGAATCATGCCAGCTACAATGCTGACCCACTGATAATTGCACACATTACAATTCTCTGGAATTTGTCTTGCCACAGACTGCAGTAAAAAAGCATTTTCTGGTGGTGAAAGGTCAGTAAACATATCTGAAAGGAAACAATCTATTTCTGATTATGGTTGTGCTTTAAGAGTGATTTTGTCCTTCCACAAACATAACATACATGGTCTGTCTAGAAGATTTTAGCAAAAATGCTTGTGTACAATGACTACGAACAAAACAACAAATCATTTTCACTTATAAACACAATTGTTACTCCTGAGTTTAAACCTATCTGCATGTGATTAATCCTCCTAGGATTTGTTGATGATTGCTTGCCTGTTTCCTTTACTTATGGATTGTAATACCATCCCCAGGGCAATGCCTGTTAATTTCTAATTTAGCCTGGTTTAACTAGCCCTGTTATTCAGCAACCCTTAGACAGACAGAACTAGATTTCTGAGCTTGCTTTTCCTCAAGTCAGCTGCAATCAGGCTGAAGGTGAAGAGTCTGTAATCACTTAAGTGCAGTATCAGTTTAAAAGCCTGTGTCCTCCCTGGAGCTGGATGGTTTGGCACCAGTCCCTGGTAGCAGGGCAGGGGCTAACAGCCATTCCAGCTTGTATGGAAGAGCTCATCTCCCTAGCCTGAACTGCTCCAGTTTTTCATAAAGGCATTGTTGCAACCTCATCTGCTGGTCTTGGGAGAAATGCTGGACCAGCAGTCTAGGGAGCATAGACTTGTGTGTCCCCACAAGGGGCAGGAGCAGGACAAACACCCTTGGCCCACATGGCCTGGCTGATTTGTCCTGCAGCCAGACAAGTGTGGGTCACCCTCCAGGCTGGTTTCTGTGAAGAGCTACACAGCAGCCTGTGGCAGTGGCAGGCAGTCCAGGAGGAGACTGGCAGTGTGTTTGAGCTGCTCTGAGCTGTTAGGATACTCTGTGCCTTTGGTGTCTCCTCTCTGCCTGCCAGGAAGGTCCCTTCCATTTATGCCCTGTCGTCCCAGAGACATGCGGGAGAGGCTCAGACACAGACCCTGTGTATGACAGACATCATCCCATCTAAATCTTCATCTGCCCAGCCAAGTAAACATTATAAAGTTATTAATATCCTGTGCTCCTTCCACCCTTCATGCCCACCCTGTAAAAGCACCAGTGCCTTTTTACACAGCTCAGAGACTGCTCCAGACCTATGGAAGGTCTGGAAGGTATAAAAGTGCCTGTCAGGCAGTGTGCTGTGCAGTGATCTCAGGCTTTGGAGCAGGGGCTGTCATTTTACTTGATACGAGGCTGTTTCCCTTACTCTGACCAGTGAGCACGTTCAGTAATCACCAAAAATCTCCTGCATCACCTCCAAGAGGGTGGCAGAAGCATAAAGCACGTGCACACACACACACACACACACACACACACACACACTCTCATTAGTCTTCATATAGAAAAGAGAGCTAAAATCAGCAGTAGACTTTACTGCTTAATATTTCCGCCCTGGATTTCTAACTTAATAGTATGTAATGAAAAGTGACTTTGTAAAAGAGAAGGAAAATAATTAGATCCCTTCAGTTTTTGCATCTAAATTGACACAGACACTATAAACAAGTATTAGTCTAAGAGCTCCATAGGCATCTTCAATTTCAGAGACACTTTATAGTTTACAAATCAGAGAATCTAGTCTAGATTTTCATCAGAAGTATTAGCATTGATTTCTTACTAACCCTCAATCTAGTTGCGTAACAGAATAAATTTAATATTCTCTTTCTCAGTTTTGGATTTTAGCCCTTCCATCAGGCTGCAAGGAGGTATGATTTATTTGTCCTTGTAAGAACCCATAATTAAAGTACACATTGATTACACAATGTCTGACATAGCTACAGACTCTGTGCACTGCAAGTGGGCTTTGAATCTGGTGAATGTGACACAGCTGAGACTGCATATGGTTGGGTGTTACATGGGAGGAATTTATGGGAGATACTTGGAAGCAGAAATCAGATTAAAGGAGAGAATTATCATTTTTTGCTTTCCTAAATATGAACATAAATAAGGTTGTACACAGATTTTCCGCATTAGTCAAGGAAAAGGATTATGAGCGTTTCCTCTAAGCGATGGCATTATTAAATGCTCATTTGACATGTGAGAAGCTTTGTTCTGTGATTTAAAAAACAATGACATAGTTACTAGGCCAAACAGACCTGTATTACTTGACATGTTAGAGCATGATTGAATTTAGATCATTCATTGACAGATGAATAGTTCTGAATTCCTTCTTTGAATAAAGTTTCAAAAAATACCAAAGAATGTAATTAATTTAATACCAGGAATAACCCATCATTAAGGCAGACATAGTATTCATCCAGGCACTGTAAACACTTTGAATATGGAAATGTATTTCAGCCTCAGACTTCCATGAATTCCTCACATAGGATGGGGAGAATATGGCTGTAAAATGTCAGCTATCTTGATGGTCTTTATTAGGTGATGAAGTAACTTGAATCTGGTTTTCATTTGGATCTGGATTTACCTGTGTCATAAGAAATGATGAAAAGCCTTTGCTGTGAGTTATTAAAAAATGTAGAGACTGAATTCAGTCCTTTTCCTGTCCAACACTTGCTGAGCCTTTGTTAGGCAGCATTGTTCACATCTGCTTACCAGGAGCCCACCGAGGAGCATGTGATCCAGCTGTTGCTATGGTATCTAGAGGGATTTTAAGAGAATAACAGAAGAAACAGTGTCAAGAAAAGAACCCCTCCAACTGACACCTGAGTTAAAGGCACATTGCCAAAAACTATGTGTTGAACACACTTAACCTTTATTTGTTATGGGTTTTTTTTCTTTTTTTTTTTTTTTCTGAAGAAGTTGAGTATTTAGCACTCCAGTGAGAATTAAGAGCACCTGGTTCCTCTGGGGGCTAAGGATATCAATACCAATAATAGTAATGTGATTTATTTTTCAACGTCTCATTAATTCAGCAAAACATCTGCCTTGAACTGAACTCTTAAGACATTGAGTAAGCCCAGCTTACCATCAGTGCAAGAGCGCAGATACCAGTTTCTTACAGAAATCAATGTGTAGATGAGGATACAACAGCCAGCACCTTGAACCAACCTTTCCCCGCCTCCTGCTCATTCCTGCCAGACTACAGACAATATACAGACATCACAACATTGTTCCCCAGATACTTTCCAAAGCAACATCTCTTACACTGATGTCCTGCTGCTGCATTACACCTACAGCCCATCAGAAAAACTGACATACAGAATGAGCTACTGGTTTTCCATCTTCTTCTTCAGACAGGTTTTACAAGAGCTGTGCAATAAGCAGTGAAATTCCAAGGGCTGTTTGGCTGAGTTCAATACTCAGCCTTTTGTGACACAGCCAACAGTTTGGAGCCTGCAAAGCCCAAGGAAAGTGGGCTTTCCCCTCATTTCTGCTGGTACTTCCCTGAAGTGGGTTGATCAGAAATTCTGGGATTACTGTTCTGGCTTTCTTACATGCCTATGGCCAGCCAGACTCACCCTGTGATGATCAGTTTTGTAAAAACAAGGTATTACAGATGGAGTATCCTTTGCTCCAGGCCCTGGAAGACATCCATGGATACGAGAATACCTTTTTGAGATGACATTATATTTGGTCATAAAGTGGTTGTGAAGCAGCTGTCCTTGCTCCTGGGGAAGTTTACTCTTCCTGACATCCCATCCTTGAAGTCTCAAGAGCTATTTTCTATGCCTGGGCATTAACTTACAGTCACCCAACATGCTCCAAGGTGGAGGGACTCTGAGGCAAAAGCCCAAGGGAGATCAGAGCAACAAGCACTGAGGAAGCTCAGGGTGCCATGGTGCTCTACCAACGTACTTGAGGAGCCTCTAAACCTCCTCACTGCCTGTACTTTCCCTCTGAAATGATGTGGCTGTGGGTGGCTGTAGTTGTCTCCAGAAGAGCCTCTGCATGATGCCCTGATCAGTTCCTGTGAGCCACTGTACTAAGGGGTGCCAGTGCCCTCCCATCTGGGAAGAGCAGCAGGTTGGGGTTTCACCTAGTTGTGCATGAAGGTTCAAGTGAGGCTGATTTTTTCCTGATGCTTCCTCCACTTCTAGCATTAGTCTGATGATGGTAACCTCTGAGAGCCATCACCACAGCTTCTGTGTAGCTGGAGAACTACTGTGTGTTCCTTGCAAAGACAGAGGACCAGACGTGGTGCTAATGATAGAACAGTGCACGCTGTCTTGAATGAAAACAATCCCATAATCTGCTTTCCTGACTTGAACACAGATAGTTTGCTCTGCCAAAGCTAGAAGAGGGCTTAAAATCTAATTTCTGCTCCCTAGGTCCTTTTGATTATAGACTTCATGAATTAATCAGGACAATATTTGGTGTAGTAGGTGGTGATATGAGAGGCTGTTTATGTTCAGCAGGAACACAAAATGCTTTGTATAACTAATCTATAAAAGACAAAGACTTGGAAGAATTGTATGCAGTTTAATAGCTCACTTATACAACTTGATGATAAAATATGTATAATCCAATATTATATGGCTTTTTTTCCCCTGACAGGATATGAATAATTGAAGATATTTTTTTTCAACCACAAACGTCTTGTCATAACCCAGTCAAATGTTATTATCTTAGAATGTTTTACCCTGCAAAACCAAACTAGGAGATATTACACTCTGCATGAGTGGTCCTGCTATGCACACATGACAGAGCAGCAAGGCTGGGATAAGAAGTGACTCTCAGGTGCTTCCAAGATATTCCTTATAATGGGCTTTGAAAGCCCATATGCTAATTGCACAGCAAAGGAAGGCTGTAACTTTTCTTAAAACAGAAAGGGGCACTTCATAGAAACACACCTCAGTTCAGGAATACCAACAAGCTGTCTTATCAAAATGCTGACAAAGAAGCAATAGCAAAGAGGTTTGGGAACTTCTGCTAAGGGGTTGTCCAGAGCAGTGCTGAGGGGAGGGAGCAGCAGGCAGGAAGCCACGGTTTGGGAGGCTGCTGCCTACATCGTGTCTGTCCCTCACTCTTCCCCTGACCACTCAACCTCTCTCCCACCGAGCCTGGCACTAGACTCTTGTTCCAAGCTTCTTCCTGTGGATTCCAAATCAATAATACTCATGCCTGTAATTTTCCTTGTTTTGATTGATTTTGATCACCCAGGGCAAAATCATGGCCTTTCTTCAGAAAAGGAGATCTTTGAGAGGGACAGCACTGGATGTGGAAATTTGTGCCTGATATCCACATATCTTTCTTTTTTATAAGGAAATTACTCAGTCCCACTGTCTACTGGCATCACAAATGACTATTTCTAGTCCATTTTTTTTCTTTTTTCTATGTATTTTTGCCTCTTTGCCTTGGTTTTCTTAACTTTCAACCAGCAGAAGTGCTTTTCAATAGAAAAAGCTATTTCAGCCAAAAGAATATGCCCTGCCTTCTACTTCTGTACATCCTATGGACTTCTTATCTTCCCACATCCTCTGCACCTTTGATTTGCCTTTCTGTGCTTCTACTCCTCAGCCTGTGTACAAGTGTGATCTCACTTCTGCTACAGTTCTTAGTCATTTCCTCCTGCCCCTTGAAATCAATTTCCCTTCATTCCCCAGCTGCCAGCTCTCTATTTCCCTGCATATGCAGTAGACTCCTATTGGTATTTCCACATATACAGTGGGAGTTCTCAAATACATATATATTGATTCAATCAGCTCTTGAGTGCCTGTTCAGCTGCAGAGATCTCAGTACCTCTATATTCCAATGGGCATGTGGAATAGAAACCCATTGACCTGGGAGAATATTGGCATGAGTGAACTAGTTACATGTGACATTGTGCAAACCCTGTATATCCCCAAATATATTCTTGTATATTTTAAATTCCAACTCATTTGGAGACCAGGGATATTATTCTCAAGAAATAATTTTCTTGGAAAATATAATTTGTATTCTTGGTGGTTTAGTGGATATTGCTAGTTATCTTAAATTATTTATTTTGTTACATTTTTA
The DNA here is from genome assembly GCA_013400585.1 of Chloropsis cyanopogon. Classification (NCBI taxonomy): domain Eukaryota; kingdom Metazoa; phylum Chordata; class Aves; order Passeriformes; family Irenidae; genus Chloropsis; species Chloropsis cyanopogon. The sequence continues at coordinate 39,236 of WEZZ01020556.1, forward strand.
TTAAGGTGTTCAATGTCTTAAATATGAGGTAGGCACCCAGGAATTAAAAATTAACACCACCAACATTCCTCTGGAGATTTCAGAACATGAAAGGGCAAATTGCTGGTGTACAGAAGGAAAACTCCTGTTGTGGCAATGTGTTCACAGCTGTTATGAAGGGAGGAAAAGCCTTGCAAAGTCAGGTCAATAAACCAGACAGTAAATCAAGTTTGCTTACAAGTCATGACCAGCGGGACTACATTAAAATGTTATCTGCAAAAGGTATGTCAGCCATAGATGGAATAACTTTTGTCTCAGGAAGGCATGTGGGAGCAGATCAATTCAATCTGTTGAGAAGCAAGGAAGAAACACTGAATATTGATACTTTGGGAACTGTCTATGGACTAAGTGACAGTGAGAATCTGAGGTACAACAAAGTGTTATGGCAACACATACAAGGTTGTGTTTAAAATTCAAATGCGACAAATGGAAATGAAGTTTTGCAAATTGAAGTTCTTCTGGAGAATCCCAATGTCTTTTGTTTCTCCTGTGTTTTCCACTTTGTAGAACTCATTATGTATTTCGTTTGCCAAATGTGCCTATTTGTTGCCCAATGAAGAAGAAATATTTTTTTTGTCAATACAGAGGGCAGATGATACTAAGAAATGATCCTGAGTATGATGGCAGGGAAGTTAACTCTGTTGGATCTTTGTATGAATATTACATATGATTTTCAGAATTAGCTCTACTGAACATGCACTTTTGTTAAGAACTTAAATTTCACCTAGTACCATTTACATTAATGGTTAAATAGACAAATTGTAAAGGTAGCAAGTCAAATTATTTTCTTTATAAATACTCTAAACAGGCCTGAAATCTGGCAACTGATTGCAATGATTTTCTTAAAAAGTAAGTGGGCAGCTGGCTGATGTATAAGGAGCAAATGTGCCTTCCCAGTAATTGCTAACCTCCTGGGAAAGCTGTAACTGTTGTTGTTTCACAGGGACATACTCTGGATACAAAGAAGAAAGTGTTAAATGGCTTTGTTCCAAGCACACCTGGTAGTGGCTTTATTATGACTAACTATACTTTTTGTGAGATGATGTTTTTGAGGAGCAGTAATGACATTTATTTAGACCAATATAATTGGAAAATCAGGCAAGTTTTCTTGAAGTCTAGAATAAAAGGTTCTGTCCTCAACGCCAAACACAGGTTGAGAACAATTGCTGCGATTTTAATTTCCAAATCCCTGTAAAATTATTTGTTTGAAGTTCCCTTAAGATTCACAGCTCCCAAAGAGAGAACTAATTTAAGCTGCAAATTTGAGCGTCTGCCTGATTTTTCTGCATGCAATAGTTTTACTTCCTGGCAGCTGTTTTAATCTGGAGGCATTAATAGTACACATGATATGCTGTTTTATAAAGAGAACTTATTGTACAGCGCTTAAGGTATAAACTCAACTGACAAAGCAGTGCTGTGGTTTCAACCCCAAAGAACTCAGGCACCTTTAAAACTTACACCCTATGGCTATGAGTAAACTGTTTGCTGGGCCTGAGTTCAGGCTTGTTCCCCATGCTGCATGCTATGGGAAAATACAAGCATCCACAGAAACAAGACCAAACTGGAAGAAGCACAAATTAGAAAAGGAGGGATGTGCCAGCGAGCTCTCTAACCTGTTTCTTCCCCAGAGGGGCCTTGAAATGCACTACCATGGAGAGTTCACTACTCTGTAAATACTGAACTTTCAAAGATGTGTTGCCCTCGGTTACTGGAAACTCCTTCTAAAGCAAAGAAGTCATCCATCCTAAAAGCATTAACGCTGGCAGATCCAGTCCAAGTTCTTTGATCAAATAGTGACAGCCCAAAATATTACTCTGAGTGGCATCAGTTCTATCCTGTCCTTTGAGGGAATAGCAAAATACCATTATTAGAATGACACATTTAGTCCTCAGGCTGCACTAAGTCCTTAGAAAAGGCACTCAAACTTCATATCTCTTGAAGTAGTGCATGATAAAAAAAGAAACATGAAGGAAATGGAAAAGAAAAGAGCTCTACCAAATGAAAAAAGGCATATTAGACTTTGTTTCTTCTGAGAATGCTGTCTGCCAGGTTGGTATAAATGCTGGTGTTCAAACACAGATTTGCTCATTTAGAGTTTAGGCTGTAGGAGAGCACTTAGCCAACAGATGTTTCTGAATGTAAAAGGACACTATTGTCTGTAGGACTTGCATGCTTCAATGGTATCTAGCCATTAAAATCAAATTATAGAATCAGGGAGAACCAAACCTCATGTAGTAACATCTGTTGGATCCAGAAGTGAGGCAAGAGCCATTTATAATCACCCTGCTTGTCCTAAGTGCTATATCACATTACACCAAGATTTTCTGTAGATGCTTCGAGCACAAGGAAACAATGAAAACAAAAGAGAAATGTGTTCAGCAACGTCTGCTCTTTTAGAGTCAGTATTATACACACAGACTCACTTGTCTTCCTTGTCTCTCTGGAGTCAAAGACTAAAGCAGGTTCAGCCAGAAGGTGGCCTAATTAGATTGCTTTTATATTTAAGGCGGCACCACCTGGAGTCTTAAAACTCTAAATTATAGTAGTTCTCTCATGACAGAGCACTACAGTGCTTGGTAAATAGGAGGAGACAGAGAGACACAGATGAGTGGCTTTAGAAATCAAGAGAGAAGAAATCAGGAGAACATGGGAGACTTCTGGGGCTCCATTGTAGTGGGTTTTATGAAACATCATTATGTATTGAGAATAAGAGTGGCTTAGACAGCAGAAAACATCTACATGAACAGTGTTTCTGATTTATGTACTCAGCTTGAAGTTTTAAGCTCTAAATGTGCCTTCATTTTCATAATAGAGGGGGAAAAGAAGGCAAAAGTTTATCAGGTAGATAATATTTTTAATACAAACAACACTGCTATTATGGATATCTTATCAAAATTATTGCTGCTCTTCAGAGGCATGAGAGTGCTAAGACATTACACAGAAGGTCCCTCAGCAGGGACTGGGGATACAGCATAGCCAATCTGAAGTGCTTTTGTGTGGTCTGATTTATAAAGATCCTGGCATTTAACATCACAGGGAAATAAGGCCTTGTTTTGATGCATCTCCAGGTGCACCCACAAGTCAAGCCACTATTCAAATATATCCCTGTTAAGAGCTTTATTCACAAAGAGCTTGTGCTGACAACAACTGTCAGAAGTCTGACATCTGGCAGGTGTGCAGGTTAGCCTGCATAGATGAACCAGACATAAACTGGAAAATTGAGGAAGATACAGAACAGCATCAGGAAGAAAAAGGAAGGTACAAATGTAGGAATGTCTCTGAGAATGGAGTGGGAAAAATCCTAGCCAAATTACTTTAAATGGTATTATTAGAATCCCAACAGAGCAATAGACTACAGAACTGGAATTCCATACATAGGATATTATTTGCATATCTGAATTTCCAAATGATGGAAGTATGGGATCTTTTTTGAGATTCACAAGAACTGTGTGACCCTGCCACACCTTCCACAATGTGGCAGATCCATCATCTCAGGCAGGAACAGACTTCTGTTTTTTTGCAGTGTGGGAGCACTTGAGTTGGATGCTTATGAAAAAAGAATTACATAATGCTTGGGAAGCACTTTCAGCAGGAAGTTAACTTTCTTTCACAGAACAGTAATGGTCACAGAGATGACACTGAAGGCCAGATTCTGCAGCCTGTCTGTAAAGGGACACAATGGAGAGAGAAGACAGGCACTGAAGTGGGTTTTGAGAAAGAATTAGGCATTTTTAACATGACCAAGCTTTCCATACAGTAAATGATGGGGTCGTTCTGAAAATTACTTTCAAAGGGAATGGTGGGAATTAGCCCTTTGGGTATTTTGGTTTTTATTCCATTTCCCTTTGTGTCTTCACTGCTAAATATTACATAGTTTGAAATAAATAACAGTTCCACTGTGTTTGCCAAAGGTATTACAAAGCATAAAGGGGTTGTCATGGAGACAGAAATTCATAAGTGAAGCAATTGAATCACTAAAATATTTAAGCAACACTTACTCTGCAGTACAAACATGAAGCAGAATATTTGTGACAAGAAGCTAGTTCGGAATTTCTAATGTTGGAATTGAAAAATGAAATAAACCTAAACCCATCTAGGAAAATAAAACCAAGTGGTTGCAAGATATGTTTAAATGAGAAAAAAATGTCTACAGACACCTATGTGTCTATACAGGGACAAGTAACTCACCACAGAAAAAGAAATAAGTGTAGCTACATCTCTGACTTTCACCTGCTTCCTGGCTGACGTGCTGCAATATGTCTCTTCTGATGAGGAAAACAAGCTTCTCTAGTGGTTCAAATAATCAAGAAGAATTAAATGTATTTTCATTCTGCCTGCCATTTCTTTTTGAGTGGCTGTTTAACCTACTGAGTTGATGCAGTGAGTTGGTGATGTACAAAAGCATAGGCACCCTCTGAGAGGACACTAAAAAGGTAGCTCAGACTTACAGAAATCCAATTCTTCCCTAGTGTTGCTTTAAGACCAAACCTTCACAGACCTAAAATAATGCAAGGGGCAGCTGCCCATTCAACAGATTACCTTTTTCATCACACCTAATTAAGCAAGTTTTGACCTGGTAATTACAGCCACAAGCCAAAAAGATGTGTTTAGTGGGACAAGAATTGGATAGCCAAACTCCAAGTGTATACACGGAACCATCTGTGTCCAGCATTGCTGAGAGGTATTAGGAAATTATTTTTTCCCAGGTTCCAGTCTTTCCCATTACTCTGAGCCCTTTCTGTTCCTTGCTGACAGGTTTCTTTGTCTCTTCACTCGGTATCATTTAGTCATTTCTTCTCCTCACTTTGCACTAAGCAACAAGGGAAGAATAACAAGGAGTCAAAGGAAAGGAGCAAAATATTGGCTGAAAAGAAGAAAGAAGAAATAAAATCTGAACAGATGTCTCAAGCAAAACTCCCATGGCCCTTCACTGGGATATCTGCCCGAGTAAGGGAGCATGGGGAGGGCAGGAAACAGCCTAGAGAGATCTTTAAAATATTGCAGAGCTAGTAGTTAATTCAGATCAAGTGTTCCTGAGGACAGTTTGTGGTAATGACAAGAATGTACTGAAGGTGTAGGAGGGCCACATAGCTTTTGCAATATCACTGCTTTCCCAGGCTCTCCGAAGTCTGTCACTTTGAGAGCTGTATGTTTTAATCCTCAGGAGAAAACTGAGTGGAAAGGGAAAACATTTGTTGTGAGACAATTTATGGCAGGCCAAATACCATAAATGTATCCATTTAGCCTTTTAATAATTTTCCCACTGATCAATGCAACTTCCTAAAGTTACTGATAAAGGAGGCCTGGGTTCCCTGACAGCACTGAATGGTTTGAGTGCTGCAGCTCTGACAGTTTATAGCCACAGCATGCATAAAGCGACTCCCTCAACATCTCCCCTTCCTAATTGACAGAGAAAAGGAGAAATGGGCAGAAAGCAAAGGTTCTTCATCTGATAACCAGCCTACCCACACACAAACCATTGATAGCTGGTGATACTTCACACCCAATGCATGGGAATATGGGACCTCAAACTTGTCACACCCTGGCACCCCCACAGTAAGTGTGTGTCCTCTCCTAATCCTGGCTCCCTTCTTGCTCTGCCTCCTGCTTCCTCTCCCTTTTGCAGCAAGCTCCAACTTCCTCTCCTTGTTTTCGTGGCTGTCAATGTTTCAAATCTCACTCCTCTGATTTTATTTTCTGATTTCTGATGAGGGTTTCTTCAGGTCTTTCAAATATCAAGCATTTTTTGGCACCAGCACTTATACCTACTAGTACAACTTGCTCTTCCTTTCTTCTTTACATGCCAAATTTTATGCCACACTCTTTTTTACGCTTATTCTGCTTGACAATCTCTTTCTGACAAAGCATTTACAACAACAATGCTCCCCCAAAATACACTGAGTATCTCAGTAGTCATTCTGTTATATGCAGAAGGATCCTACAAATTAGAAAATCAGTGGTTATCTCATGCAGCTCAGTGAACTGACTGCTGTATATGTGCAGATTAAATGAAAGGATCCCCTTCCTGAGCAGTGCACAATGGGGCTTTCAGCAGAGCAAGTGAGCATCTATATAGTGACTTCACCAGTGCCTCACTGCTGTGTGTCCTCTGGGCTGCTCAATTAGTCCAGAGCAATCAGGGTGCAGTCCTGTTCTGGGTGCAAAGGCCTTCCTCTCCCATGCAGTCCTGGTGCTCTTTTTGCATCCTGAGGACCAGGATCACCCTGATCACCACCATCCTTTACTCCATAAGGTCAGCTCGAGCAGAGGCTGTGAGAGTGCCATACCTCTGCCTCTGGGATATCCAGCATGCTCAGAATCAGGGTCTGGATATCACAACCCATATGAGTATCTGCAGTCCTTGCCCAGCCTTGGAACTGATGGAGCCTTTGTGCAGGGCCACACTTGGCCCAGCCAGCACAAAGATGACACTAATTAAACAGTTATACCAATAATAAAAGCTGGTGATTAGTTTATCAGGCCTAGACAACATATCCAGCTCCCACCAAGCTCTCCTCTCCTCTCCTCTCCTCTCCTCTCTGTGCAAACACTGTAAATTTTGTATTATGCTGTTTCAGTAATGGATCATTCAGTAATCAGTCATTAACTGAAACATTCATGTCCAAGAGCATTGCAGTATCTCATCTCTGCATGTTCAGAAACCCTCAAGAGATGATTAAAAAGCCCCAAGTCCACAGAAATGTCTGGGGATCCCTTTGTTTTAAATGAAACTAAAGACCAATCATTTCCCTGAAATGCCCAGCTTGTTCCAAATGCCTGTTTAAATCAAACACAGACATGCTCTATTCTTTCTGCAGAGCTGTTTGCCTGCTCAGAGACAGAGAAAAGGAAGTTGCAATATAAGTGAATGGACATCTCCATGTAAAACAAACCCCACAGCCAAGTCAGTGATCAGCAGGGTGCCCCAGAGGATGAGGAGGTATCTTAACAATGCTGTAGCTTGTTGGAAGAGAAAGAAGGGAAGTGGAAAAAGCATGGAGGTGCAGAAAAAGGAGAACAGATTTTTCATTTTAAGGATGACATTTACAAATACCATTCCCTTTGGGTGAGGTTACATTTAGGGTAGACAGCTCAAAGAATATTAAATCTGAGATGAGGTTCTATTTCTGAAGTGCTTTGCTTCTGAAGAACCTGAAACACTTTCAGAGGAACATGAATTAAGCCTCACAGCAGCAGCATGTATGAAGCAATGATTATTCCCCATTTAGTAGATGGGATTAAAATTGGTATAAAAATGCAAAGGGGCCACATAAGTGGTTGAAAGGCATCCAGGAAACCTTGGAACAACACAGAAATAGAACCCAGACCTCTTGACTCCTAGACTTGTGTTTAACCACCAAGTCATTCTTTCCTTAAATATTCAAGAAGTTGAAATCTACACAGCATCAACAAGTCAAAGATCTGAGCAATGCTTGCCTACGTTTTGTTAGTATGTATCTAAAATAGTATATGCATAGACAGGAAGAGATAATTATCTCAGGTATCACATAGTAAGTTTAGTATAAATGGAAAATTTGTTTCTTTCCTCAGTGTGCCGGTGGAGCAGGACTCTGTAAGTTCATTCTTGTTCCCAGCTGGGAAGGATTTCTGGAAATGGAGTTGGGAGTGGACAGGTAGTATATGTTTGTTGACCTGGACCTTTCTGAGACAACCAATCAGATATTTACAAATAAGTATATAAATAAATACACATAAGTGTTTTGCTTCAATAAAGACAATGCTACAAGGAGAAGGAAGGAGCAAAGATTAACTTTTTTTATCTGTAGTAAAAGATTCTGCAGGGTTTAAAAATATATTAAATTATATATAGAAAAAAAAATATATAGAACAATATAATATATAACAATATAATATAATAAACAATATATAGAAAATAAACCTGTAAAGATCACTGCTTATTATCATGTTTGAATGGAGGTATGGCAGCAAAGGTCATCTACTTCTGAATTGTAGGTGAATTATAACAATATTATTAACAGTATTAAACAGGAAAGACTACTCTCAAAAAACATTTCTATAATGAAGAGTTGCTTGTGTTTTCACTGGTTAATGCTTAAAATCTCTCTTCTGGGTTCAATTCACTGACTTAAAGCATCACACAAAGAAGGCAATTTTAACAAGTCTAACCTTCCATGACCAAGGAAAACATTCAGTTATGCTTTCCAGTGTTTGATCACTATGCAGGTTTGTGTGACACTGGCTATTTACTTTTGGTCTGAAACAAGGCCCTTCACAGAGGGTGGTGTGTGCTCTTTACTGAGATATCTTGGAATTCCAAGACAGCTGTATATCCAGTACTGTTAACTTGGTTTGAAGGCATCAGTCTCAAAAGCAAGGAGAGACAGAAAACATTTGCCTCCCCTAAGTGGTTAGTCTAGAGTGAGCCCATGTAACTGTAAATTAAGATGTAGAAGAGAAGGAGAGACCACTTGCTTTTCTTTTCAGTTTTGTTTTGTTTTGCAGCCCGGCATTAAAAGTCTATTAGCCCAAATGCATGTGTGTTCTGTGTCCTGATTTCTAGCCTCACTATTTTTCAGTGCTGTTTTCAAAACACATAACAGATTCCTTTCAATTGCCCAGCTCACTTAGTGAGCAGCCTGTTGCACTCAGTAATTGAAACACCAAATTAAACAAGACACCAATGCTTCGTAAGCAATGTTCCAGCTCAGAGATATACAGAAAAAAGCTAATTTCTTCATTCAGGGATAAAGACACACCTGCTTTTGGGCTTGTTCCAAAGGAAAGGAGACCTTAGGCCAAGCTGGCGTGGGAGTTCCAGGCCCAGCATAGCATCTGGATGCTGGCCTTCCTCCCCACACTGGAGCACTTCCTGACTTTGTCTATACAACAAGATAGGGATGAAAAACATGAAGGAAAGAGAATTGGCACAAGATCGAGCTACCAGAACAGCCACATCCATTACATATCTCCCCAGAGCAGAATTGCCACCCTTCATTAAGCTGTGGTCATTATTTGTTATTATTACTGAGATTATATTGCTTCATTGGGGTTTTCAGTTGAACATGAACAGAGTTTCTGGGGATTTGCTGTGGGATGGTTTAGGTTCATTTTCAGATCAGAACTAAACTGTGCTATGCTGACAGACTGCTGAGGATGATTTCTATTAAAGAGAAAATGCACACTTAGAGAAATTCAGATAGCTANNAAAAAAAAACCACCAAAAAAACCCCAAAAAAACAAAAAACAAAAAAACCCCAAAAAAATTGTTTATCACTGTCTTCTGAAATTTTGATGATTTCCAGAGCCCCATCCTGAGACTACACTGTGATTTGATGGCTGTACTCTAGTTATGATTATCCTGTGGGATGCAGGTTAGAAAATAGTGGCTAGGATCCCTTGCAGTCTAATGGCAACATGAATTACTGGATTTACTAATGAGATGGTCCAGAAAACTGATAGCAGTAATTTTTCCAGAGAAGTAATCTGCCCAGATAAAACAAACATGAAGTTGAGCCTTTATACAAAACTCATTGCAAACCTGAACAAGCCTTGTCATATGTTATTTGTTTTTAATTAGGAAAAGAACAGTACAGGGCATGTTTTCTAAACAGCTGTATTTGTCTCTGTCTCATAGACAAAATTCAATGTCTTTAAAACGCACTACAATGAAACAAACCTGAAGTGACAATAAGGAAGAGGCTAAAGGCATACTAAGCATGGTCTGTGTTCACAGCATTAGAGGATATGTTCTTTGATGTTGTGGTGCTGTGACTCAAACCACTAAGGTGTTAAAAAACCAAAGGGACTCTTTTCCTCCATGGGTCTGCACTTGCACCAAGAGAATGATTATATTGTAGTAGAACACATTGGTATACTCAACTCAGATGCAACATCGAGTAGTGAGAAAAGGTCAAGGTGTATCTGATTCAAAACTGGTAGCAAATAGTACCTTGAAGATCTCCGCTGCATTCTGACATGCATTCATTCCTCAGGTAAAGTTACTGCTGTTGTTCGGTGCAGCACCAAAAAGACATGAAGAACAGAGATAATTTCCTGGGGGATTTTAGTTTTCACCTTAGTAGCACAATCCCAATCTGTGAAAGACATTTGATTAATTAACTTTGTAGATAAAAGCCAGTGAATAGTATTTTATTTACGCCTTGCAGATTTAACAATCATTTCTATCTCATTGGTCACCCAGAAAACTCTTCCTTAACTTTCCCATTGGGCAATATTGTTTCCATGTAGCTTCCAGAAGTAGAATTGCTATGATGCATCTGCTACCCATGATTATCTTGACATGTCCTATTACTTGTATTGCAATCATGTCTAATTGACCTGAATAGATTGTGTTTGTTTGGGCTGGCCAGTTCTTGACACAGAAATATCCTTACCCAAAGGGTTATAAGAAATGGACAAAAAGAAAGTGAAGAAGACCACTAAGACTGTCAGACCCAGCTCCTCAGACGTTCCTTACCATGAAATGACTCAGCAGTGTTTTCTACTGTTACCATGGCATTTTGCAAACAACTCCAGCACACAGGCTAGAAATTAAATGGGCAAACCTCAAGGATTTTGGCAGCTTGAATAAACGTCTGCAAAGATCTGGCTGGACTTGGGGACAGGCTGTCCTTTGCAAAGGAAACCACAGAAACTGGTAGAGATGCACCCATTTTCTAAGGGCCTCTACAAAATAGTGGAGGAAAGGGTATGAGGCAAAAAAGACAAACATCTGAAAAGAAGCGAGGCAGGGCAGTGGCTGGAAAAAAGTGTCCCATGGTGTGCAATCCTGTACAGTGAAAAAAGGCAGAAGGGAATAAGAAAACAAAGATGTGAATGGATGAGACTGGAGAGAGAGTTTCTCTCTATGCATGAAGAAGAATAGGATGCATATTATATTGTAGATGAGAACTGCACTGCCTTGTGTGTCATGTGCTCACAATCATGGGCATATTCCCAGAGAACCTCTCAGAACGTTTCCAAGCCCATGGCTTCGGAGAAGGGCAGGTCCTCCTGAGAGACAGTACCAGCTGCAAGAGAAGCAGGGACCACACAGCTGAAAAATGAAGATTCTAATTCTGCAGAGCAGGCAAAATTTAGGAATTCATTTAGGAACCCTCTGGGGGCAGAAAGAAGCAGAGTGAACCCTGCTAGGTCACTAAATCATAAATAGCTGGAGTTGTCCAGCTTGTTTTTCTTTTCTCAAAGCTTCCTATCACAGGTTATGTGAGAGTTTAAGACTGTCTCTTGGATTGAGATGGGTATTTTCTGTTCTGAATAAACACTACTTATAGTAAGACTTATACTGCTTCAAGTAGTGCCTCCCTTTCCAGGAAAAAAGTTCAGTACATGAGGAACACCCTGTGATGACACAGGGACAGTGAGGCCACTGGCCAGCCTCTTCTCCGGGGTGACTTGGCTGAATGTGGCAGTGTCAGATGCCTTGCATCTGTGTACTCCCATTCTTGTGCTATTATGTACATACATCCCAGTCTCAGCTGAGGCCACAAGCAGGAATAACAAGGAAAATACCACAACAGCTGTTTTGTTGGATTTTATGGAACGGAAGCCCAGGAGTACTTAAAATCTTCAAATAAATCTTTTTTCCATAAAAGAAACTTCCAGATGCATGAGCCATGAGTGTTTGTGAAGCAATGTTTGGCTAGTGAGCTTGCCCTTTTGATGTCTACAAATTGCCACTAGATCTATAATCAATATGTAGTAACTTGCCACCATCTACCTGACTGCATATTTTAGCAGGGTTGCTTCCCTGGAAAGATTGTTCTTGAATTAAAAATTCCAAAACTGAGAGAAGTCCTTACTATAAATGTACTGGGTTCAACAGCTAGTGAACAATTGCTGTAATGATCAAAACTACATGTGATGTGTACTGTTTTAATTTTAAGAGTCAATCAAGGAACCTCTTTATACATGAAGTATTTAAAAAAAAACCAGGTCATTTGTTCCACATGTGGCAGGATGCTGTGTGCAAATATTCTCCCTACACTTATGATCTTGCTGTAAAATGAACAGAGTTAACCCACAAAAGATTCATAAAGCTTTACAAGTGCTATAGCTGCTCACTGTGGTGTGTTACATACTTTTCAATGTCAATAGAAAAACGGGCATGAGGGGATTGTGATCCAAAACAGGATTTGTCCAACATCTAAACCACTCTGGAGGGATGATAACCAGTTAAAAGACTCCAGCACTAGAGATGGAAGCCTGTGGTCACTCTGCTGCTCTGCTAGAGTACTCTTGCCCTTTAGAGAGTTTTTCCTAATGCTTAAATATGGCTTGCTGCAGTGCAATCCCACCAGTTCTTGCCTTGCTGTGATAGACATGGAGGACACACGATTTCCCTCCTCTTTGCAGCAGCCTTTTGTACGTTCAATGACTGCTATTGTCCCCTCAGTCCCCTCTTCGATGAGCAAACACACACTCCTCAATCCTTTCCAGACTTCTGACTGGTCTTACTGCACTTCTCTCATCTCCTTCCAGCTGGGCACAGCTTTCTGTCTACACATTGCCCCAACCACCACTTTCTGCTCTAGCTAAAGGCATGGCTGAAGCAGATCCTCACAGACCATTTTATTCCCACCACAGAGCTGTTACCTCACCTGTTGTTCCTCACTGTGTACTTGTGCTGCAGACTGCTCCTGCATGACTGGTGAACCTTGCACTTTACTGGTTTTGTGTAAGACCAGTTCTACAGTTTGTTCAGTTCTTACCATTTGAGTCCTATCCCCCAATATACCTGCACTTCCCTCCCAGCCAGTGCTATGTGTGCAGATTTGAAAAGCAGATTCTATTCATCATCTAAGTTATTAATGAAAGTAATGAACAGTGCCAGGCCAGACCAGACTCCTGTGGAACTAAAAAGGAAGGTTTATCCCTCAGTTTATCCCTCTATTTTGACAGCAAATTGCCTGTAACTACAGAGCCTTGTTTCCAATCAGTTTGATACTTTCTTCTGATCATGTTTTTCTTCCTTCCTTACAAAAAGCTCTGCCAGAAGCCTATGAAAATCAAGATATATGGCATTTACTGCTTCTCCCTGTCAGCATGGTAAGGATTACCTCATCCAATGATGAAATCAGATGTTTTGACGCAGTTTGTTCTTCAGAGAGCCACGATTTTTCCTTTCAGTACTTATGAATAATGGCTTGACTAATTTTTCCAGTATTTTTTCAGGAACTGAAATAAGCTGAGCTCTCACTAATGCTCTGACTTTTCTTTAAAAAGAGAGAAAAACAAGTGTTATGCTTGCCCTCTTTCCTTCTTGATACCTCAGCTTTCTTGAGAGAACCATAAATGGTTCTGAAATTACATCAGGTAATTCTCAAAGTATTCTGAGCTATAATTCATCAAGACCAGTTCATTTGAATATAGCTGGCTTCTTTATGCCCTTTCCAACCACTTCTCTCCTTATTCCAAGTGCAGACCATACTGCTTTGCTGTGGTGTCTCTTGTGCTGGTTATCTGCCTGCAGCTGGATCCTGAAGCCCCTGAGTCAAAACCAGCACATGGTTTTCTGAGTAACATTTCCCCTTTCTGTTCAGTAAGAAGCCATATCCCTGGGATTTGTTTTACTGTATACTTCTTTTGTGTACTGTAGAAGTGTTTCTTCTTAGTCTTTACATAATTTACTCATGTTACTTCATTTTTTGCTCTTGTAGTTATATTTCAATCCTATATGCTAGTGCCACACTTGTATACTTATGTTCAGCAATTCTCTAGTTTCTTAATACCTGTCTTTTCTTTCTTAGCAGTCTTTCCCTTACATCTGTCCAGAGCAGGAGCTTCCCACCAAATCTCTGAACATCTTAAAATATGCATTCTGGAGGTCTGCACTCTTTATTTTGCTGTCTTCCTTCTCTTTCAATTTCCAAAAGAAGGTCATGGAAGCTGGAAGCACTTGCCTCCTCTGAAAATAAGATGTTGATCATGTTTTTATTATTCTGATCACAAGGCCAGCATTTTAACCGAGCAGCAAGAAGAGCTCTTGGCCTTCTGTTTCTTCAGCACATAGCGATATTTTCTGCCACTAAAGTGTGAATGCCTCTCATGCATTCTTATCTGTGCATAGTATCTGATGCAAGGTGCAGAGAGTGCTTTGTGAAAGTTTAAAAAAAATGGCAGCATCTCCAGCTGCAAAAGTATTTTGTGCTTCTAGTCCCCATCACAGAAAACAGCCTCATATCCTCAGAGTTTTCACAAGTGCTACAGAGACAGCTGACTATGTCACTCTCAGACATATTTGGTCTCGCTGAGAGACATACAATTGTCTCCATGGGTTTTTAGCTATATCCATTAAAGTATATAAATCATCAATGTCAACTGCCCACAAGATAGCACAACTGTATCTTCCTAAAATTGTATTTCATTTAAACACATCTGCTACCTGATAGCAACAATGGCTTTGAAAATTTGGATGACAAACTAGAAAGGACTTGTGGATTTGCTCTGTGGTGAGAGGGCCCATTTAGAAGGCATTGGACCTTATGGTTTCAAGAGCCGAACTCTGCATATTTTCCAAGTTCTGATCTGCTCAGATCAGAAACTGATCTCAAGCCTTTCAGCTGGTGCCTGTATCTACGACATGTAAGATGATATGTCTGAAGTCATCAAAATGCAGCCCATATATGTCTCACTCGAACAATGAAATGCTGACGGAACAACCAAAACCGAATAACAAATCAACAAGCTAATCTACATCCTTCCAGCACACTTCCTAAAGCATGATGTAACCACACAATAATACCACAGCCTACAGCTAATATGTCTCACACAAAACCTGAGTACCTGCAAACATTAGGGAGGGCAGACCTAAAGTAAAAATTTGCATCTTTACATTAACTGAAGAACACCTACATCTCTTCTTGCTTTCAGGTCCTGTCCTAGAACTGAACTAGAATCAGCACTAGCTAGTTATTACAAAATGGGGGAGAGGGTGGGAAAGAGTAAAAGCTTTAGAACATTTCAGACTATGATGGAATATTCCAGAAAACAGATTATAAAAATGTGGGAAGACAGTCTTCTCACAGGGTCTGCAGTCCAGGCTTACCAGTTTAACAGAATTCAATAGGTCAAAGAATGAATGGGTATGAAATCTTGACCCAATTAAATCCATGGCAAAAATCCCATTGATTTTTCTGGGACCAGGATTTCAGTCTGGTCACATTGTGTCCAAATGCTGACCTTTTTTAAAAAGCAGCAAATATCACACAGTGTTTTAGGCATTTATACATTCATATTCAAACAAACTGGAATGTTTTTGGGCAAGGAAACATACCTAGGTGACTTTGTTGTCTGGTTAAAATGGGCTGCTGTTCCAGTATACACACTGTAGATGAAAGCATGGACAAAGAAACACACAGGCAGGCAGATGGTGGCCAAGGTGGGTGCTCTTTAGAGCTATGGTTTTTGTTATGAAAGCCCATTACTCCCTAGATCCATCTGAGTTATATTATTCTCAGCAAGATGCAATGAACTCAAATGCTACTCAGGAACAGAAGAGGTTTCCCTGTTGAGTAGATTAAAAGAGGCCAATGCTGTTTGCAAGAGCTGAGTGGGGTGTTCTGGAGCTCCAACACACTGGCACCTGGGCCCCAGGTAGTTAGCTCTCTCACAGCTGCTTAGCCCAAGATCACTGCTCTTCCTCAACAGACAGGACCGTAACAAACAGGCATTCCTAGCAAGGGGGCAGCCTGGGTCCTGACTGTGCATTTGTTCCTTCTGCTTTGAAATCGACACTGCAGTCTCAAAACAATGCTTCCCCACTTCAGCTGGCCACAGCTGAGCAGTGCACTCCATCTGCCTGCAGGCTGCCTGTGCAGGCCTGACATGTGCACCTCGTGTGCTCTTCGCACTTCCTGCCACTGTTTACAGCCAGGCTGCAGAGAGAATTCAAGCGCTCCTGTGCTGGCTCTAGCTCTCCACACCTTTGTAGGCTTCTGCCTGTCCAGAACCGATGCTGGCTCTAGTGCTCTGATATCAGCCTAAACTCAATGCATTACTTTAGGCTAACAAACAAAGGAAAACTACAAGTATAACCTACTCCAAGAGATGAAAGCAAGAGTCAAGAGCCAAGAAATATCAAAGTGATAATGTCAGTTCAACCTCTTCACCAAACAGTCAAGTGGAAAGACTGAAAAGGAGGGCTGCTCTTTTACTCCAATACAGGTCAAATAAAGAGCTAAATACTCTTTCTCCTTCCCATTACTACAGTAGTACTAGAGATTGGGCTTTTTCAAATAGTTTCCCTGTTACAATAAAACATATTTACTTTCTTCATACAGGTATCTCCTCACACAGTTAACCCCCTCTAGGCATTCAGAAAAAGAGAAATCTATTTGTACTAGCTGTATTAGTTCCCAGACCCAGAGCTGGATGAATTGTTTATGGTAATAAGTGATTTGTTTAATTTAGTACATTTTTCTTACTTGTGACTTGACCATCACATTATCCTGACTCCTGTGTTTGTAGGACTAATCATAAATATTCACCAAACAGATTATACAAATACATTTCAATTGATGAGTTGTTTGCAGACCAATGTCTCTGAAAATACCAAAATTACTTTTTAAGCCCCTAAGGGTATGTGGCTGTTTGCATAATTCACATGCCACCATTTCTGACAGAGGAAGCGAAACATTTAAAATAGGAGAATAATGATGGAAGCGTATCAGTTCCTGAACAGATAATAATTATTAATACTAATCTGTATTAAAAATTGTTTACAAAATGTTTAGGACTCTCTAATATTGTTAAACAAACAGTTTAAATAAACAGGACCCATGGAACCAAGAATGAGATGGGATAATGAGTTATGAATTACTTTCTTTCATTTCCAAAAGCTCTGCTACTTCTAATTTGTCTATTATCCTACAGTGCTGCTCTGTGAAGACCTCCAAGAATACTACGTACAATACAAAACCCACATGCAACTAGTCATGGAAATTTAAGTAATACTAACTGAGAGAAATTTGGCTGACTAGGCAAAATGTTATATAGAATAATTTCTTTTGTAAAAACCATTTAAAAAATTACCTCCAATTATGAAAGGAGGAATGAATTAATTATTGCCTTTTTATGAACCACATGGACACTTTGGAGATTTGTGAGAATATTTCTTTTAAAAAAAGCATGTTCGAGTAGAATGCAGAATTAGGGTTAATAGAGTCATCAACAATAATCTGCTGAAGCCATAGAAAAATGACAGCAGAAAACTTCAGGTTTCTGAGGCATAAAACTAAAAGCTTAGAGAATATTTCATGAACTCTAATTTTATCATAAAACCTTAATAGAGCTGGCTGCAAAAATGTACTTCAATTCTTATAAACTCTCAGACTGTCCTGAAATCAGCAAAACCAGAGGTTTTACATAGCTGTTAATAACCTCCAAAGCTTAGTGAGATATTAGAATTTGATTGTATTTTAATATCATGTACAAGATTATCCAACAGCTGCAACAAGCAACATGTAGCAGGACCTCTTCAGGGTCAAACTTTGTGTATAGGAAGAGATGAGATTATTCTGGTTTTATTAGAGAGGAATATGTATGCACACAGGGAAGCAGCAACGTGAATTGTAAGCATTCCAATCCTAATAGCTGCCTATGGGCTCAGATTTCCCAGGATGTTCTGGCACATGGTGCGTGGTTGTCAGGCAGTTTGGGATGATCTCTGGTGTGAGGTTTAGCCTGTAAGAGCAAGTTGTGCTGTCTGCTGGGAGCCCCTGGGTGGTGGCCACACCAAGGGCAGTGAGTGGCACTTTGCATTGCAAGGCTGTGCCTGCTGCTTCTGTGCTGAGGGATGTGCCACTGCCATGTCGGGGGGACCAACACTTCTTGGGCTCAACAGACATTAGGGGAGACACCTAAACATTCAGGTGGCTCCCCACAGGACCCTATGGCTTGCACCAGTAGACAGACTGGACACCTTTGAAATAAAGGATGGATATTTTCTCTGCTTCTTGTGTGGATGACTTCTAAAAAACCATCATATGATTTTTTTTCTCCTCCTCTTTAAACCAGTAAGAATTCCTACCCTCTGAACCCAGCAAGGTCTTTGTAAACAGCAAAGTGATTGTTTTCAATTTCCTGTTTAAAGGAATAGTTTAAGGGAATGCTGGCATGCTGAAAAAATGCAGGCTTTATTTTCTAAGAAAAAAATCCATTATAAAATTAATAAGCACTTATCAGAATTCACATGCATCTCCAAATGAGTAAGCAGATGCTTCCTACTGTGATTTGAAAATGACTTTTCTCTGCTTTCAGTACTTTTCAGTTAAGAATCAGGAATATTGGTCCTTGGTTCCTATGTGGAAATATTTAAAACTCTTTCTAATGTGTTTTCCTATGCAGCCCTGCACAAACATTTCCAGTGTGCTATGACTCAGTACTTTTTTGAAGTAGCAGAAATACAATGAAAAGTCTGTTTCTCATAGTATTTTGGCAGAAAACAGCTCTGTGGGTTGGTGTTGGCAACACCACAGTCTAAGAATAGGGCACTTCTCAGGCAGAAAGTTGTTGAATTTGGACATCAGCTAGGTTTGCCCAGGCGTAAAGAAGCCACTGTCTTCAGGGAAAGGAGTAATTTGGAAATGCTTATCCAACAAGTTAGTGTGCTAGTGTCTACCAAAATAATTATTTCCTGTGAGGAATATTCAGAATGAAGTAATCTCAAAGAATATATTCCATTGGGCGAGTGAGGCTGCTGGGCAGCCCTTTGACACTTCCTCAAAGGGGCTTTCATTGTGTGGAGTGCTCTATTCTAGTTTCAATTGTTCATAAACATGAGTAATGCTTCCTTCCAAGTTTGTGTAAATGGGAAGAACTGCTAAAGTGCAGTGCTTCACCATGCATGCTCTCTGCTGATAGCACTACTACCATCATTGTGAAATGCAGGGCAAGACAAAAAGTAACACAACAATGAGGAAGTGAAAGAGTAAAAGCTTTTAAAATGAGCTTGAACATGACAGCCTTAAAACCTAATATACTGAGCTGAGCCTGGGCTGTGATGGTTCTGATGAAGCCAGAGGACATCAAAGTGTTTTCTCTAGCTAAGGCTTTACCCATAAATACAGGCTATACAGATTGTTCCCTTCAAATAAAGGCAATTCCTTGGGAGCCTCAGCTACAGCATTCCCTTACTATGGGTAACATTTGCCAAGTGACTCAAATGTCTACACCACCAGTTTGATTTCATTCTTACTTTGCCCCAGGGCTCTGGATTCCTGATTATCCATACCATTCATGTGCTGCTTTTGGCAGCAAAAATTTTGGTCAATTATTTCCCTTCAAAAGGAAATGCTGGCACAGATGGCAGGGAAGCCAAGTCTAGTCAGATCATATTGGATGTGTAATCCCTGGGCGGGCTCCTGTTCCATGGGACTGCCATTCAGTACAACCCCAGAAAGCTTTCTTCCCTCAGCAGCCCTCTACAAATCTTCAGACAGGACCTCCCATGACACTCCAACTTGCCCTCAGCGATGAAAACACAGTCATAGCAGACAGAAATATTTCCACTGGTACTTAGAGATCTATGTAACTTCTCTGGAGAAGATGTACACAGTCAGGTCTGGAAGCTGCTTTTTTTGCACAAAGATGAATTTTGAATTTGCTCAAGATTTCTAGGTCTTAAGGTCTTAAGTTCTTTGGAAGATGTTTCCTCTTATTTAAAATTGCTTGTAATATATCTGCAGTGCTTATTATCTCTTTTGTCTTCAGCAGGACAAAGGAAGTAAATGATCTCCCTTTGAAAAAGTGAGACATGCCAAACTCCTTCCTATACAGGACAACACTACTTTGTTGCCGTATCTTCCATGGTAATATGTAGGGTTCTTCACCTTCTCTACCCAAGAAGAAAAAGCAGCAAGCAATGCACTCAACAAAAATCCTTCTTCTAGCTCTAATCTCTAAAAGCTTTTATCACACAAGATCTAGCATACATAGGTACTCACCAGTGGGCCTTATTTCAGGTGTTCCTACCTTAACACTGTCCTCTAATGAAGCAGCAGCCATATGACAGATTACAGGCAGGTGACAGAAGGAGTTAATCATACAGCTTTGAGCCATTCTTCCCCTACTTGTTAATCTACCTCCTTTAAGACTTGTTCTAACAGTTCAAACCAGGAATATGTATAGTCAGAAGAAATGGTTACAACTTTGAAACTTGGATGAGATTTTTAACTTGATAAGAGCCAGGAATGTACATGTATGAACTCCTGCCCCTTTCCCAACAAACACTAATGAACAGCTTCATTGCTAGCATTAAAAATATTCAGTCTGTCAAGGAAATGTTTCTTTTCTCAAATAGGGAAGGCTTCTCTCAAACTCTCTTTCAGGTTTGTATGTGTTTGATGTCAGCACTTAGTCCTATTTAGTGACACATTAGGATTGCTATATTGAGGGCTGGAAACAAAAATTTACATCTTTCTAAAAGAGAAAGTTCCCTTTCCGCCATAACACATCATATTTAGTTCTGGCCCCAGAAGGTTGCTATGTACCAGACATCAGTTATAACATTTTAAGTTACAGAAAAACAACTTAAAATTCCCTCTGAAGTATAGTGATATTTCCTTCTAAGGGTAATACTTGCAATGTTATATGAAGGTACCTGGACTTGCAAAAGGAAGGATATAAAAACACTTGGAACATAGTGAAAATTCATCGGTGTGCATGAGGAATGACAACATGGAATCAAGGCCATCAGAAAAGTGGTCAGACCTTGCAACTTATGCAGCTTACCAGGGCTATTTGTAGAGGTTCCTAGCTACTTGTAGAGGTTCCTAGCTTTGCCACTAACCCAAGGCATGTCCTTGGGCATGTCTCTTCACCTTGCTGTGATTCCATTCTCCATTTGTAAAGTGAGGATAACAACATGCCATTTTATGAAGACCTTCAGGTGACAAATGAAACATCACACCTTGGGCCAACTTACTGGACGTAGCAGGAGGTGAATAACATACAGACTTTTTTGTCTTCCTAGTTACGAATAACATGTCAGTTTGTTACACTCTTTCTGTCACCCTACTTCTGCACCTTTACAGCACACTTGCTTATAAGCAAGATGTGAAAGAATCAACCTTCCATTTGTAGCAAGGATGCATAGCACTGTTCAAAACAAATCATTACTTGGAGCAGCAATGGAAGAATCAAGATGTTTAAGACTTGCAGTTGTAAGAAAGAAAGCATTTACTTTAGCAGCTAACAACATACAAGCATGCAGAACAAGGAAAAGAACACCTACCTAGACTACTCA
Source organism: Chloropsis cyanopogon (assembly GCA_013400585.1). Classification (NCBI taxonomy): domain Eukaryota; kingdom Metazoa; phylum Chordata; class Aves; order Passeriformes; family Irenidae; genus Chloropsis; species Chloropsis cyanopogon. The sequence continues at coordinate 60,522 of WEZZ01020556.1, forward strand.
CTCAAGGTCTGTGTCATGATTCTTTATGGTAGGGAAGCAGAGGAAGATTGTCTTGGACAATTGTGAAATTTAATCTTACTACGTAGTTGCAGGACAGTAGAGGGATATAAAAGTTTATTGTCTATAGTAGTTACAAGGGAATTTTAGAGACCTACTGTCTCCCATCAGACTGGACTCTTCAGAAACAAGTGAATGATAGTATATTGATGCAATTATTCTTCTGGTATGCATATACATTTTTATTTGCTTGAGAACAAGAGTATGTGCTGGCAAAAATTGTGGCACTATGCAACTTCCAGTGACTGAAGGAAGGCTTCATTTATTTTAAAATTACCTTCTAAACTATCCACTTGTTTAATCATAACAAATCTGGAATGTCTTTCTTGACTTTAACAGCTGAACACTTGGCTGAGGATATGTGGGTCATTAACTCATTCTTTAACGTAAAGGCAAACTGGCAGCCTGCTTGGGATTTTTTGGTACTCTTAAAGATATCCAGAAATATCCTTCAGAAACCTTTTAGAAGGATATTTTCCTTCAGAAACCATACTTGATCCTGTTAGATCTCTCTGAAACTCAGGTCATAGCTCCTGTCAGTGCTTGGTTTTTAAACAGTAAGTATGAAAAGCTATGATCGAATACCTAGACTGCTGTTTTATTTACATACAGTGATGAGTAAAAAGCCCAAACCCATACTCTAGATTCTTGTGTACCCTGGAAAACTATTTACAAACCTTTAATTTACTTCTCTTGGACTGCAATTTCAGCCATTTTGTGATGGGATGGAAACTTTTTTTTTTCCCAATCATGGCCAAATGGCATTTTTTAGCTCTTTCAGTGCTCTCACAGCTCCAGTTCTACTGAAATTACAGTGTTCGTCTGGATTTCCATTGCTGTGACAGCAAGCAGATCCTGTCTGCCAGTGTACAGACAGACTCAACAGACTGAAATATGAATTGAAACTGGGGTAAGAATAGAAGTCAATACTGCCTGAATTAACGTTACTGCAGAACATCCTTGGGTAATGCTCAGGATATAGAAGGAGAGATACTTTGAGAAGTGGGAGAATAATGAAAATTTTAAAGTGAGGGAGTAAAGACAGAGATTTTCACACATTCTTTTTTCCTAGATAAACTTTTATGTGGTTCATCCTAAGTACAAGATGGCTTGCTGAAAGCTAAAATATCTTCTTCCCCTGCCCTCAGGATAATTTTGGCAAAAGAGAAAGATCACACATGTGAAGTGGCAAAGCCGAGTATCTAAGTGATTGGAAACTAACTTTTTAAATTAGAGGAAGAGATGCAATTTTGAGAAGGAAAGGAGCCATACTCTCAGGAACACAAGGGTTTTAAAATCCTAGAAAACCAAGAAGTGCAGATGAGCCAAAAGCTATTTGGAGGGAGGAAAAGCAGCCTTCCTTACTCCAGAGATCAAAGAAGTAATGATTAGGCAAAACCAAAATCATAACTAAAAAAAAGAAGCTCTGAAAAGGGCAATACTGGTACCCCTATTCATCAACACAGAGATAAATGATCCATCTCATCTTGGTCTCTAGAGCCACAGTGGATAATTGCCCAGTGGCCCCCCTTTCCTCTCCTCCATTCCACCAGTCCAGTCCCTGTTTGCAATCAGTGCCATGGTCTGTCCTCACAATGGGAGAGGCACATGAGGAGCAATAAGGGATGGAAGGGAATAAATGGGACCTCACCCAGAGAGTGCGCACTGTCCCCTCAGGTTTTTGTTAATGTGTTCTTAGAGCAGGATCTCTTCCTGCACAGCTGTTTCCATAGTCTGGTTTCCACCTGAATGGTGTCCCTTTGCCAATGTATGCCAGGGAAATTAATGGCAGAATCTCTCTCTCTGCAGTATATTCTGCTAATTCTGTGATGAGGGTAAAATGCACTCCTTGTGCATTTGCAGTCCATATCCCAAATACAGAAAGGATCTGACAGCCAAGATGCTATTGTGTAAGTTGAGTTACCAGAGCCAGAAGACGTTACCAGAGCCAGCAGTGGGTTTTCATCTCTGTGACAGCAATTCAGCAAAAAGGTACTGAATTTTGCAACTTTTTTGAGGGATTCTCACTACAAGTTAAGCTGAGACTATTTAATTGGCAACTGCAGGTACACTACATGACTCAAAAAAATTGTCAGGACATTTATCTAGATACCACAAAAGTGGGCTAAGAAAGAGGGATTCCTTTTTTTTTTTTTGTCTCTTTTGTATTTTTTAATTAATTTGAGGAAATTCCAAAACTTTGAGTATTGCAGGAAACTAACACTGTTTACAAAAGAATATTGTTTAAACTTCTAGACTGTAGATAAATATACCAGCTAAGGCTGTTCATAAATTGCATTTGTAATTTCTGATAAAACATGGTCTAAAGGCTTCAGATACTGAGGGATATGAAGGAATAGTACATGGTCCTTCATCCCTTTCTATAACTGCCCAATTTTCAAGAAAAGTCTTCCTGCTAAACACCTTCCCTTTTCTCTCAAATAAATCAAAGATAGTGACAGGCATTGATACAGTTAAATATTTCTACTTTGGTGGACCAAAGTAGTTAATAACCAGAGCTCCTCATAGTTATGAATGCCATCATCTGGCTCTCACAACCTGCTCTTTCGAGGGAGGAAGTGACATTGAGCTTGCAAAGCAAAGGAAGAGAGAGCGTTTACCTGATGAGCTGAAGAAAAAACTTCACATAAGGCAGCCTCCATGAAAGCACCGACTGAACAATGTGCTTGCTGCATGCTGCCTTTACTCTCGATGTAAATTGGATTACAGTTGCACTCATTCATAAATTGGGGTATTTTTCAAAACATGAAGGTATTCCAGATCGCTATTTCCTGCACTGTTGGCTCTGCATTCAAGGCAACAAGTAGATGCAGAGAAATACCTATGAACAAACCACTGCCCAAATATATCAGTGTTCCCAGGGGCTGGGAAAACAGGCAGAAGCACCATGGCAGGCCAAGAGAGGAAGATTTCTGCTCCTAGGAGGGAGGAAAGGTGAAGGTTCCTGAGCACTCAACTTCCTGAGAGGCCAGGTCTGGCCACCAGGAACTTGGAAACTGGTGTTTGCATCTCCCATCATGTTGGAACCAGGATACATGTATATGTACTCTTGGTAAATAAAGAGCACTGCATCCCTGGGGAAGTCCGTTCCTCCCTGAGAGGAGCAGCCTTGCAGAGCCCCAGACTGAACCACTCTTTGCAATACAGGGCTGACAGTCTCTATCTTGAAATGCAGGCTTCCAGCACCTTTTAATCATTACTGAACTTTGCAGAGGCAACTTCTTAAGACTAAAATCATCAAAAAATTTAACTTCCTGTTCAAGCATTGCCGTTACAGTAGTTTTACTTGGCAGTGTATCACGTGCTGGAGAGGGAGGAGAAGGAGAGAAACTGTGTGAGCACCTGAGGCTGCAGCCTGGCCACACAGGGGAGGAAGGCTGGTGCTGTGGGGCCCTGGAAGTTGCGGCAGTGCCTGCAGGGGGTGGAGACAAGGCAGGAGGCCCACCATTAACACCATGCTCCTGGGGATCCTCGTGGTGCTCTGCTTCATCCCCACTGCTGATGTAACAGGTAACAAAAACCCTCCACATTTCAATCCTTTCCCGTGTTTTTTTCTCACTTTGAAGGTCTGGGAAAGGGGAGAGGAAGCATGCTGCTAAATCTGCAAATGGCCAATTTTTCTCCTGCCACAAGTATCCCTCCAAGATGAGACCCAAGAGCTTTCTTTTAATTTGACTCCTCACTAGATCCATTTGGAAATTGCATGCATAGGTAGAGGGGTGTTTATTTCACCTACCCCCTGGGCTTTACAAGTTCTGCTCACAAGCACCTTTTCTTGGGGCAGTGGGTCTGAGCACCTGTCTTGGGGCAGACTCTCCACATCCCCAAATCTACTTGTAAAGCTTTCAGTTCCCCCATGGCCTGGCTTGCTGTCATGGGCTCTGGTGGTGACTACAACAACATCCTCACAGGATTAGCAAATAAATGCTCAGAAGCAGAGTTGCTTTCTGAGCTCAAAGATGGAAGGATGGGACTTGCCAAGTTTTGCATAGTTTAGTGGTTTACTGATACTTACTAGACATCTAGTTTCTTTCTGAAGATCTTCAGGAAAAAAATATTTTTGTGATTTTGAAATCCTGAGTCTTAGTGAATCTTCCTGACTCTTCAGTTGTTGTGGTTGAGGGTATTTATCTTGGTGTTGGTTTGCTGATGTAGCGTTCCTATGTTCAAACCTAACATGTCTTTCCAATGGGTACATTAAAATGCAAAGCAAGGCAAGGGATGCTGGCTTTTGCTAGGATAATCTTGAGACAGACAATTTTTCAGACTGCTGCTGTGAACTGTTGTTATTGTGTCTTCTCCAAATATCAGTGTTTTGTATTTTCCAGGGAAGTTACAGATAGGAATAAAAATCTGGTTTCCAGTACAAAATTTTTAACACAGAGAACATCTTAAAAAGTCCCTTTTTCTAGTATGAGAGATGCAATTGAGTCTATTTTTTTATTTCTACATTATTTTTCCGCAGTTCTTTTCCTCAGTGAAGGCATTGTAGTTTGCATGATGCTGATTTACATTTCTTTAAGAAATCATAGGTTTTTTCTTCTTTGTCCTTTCCCATGTTTATAATTAGGTGTTTGCAATATCATAATTATTTCCACAGCAGGCCCCTGGATTGTCAAAGAAGACACTAATTCCAGGAGGGGATAAGTATCAGCAGTAGGTTTACAGTTCTGAACAAATTTCCATGAGGTGTGAACAGCTTTTAAGCAGTGCTTTTGAATTGCAACAAAATAAATTACAGTGTGTGCTTCTCAGACACAGGGGTTATGCCATGGTTTTGTAGACACATATACCCTTGCTTTGCATGAAGAACTTGTGTTTCTCCAACAGACTCACCAAGATTTTTCAACTTCTTAAAGAGAAGCACATGAGGTCATTTGCTTCTCAGGGCTCTCATCCTTTCCCCATCTATTTTCTTTCTTCATTTTTAAGGAGATTGGTCCTTAGTACATGGAAAACATTAAGGCAGGTCAAAACCCAGCAGGACTTCCTCAAGCAATGAAGTGCACTATAAGCCTCAGGTATTTTGGTTTGGGAAAATCAACAGATTTCATCCTGTTGTTAGACTATATCAGTGGCTGCTGCAGGTTGAGTTTAAATCACAGAAAGGGACTTGAAATACTAGTTTAATCATTTCCCTTTTGCAGAAACACTAACATTTACAAAGTTTGTCTTTCTCCCCTTTTTGTTGGCTAAATAATTACCTTGCTGTGGACTGTCAGATCAAGTGTCTGGTATTTTGTGAAATAAGTAACATAAGGAGGTTCCCACTGCAGTGTACCACAACTGACCTCATCTTTTTACTATCCACAAAACCTTCTGGCTTTATGGTCTCTGGGGGTTAAAATCAACTTCTAACTTACCAAGATTACCAGAATGCAAAAGATGGATGAGGCAAAGTTAGCTGAGAGTAGGATGACATCAACTAATTCTTGTTTTAAAAAAACAAATCACAAACTGCCAAGAAAAACCCCTGTGCTCACACTGGGTTTGATTAAAGAGTGTCACTTGGGCTTTCTGGAGTACTCCTGCAGTACTTAGAGCAAAGCAGGAGAGTTGAGCAGAAAGCAGGTCTGTAAGGGCCAGAGAGAGAGGATCCCCCCAGCTGCATATCAGACACACAGCTGGGTGGCCTGAAACCAAAGTAAAAGAGAAGGACCCTTGTACCTGGGAAAGAAGAGTAAACATAATTGAACAACAAACCACCAGCAGCAAAAACAAAATAGCTTTGTTCATAACGTATCTGTGTGCCTTTCTGCCTGTGGCTTAAACAAATTCCTTTCAGTTTTTTCAGTTAAGTTTTTCCCTATCCCCCCAGGGAATTAGGTGGGCCATTTCTTTCCTGTGCTTACATAAATGCCATCTTAGATACCTTGCTCTGGAAAATAGCTTCTTGAAGTCAGGTGGCATAAAAAAGGAAGAAGAGTACTAAATATTTTAGCAGAATACTTTTTTCCAATAGCTGATGATGATTCATGAAGAGTTCGGGAGAAAAAAAAAAAAAAACACCACCTCAAAATAGTTATTTTCCATACTTTGTCAACCCTATTTCACTTTCTTGGCGAACATAAAGAAAAAACTTAAATGAAGTTTTGCTTGCATTTTGTTCAATGCTCAGAGAGTCATTATTTTGCAGGTATTATAGATGGATGGCATTTTGTTTCATGATCCAAAAGACCCTCACATGTGATTACAAGAAATGTCCAACACTACAAATAATCTATAAAAAAGCTTAACAATCATTCAGAGATCTTACACACCATTGCGTATAAATCCTAAGATCCTGAGAAGGCTTGCAGCCTGTGCACACTGACTGAAATGATTTTACATTTTTCAAGTCACTGCTTTTTGAAACTGTAAACAATGATTTTTCATAACTGCTGTTTTCCTGGCTGGGCAAGGCCAAGATATAGATATTTATTACAACACAGCATGACTGAACAGAGCTCTGAAGTGGCAATCATAACCCTAGTTAGGGGAATGGAAACACCTACAAAATGTTTCAGAGTTTCACCATTTAACAAACCTAAAGTGACACTTTAGAGGAAAAACTGTCTCTGTGAAGGCAAAAGCAGCCTCAGCCCATGTTTGCTCAGAATGGGCTAGATCCTACTAAGAATGTAGTCAAATCCTATTCAGATCACATGGGAAGTGAGGGATACTAGGCATTACTCTTGTCATCCCCATGAAACTAACACACATTTTATTATGACTGACTTTCTTCAATTCAAAAAAACCTCCCAGTCCAGAGGAGGAGGACGACAGCAGGGCTTGTCCAACATGCCAGTGGGGCAAGCTTGCCTTGCCCCTGTTGGCACTGAAGCCCAACCAGTTCATGTGGTGCTAATGAGTTCTGCTTATAAATGAAAACAAAAATATCTCCTTTAATTTAGATTTGAACTAGTAGAGCCACTTTGTGAAAGTGGATTTGGGTGCTTAGCTTCAATCATGTAGGAGCTGTCTTCATTTAATGACCCACAAATGAGCTTTTCCCACTGCTCAGCCAGTCTGCATCCCAGCATCAGCAGCACAGAGCTGGGTTATCAAGCCTAGCCTGGAAGGCAAGGCAAACAGATTGGCTAATAAACACAAGAGGTGAAAATAAGTTGAAGGAATTTATTGTTTTAGGTGGGTGTTTCAGAAGAGACTGGTTGCCAATTAGCACTGTATCATGGCAGGGACATAAATAGTCCAGAGCTGTAGTTAAACAGTGGAGTTCAAGGCATGAAGTGCAGGTCTAAACATCAGGAATACAGGTTAGCTGATGACAGCAAAAGAGAGGGGGGTAAGTCATTGGGATCTGCAGAAGAGTCTAAATAACATCTGAAGGGAGTCCCTCAGTGATGAGATTTTCAGTGTTTTCTGACTTTCCCCTGGCCATAGAGAAAATATGATCAGGCTGAGCAATAACTATCCATTCGTTTTCTGTAAGTACTCACAATGAAAACAGGCAAGCACTTTTTGAAGTGTAATGCTTCTATCTGTTCTAGGACCCTATCTGTCTCAACTCTGAGACAGAAAAGGTCTCATCTGAAGGTGTATTCAGGGTTGACAGTCAGAGTTGTAGTAGTGCACAAATGCTGCAAAGCAAAAGAATAACAATGTCTCAAGTGAGATGCATTGAATTCTGCTGTGCTAAAGGTGGAACAATTCTACTGCAGACTTGCAAATTGCCACGTAGGCCAAAGATCAATTTTCTGGCCAAAACAATATGATCAAATACCTTATCTAAAGGGGTGGAATCCTCACCCCTGACTAGAATACCTTATAAGCCTATGTGAGTGCTTTTGTCGGAAAATGCTGATTCAAGGAAACTGAATTGTTTTGCTGAAATGTCTTCATTTTGATGAAAAGTCACCACAGGCACCACCTTGAGTAAAGACTCGCCTTCTCTATTCTTACTTAGCCACTCTGTCCTAGGATTTGAAGATCCTTGTCTCTTTCAGCTAGAAAGCCTGGAAATGTTATCCTTCATCCAAAGTTTTCACAGTGTTTTGGTTGCCTGCAAAGGTGGGATTTCAGAGCGGTTATGAGCTCTCCTCCACCCCCTCACTAACAATGTTGAGCAAAGAGACACAAAGAGGATAGGCTACAATCTTTCTTTGCTAAGGATAGGCAGTAGAGCATTCCCTGTCTCACATCTCCTCCTCTCATTTGAAGCAAGGGCTGGTAAATTAGACTTTCAATGAGAGAATTAACAACTTCAGCAGTTTCACAGGTTCTCCTGGTAACTGGAGAACCTGCTAGCCAAAGGTTGTTTTTACTGCCCACACCCTACCACTAGTCCTTGCCATCTCATGCATCTCTTAGTGTTTACTTTACTCCCTGGGCCACATTCATCTCAAAGGAGTATCCTGCTCAAGAGGCTGGGGTACATCATCTTCTAGTGCAGGCATGAATACAGTAAGCTATGTCTCATTGTTTGGCAGATGATAGCACAGAGGTCTACATGTCAGAAAACATTTCCTGTTTATGTATCAGTCTGGTCAATTAAAATTCAATTATACATTCATGTGACATGCTTTTTTCAGGCCATTCAAGTGCTAAGTGTCAATGCTGTGTCAAATTAGTCAGCTCCTGAGTCCTTTGAGAGATTAAGAATCTACTACAGCTGCTGGCTAGAGAAATTACTTATTTTACATTAAAATGATAGCAGTTCATGCTTTTAGTTTTCATTGCCCAAGGTCCAAACCCTTGAAATGGTTCAGCAAATCCACCTGCAGACTCTTCAAGAGTCCTTGGATTAAAAATAAAATGTATAAATAATATTCTCTTATCTGACTGCAGTGTCAGTTCATAGTATTTTCACTCCATAATGTTCCCTGGGCAACTGCTGGCTAAGTAGAGGATAGACTTAGATGGCCTTACATATACACACATGCACACAGATGCAGGCTAGGCTTCTGAGCTCTGATGTTAAATCTTAATCACGGGCCACTGCCTCTGCTAGTGTTCTGACTCTGAAGAAAAACACTCTTGTTCTCATAGTCTCTCCTAGAGACTGTGTAATTATTTACATGCAGGTGGATTGCTGCACCAATAGCTCCTGTGAGAAACTGCTTCTGCAGATGGGTGGTTTTGTACTCCCTGGTAGGGGAGAGGAGATATGGAGAAGAGTTGCATGGGAGGATGTGGGGTTCTGAAGTCTCATACTATATTTTATAAACAAGTGCTTTTCTCACTTTCTCCCCTCCCTTCCAGAAAACAAGATTTTAGTGGCTCAGCATCCTTTGCTCATTGTAGCTAACCAAACTGCAACTCTAGTTTGCAACTACACATACAATGGGACAGGGAAGGAATTTCGAGCTTCGCTACACAAAGGAACGGACAGTTCAGTTGAAGTTTGCTTTGTTTCATGGAACACAACCAAAATTAGCAGCAATTCAAATAAAGAATTCAGCTGCCGGGGGGATCATGATAAAGACAAAGTCATCTTCAATCTTTGGAACATGAATGCCAACCAAACTGACATCTACTTCTGCAAAATTGAAGTCATGTATCCACCCCCATACGTCTACAACGAGAAGAGCAATGGGACTGTCATTCATGTGAAAGGTAAGCTAAAAAACCTCTGTAGGCCAATATCCTCCCTATACACACTCCCTACATAATGGCTGGAGGGAGTTTATTTCCTTAAAGAAAAAAAAAATTTGGATTGCCTAGTAAAACTACATTCCTGCTCTGGACTTTCTGAAGAAGAGATCTTAAAATGATGATTAATAAAAATGACACATTGGAACAAGGAATAAATAAGCAGAGATCGATGTTTTTAATTTCATGTACTTACAGTTTTCTTTGCTCTTTCCTTAAAGAGACACCCACCCAAATACAAGAGCCTCAGTCAGCCATTCCTTTGTGGATTCTGGCAACAGTGACTGGAATTCTTGCACTCTACAGTATGCTAATAACTGCAGTTTTTATTAACTATTGGGTAAGAAACTTGTCTTTTCCTTTGCTCTGTATGCTCTAGTAGTTCATTCCTCAGGCGATACTTGCCGTGTTTACCACTAACTCACTGATACCCCTTCAGTACAGGATGACAGTGTTTATTCATCCCATCTATGTATGCACATCCATGGTGTACCCGAAAAGAGCTGAAATACCAGATGCTCTCCAGGTGGGCAGTCAGCCTCTGCAGTAGAGTCCTTCAGCAGATAGTAATGCCACAGTGTTGGCAGTGCCCTGCACACCAGCAGTACTGGAACACTTCTGCCAGCTGAATCTGTCAGGGAAATTTAGATCTACAAGAATTTCTGGCAAAACCCTATGAGACTATACTGACAGGAGCTCACCTACAATAAAACAATCTATAGGGAGCCCACAGCCCAGGACTATCTGCACTGGTGTCTTGTGCCTATCCAGCAATTCCATTGAGCAACCACTATTTCTGGCAGCTTGACTAAAAGGGAATAGGAGCACCTGGATCTCAGTAGTCCCATGTCTGTACATCAACAGTAAGAAAGCTGAGACAGCCTTATGGCTCATAATTTTTGCTTTCTACTCTCTCTGGAGAGTTGAGTGGCCCAAGTCACATCCAGTTCTCCTCCTGGCATGATAGGGACAGCAGAAGGACATTTTCCTTGACAGGTCTTAGGACTGTGATCTCCAGAGCCAATTTACATTACTTACTCCGTGTGAGAAAGACTTGAACATAGAGAACTCAATTACTTGCACTCTGACTTTCCCCTCTAACTTTGTTGTTAAATAGCAATTTTCAACACAACAATTATGAGGTAGCCTATATAGAGGGTTCAGAGTCCCTGCCAGGTTAAATGTAGCATGTATACAGAAAGCCACTGTCACTGCTAGCTGAAGCTTAAGATCTGCTAAGTGTTTCACAAAAAGACACTTTCTCAATCTGTGGCTATTTCTAATGGAAAACAATCAAAGGGGGCACTGCCGCAGGAAAATGAAAAGGCCGGTTAAGTGGTTCCTCTTTGTGCCCTATTGTAGAGGCTGACTCTGAGGAGAGCTGAGGAGATTACGGAGCAGCTGCTGGTGTTACAGTGCTGTGCTGCTGTGGCTGTGCCGCAGATGAGATGTTATAGCTTCAAATCCATCATTTACAATCTGAACCATTTTCTCTGTGCTGTATTCATTTGCTACCTAATGGCTTCACACTTTGCCACTAACATGTCTGCCCCCAGCAAGGGTGACAGGCTGCATTGCCATGTGTGCTGTTTCCTGCATCAGTTTTTACCTGCGGTTATTACTGCTGGCAGTAGTCTTCACCTAATATGTATTCTGATTGTGGATGTATTTAGAGTGTTGTTGAATGTAAATACAGCTGCCTAGAAGACATAGTGAATTGTAAAAAAAGGTCCTAATTGTGATACTTGACAGACATGGCAAGCCTGATCAATTCCTGAAAGCAGCTAAAGGTTTTTCTGTTTTCATACAGTTCTTCCTTCCCTGAAGGAAATCTGCTTTCTATTGCAAAAGTAGCAGTCTTTCATCCTGTAACAGCCCAACAATCACTCATGCTAGCAAAATGTCTTTCTCCCATGCAAAACTACCTTCTAGGTGAATTAGAAATCCTGTATTATGGAGATGAACACAGAGATAAAGCTTTTGTATCTAATGCTTTACATGCATTGACTGCATTACATGGCTTAAGCAGTATGTAACTTACATTCAACACTTTGCATATACATGATATTAATATTAAAAAGCTTAAAATATTTCATAGTAACTGCCCTCTCTGCACATACAACAAAATTCAGCCATCAGATTTTCTAAGGCAAACCTCCTCCAATTCCACAGCATCATATGCATGTATACTGCAGCACATGCAACTATTTCTGTACATGGGAAGGAAATTTCAGTAAAAAGGAGATTACAAAAGAGGGTATGATCAGTATTAAGGAAAAAGCATGGAAGCACTTTACTTACCCCTGATCAATAAAGCCTTAAGCTATGTAAAAACCACCAATCTTTTGCACAGCCTGCAGCAGTCAGAGGCTGAAATGCTGCTGTAGCCACATATTTCCTTTGTGATTTTAGGCAAATTATTTCACCTGTCTTCTGCTACGCTTATTTCTGAAAGAGCCGCTGCTTCCCTTGTCTCGCAGGGGCATTAAAAGCAGGAATCCAGCAATGAAAATAAGATTTTTGAGGCCCAGATAAGGAGACATAAAAGATTAACATCAGCTCTGATTGTTTCACTCCTTGAAGGAAGGTTCAGAACAACATATGCATTGTGTCTTATTGCTGTAAATAGTACGAAAAACATAGTCCGGGCTGATTTTTCATGCTCTTTTTCTGTTTGAATTAAGCTAATTTCTCTTTACATCCTAATAAATGAGGACTGCCTTCACAGCTGAAACTCTGTTGTTTCTGCTGAATCATTCCACAGATGAGAGAGGCAAGATGATGGTGAGAGGTTTGTATCCTTGGTGTGTAGCATTCCTTTACCTGAAGAACTAACACTGTAAATCTCTCATCAGATAAGCTGGAGACTTACTTTCAGACTGGGCAAATTCCATAGATTATTTGATGAGAACATGTGTTACAATTCTTTTGTAAATGTATTTAAACCTGAAACTGCCTTACAAATATGCCTGCTTCCCTGAACAAAGAGCTAGGGCCAGAACTGCCAGCTGTTAACAGGAGAGTTTTCACAGTTGTCTTCACCCTTCTCCCACAGCAAAAATCCAGAAAGAATATGTACCATCAGAGTGACTACATGAACATGACTCCCCGGCACCTGCCATACCAGAAGAACAAGGGTTACCCATCCTATGCACCAACTCGAGACTACACTGCCTATCGCTCCTGGCAGCCCTGATCCCACCAGGAGCCCCGTGTGCTTCTGGGCACTCACTTGCTCTGGGGCATGGAAGGACAGCCTCTCATTTTTTCATCATGTTTGTTGCTATTGATTACGGGCACCTACGCCATAGCAAGTATTAACTAAACTTTGATCTACTAAAAGAAAATCCAGACCAACAAACCAATATAAAAAGGGGCGGGGGGGTGGAAGGCGGGAAGTAAAAAAAGAATTTTTCTCCACAATGGCTGGAAATGAGGTCCAGCTTGTGTTGAGGGTTGTCAGTGGATAAGATGGAAAGATGGCATCAGACCTCAGAGCTGGTTTCTTCCTAACACTTGTGGTTTTGCTCAGCTGTTGGAAGAAGCAGAACTTCTGATCTATTCCAATAACTACTACTTTAGATTTAACCCTTAATTGCCTTCCCTGTGTGTGTAATCCTCATATTGTTGCTTTTAAACCTGGAAAAATGTAAAAAATAATCTTTTTTTCTCTGTAAGACAAAGACATAGTTTGAAGTTAAAAACACATGCTTAAAAGAAAGAGGAGAAGGTCAGTCGGAAGGCATCCAAGCTATTACGCTATGGAGCAAATGATGTGCTGGGACAAATCAAACTAATAGAAAACTAATAAGCCTTCAACATGTGAGTACTTAGGCTGGACACTTTGTAAATGTTCATAAGGCCATCTCCAGTCATGACCAAGCAACTTCACAGACTGAAAAAGCAAGCAACCTGAAGACAAAATCAAGACAAGTGGGAGATGAAGGAAGATCTGTCTTCACCATCAACAACCCCATTTCTTTTTTGTTTGCCTTCTGCATCAAGGGAATGCAAAGTCATATATGAAGCATTAGAAACAGAGAGCTCAGATTTTGAGAAGATTTTTTACTTTTATTTTTGAATTTGAGAGTTCAGAAGGTATTCTCCTGAGTCCTCATGAAAATTCATGCACATCTTCTGGCACCTAGGTTGTACTAGAACTCTTTCAAAAATCTGGGTTGACTTATGAGCAACTAAAGACCACTTAAATTTTTTTTCTCCTGAGTGTCTGGTTTTTGGGGTGTGAGAGGCTTCTTCATTCTCAGCATTGTAAACTGGACATGCAAGTTCTCAGACATCTGCAGGATCTGCTCTGGGCACTTTGAGGATATTTGTGTTATCTGGAAGTTAATTTTCTCTCAGAAGATGTTCTTCAGGACTGCTCCATGCCAGAGTAGGACAAAGTCTTTAGTAAAACATGATCCATTCTTTCAATCTAGTATATTTACAATAACAAGACATTGTAAATGGTAAATGGAGTTGCCTTGGCATAAAATCCCTTTTCATACTGAGGAGACAATGTTTATTTTATAAAGATTACTGAATAAACAATTAAAAGAAACCACATTCCCACCTTGAAATAAAATTTGGATTGTACAACATTAAATTTCCTTCAAACTGGGATCAGAAGATTCTTTCTCTCTTTGAGAAGACAGGACAAAAGTAGAGATGTGGAAGCATGACAACAATCTGCTTTGATGTCTTAAGCCAAGTAAACAACTTTGGCACTTCCAAATTGAAAGTTTGATTTGAGTTTGCTGACTGGGCCCCAAACCTTCCACTCTGAGTCTTATATCACCACGAACCATGTTCCTGGAGGGTGCTGTGCCACCTCTGAGCAGCAGGTGTGCAAGGTGCAAAGTGCCCCTTGCCCCAGCCAGGGACAGCAGAGCCTCGATGGCAATGGTAAGCAAGGCCCAAGAGGCAGTGCTGGGCCTTCAGCATGAGAATGCAGTCATGGACCTGGCAGGCCCTGAGAGCCTTGGTCTGGTTCAGTTCAGCAAACTCAAAAGCTTATGATTGAACGGAAGAACTTCAAAGTCTTATTTATTTCTTCTCCTTTCCCCTCACCACATCCAAGGCTGACAATTTTCCACATACAATTTTTACTCTTCCTGAAAAGCCCCCACTGCACCTTTGTACTGCAGCTGAGGCAGCAAGGAACACGTGCACGGAGCAGAGGGGAGGGAGCCAGGCAGGACCCACGGGCACCACTGCATGGTCCCAGCCTGGCTCTCCTTGCTGGCACTGACAGCAGGATGCTAATGTCTTGCCACCTCCCTTCTTACTTGGAGGGGAGATACGGATGGTCCTGTGCTAGGGCACCCAGCCACTGCCAGCAGAGAGCAGCAGGCTGAGCACAGCTCTCTGTCAGGGTATGGCACTGTATCACCAATTTCCAGGCTGTCACTATGTGACACAATGACATGTATTATCACATGTGCTGTGGAAAACCACAACTTCTAATGCAAGTATAAGGTGGGATGGAAAATGTGTATCAAACCCACGAAACAGGATAGATGTTCTTTTTGTAAACTGCATATATACATATTTAGGCACAGATGCATCTATTTCATTGCATCTGTATTCCCTAGAGTTTTATTATACTTTTTGCAATCTCCTTTTAAAATTATTAAATAGATACAGTAAATTAAATCTTGAATGAATGTATTAGGCCTGAGGCTAGTCAGAGGAAAGTATTGCTTTCTAAAGCAAATATTGGTATAATTTGCTTTCCTTCCCCTAACACTTTTGTACTTTCCATATTTAAAACACGCTGTCCTGTCCCAGGACATGATACTGTAAGGAAGACCTGGAACATCTGCAACAAGTATTAATCCGTTCAACTGACCAAAAAGGAAGGGGGATACAGGGAAATATCCTAAAAGTAAAATGAAAAAATGAGGAGAATCAGGACATGAGAAGCCCCAGCACTGTGTTAAAATGTACATTGCTGTTATATCAAAGCTCTACAGGGACATGAATTACAGACTGTTGGAGATGGGATACCAGTAAATTCCTTTCATCCACCACTGTAAAGGACTAAAATAAAGTGCTTGCAGAGAAGCAAGCCAGTTAAGCCTGTAGTTTGCATGTGTGGATCAGCATATTCGACAAGCAGTAATCCTAATTTATTCCATCTGGATTTAGGCAATGCATAACATGCCAGGACAGTCCTGTCCCTCCCTGGCCCTGCCTTTGGGGTCTATATGTTGTTTATGGGATGATGTAAAAAGAACTCTCCCTCTGCTGCAGCTCTGAACTTAGAAACTATCCCTCATGGAGGGCAGAGGTAAATCAGTAGGGTTTTCTGCCTTACACACAGGTTTTAATTCAAATGCAAATATAATCCTGCCAAAGAGTGATTTAATTTTTCATCCTCCTTTCCCCCACTTTTGGGTCTCAGTGTCAAATGAACATCTGATCTGCAGTCATCACATCTGAACAGCAATCAACATATGTTGCAAGGGGTCAACCAAGGGTTGTGCAGCTCCAGCCCCCTGCATGCTCATTCCTGTTCTGCACGTCTCCAGCACAGCACAGTACAACAGCCTGGCTCTTCTTTGCTTCCAGGAACCAAAGCCCTAGAAGCTCCTAGAATGCTGAGGAGGTAGCTTGTGTTATCTCTGCAGGGTCTTGAACCTTCCCCATTGGGGTGGTCAGGCTTACTAAAGCCAAAAGTCTTGGACGTTCCTTCTAGTCTGCATATTCCAAATTCCAATATCATCCTCCTGTATAACATTTTTTTCCAAAATGCCTCTTATTTCTTCTGTAGCTATAAATGTGAACCCTGCATCTCTGCCAAACAATATCATATCTTCCTTCTTTGTGCATCATCTTTTCCCTTTCATTGCTATTCCAGACTCAGCAGTTCAGGAATCCAACCTGTTTGTTAATCTCTAACACCATTGTGCAGCCTTCCACATGTACTCCTTCCTGACTGGTTACTTGCTTCACAAAGACTGTCTTGTATGCCACATTCCTCCTCAGCTTGGGGTAGGGAGTTGCCATAGGAGATTGAAGCCATGTGGTGATTGGATAGGTACATGTTTTCTGTTTGAAGGATTTGGGGGTCTTTCATCCCTTTGATTTTTCCCATCATCTTCAGATTTTCAGTTGTGCCAAACAGCCACGTGGGGATACCACACACCACATGCTACCACAGTGCATTTAATTTCTGTACATTTCATTTCCTGTGCATAGCATGCTATTGGCTATTGCCAAGTTCATTATGCCTGCAGACATGCTCTGACAGGAGAAGCAACTTTGGCTACTGATGGTATGTTTGACTAATAAAAACATGGTACTAAAAACTTGAGTTTTAACAGCATACAGGCAAAGGCTTCAGTGCTAAAGATCAAATCTTTCCACTTTCAGCAAGGCTTTTGCTGTGTGACTGGAAAATGCGTTATGCAAGATGAATCACAGGCCAAGACATAATTTTGTTAGTCACTCATACTAACCAGAAAACAGGTTCGAGTGGTGAGAACAGGATCAGCTTTGTTAAGGTCCAGTAAAGACTGGGGAAGGCTGAAAACAGCACTAGGCAGTAATTTGTAGCCGAAGTCAGTGTCTTTAAGTGGCTGTGAGAGGGAAACCAGCTGCCTATCTTGATGCAAATGGGCTATTCTTCCCAATTAGGTGCTTTTGTTAGAGCATCACATTACAGTATGTTACTATTCCAGCCTCAAGGGCATGCAGATAGTATGATGTGGCCAATTTGGCTGACAAAGTATTAGGAGGCTGCCAATTTTATATTAACCCGTTTGCAAAGAAACAAAATGTTGAATGATCTCAAATTCATGGTGGGTTTTTTGTTTGTTTGTTTGCTTTTTTCTTACCAGATCTTCAGGATCAAGGCACTGGTTCTTATTTCCTGCCCCTCCTGCTGCTGCTGCTGTTGTTGCTTTATTAAAAATTAATATAACTTTAGGTCACATAAACTTACCAGGAGCTCTTCAGTTTCATTCATCTGACCATTGAAATTATGAGGAATTTTCAAATGCCACAGTTTTCATAGCCATGGTATCATTATGTGGCTACATCATTCCTTTTCCTCATTGTCTTCTTACTCCTTCAAGGGAACTATTCTGGGTTGGTTGAAATGTTCTCATGGGTTGGAACAAATCTAGTTTTTCAGACAGGAAAGATTACTACCTAACCAGCAAAATCAAAGATGCAAGCAAGCAATTAGTAACAGTTCTGTGGAAATTAACATAGTAGTTTCAATCTGGTAGGAGGATTAAATAGCCAAAATTTTTATAATATCCTTTTCCTCTAAAATAAAGAAGCTTAAGAAATTATATACTAAAGTACCTTAAAAGACAAGAGATCAGGTTGCAAAATTAAGAAATCAAAGGCAGGAAATGCCAGGAGGAAGCTTTCCTATCCAGCCTCCCTTCTGCCCCCTCGTGTGACCGCAGTGGCTCTTCAGCTAAACTGCATTTCCCTCTGCTAAGCCGAGCCCACGCTGAGCAGGGCTGCAGGAAGGCTCCAGGTAGGGCTAGAGCAGGCGCTCAGCGGGCGACAGGTTCCGAGGGCAGCTCAAGCCCTTCACACGGAGGGCTGCGGCAGGGCACAACTAGCAATCAGGCTAGCTTAGATAATAGCTAAATTTGTGCCCGACAGCCTCCTCAGTGCCCCATTAAATTAGATCACTCTGTCGTGAGTCAGAATGAACTAATTTTCCTGCTATGCTCGCTGCCTGTGACAGCCCTTGGGCTACTTTAATCTTCAAACACCAGTGGTCAAGATGAGAGCTGATTTATTTTTTTTCCTCATGAAAATGATTAAGTAGATGGCTCATATTTCTTCCTGGGCTTCTCAGCTTTCCCCAGACAAATCAAAACTGGCTGTTAGAAAGGAAATTGTTTCTCGGTTTGCGTAGCTCATCAGCTCCTGATGCTTAGGGACAGGGACTGAAGTCCAGGGTGGAATGACGCCTTTGGGAGCATTATCGCCTCCTTGTAGCTCTTCCTCTCACTAGCTGATTGTTGAAGTAATGCCAGTGTTTTATCTTAACAACAACAAAAAAGTATGAGACTATGAAGATTCAACTCCAGCCCTGTAAGGGAGAAGTTCACCAGCAAGTATGGAAGAAGCAGAAGGGGTTAAAGGAGAAATCACTCTGAACCTCTTTAGTGAAATTCTGGAAAAGTCCCTCAGGGAATGGAAATGAACAAACCAGCTGCAGGATGTACTACACAACTCGGACTTTTGCCTCTCCCTAGCCATACTCTAGAAATAACTCTTACAAACTCCCTAGTTGTTCTTGCCTTGAGAAGTACTTGTTACTGTTTGGCTGGTCTGCATCACTGAGACGTAAGCTGCATTGATGGTGAAAGCCAGGTTAGGTCCTGTGTGTGGACTTGGGGCACAGTCAACTCCCAAGACACTCTTGACATGAAAGCACAAATTATGTTCAAAGGACAATGGATGAACAAACGGTCTGGAAAGGTAGGATGGATGAATGGCTGTCTGCCGCTAAAGTGAAGTTAAGCAACTCCAGAGCTTTCCTCCAGCAACTAGAGAAATGCGTTAGTTTTAACTGCAGCTGTAGTGGATTTCCTCCAGTAAAAGCAGCTCTTGGAAAAATGAAGTGATTATTTCAGGATATTTAAGTCAAAATAATCATATATATGCAAAAAAAGATTTTAAAATACCCTTATTTTTGCCTTTTCACTTTTCTGTACTAAATCATTACTTACTTACAAATTCTATGTTTAACCTGCAGTATGAGGTTTTTAAAATCAGTGTTCCTTTGTTGTCCCTTTTTAAAATTTTTTTAAAAAAAATTTTATTAAGGCATTTATGTTGTAGTTCTGCAATCTGATTTCAAACCACCGAGGCAGAGGCAAAATGAGGACCGGGGTATAGGCAGAGTATATATGGACTACAGCTCAGTCCAGTCACAGCATGGCAGCACCCACATGCTATAAAAAGACTGCAGGTACAAAGTGGAGTTCAAAGAGTCCACAGGTTACATGAGCAACCTGGTGAAGAAATGTCAGTTAGAAACGAGCAGCAGAAACCAGCTCTATTTTCCTACTGCTGTGGCTTTGCTTGGCGACGATGACATACAAAGATTAAGCTTAACTGCACGAGCTCCAGTTGTTTATCTCCCTTTTTATCATCGCCAGTAAGTGAAGGAGATGTGTGGGTGTCACCTGCAAAAAAAGAGGTTGCATTTCTGAGAGAAAAATATCTGCAGATCCAAAAAGGCACATATGTGGTCTTGTTTAATTCATGCATATCCAGTTTCCTTCCTGTCACTAATCTGCAGCACTGAATTTAGTCTCCTGGATTTCCTTAGCTTTATTATGCTGAGAGAGAGTGCAAGGGAGAGGGAGACCTAGAGACTTGAGCAATATTAGGTGCCCAGAATGACTTCAATCACTGAGGTTATTTGTAAATCACTAAGATAGCCTGGCTCCCAGGGCATGGAGTTTGATTTT
>WEZZ01020556.1:80676-103881 GCA_013400585.1 Chloropsis cyanopogon
CCCCCCCCCCCCCCTCCAATCTGCTGAACTATGGAGATTTGCAACAAGAAAAGCTATCTGCTGTGTGGGAGTGCGAATTCCTATGGTCCCCCACACTGCTGTGCAATCAGTTTACAGAATAACATTTTGTTTGGTCTGCTATTGATGGATGCTAGCAGGAACTGGAAGCCCTGGGTTCATGACACAAGTGTTAGCGTCCATGTAGAAGTTGTGGTTTTTCTGTCCTTGCATGTTTATGCCTGTGACAGAATGAACCTCTGCATACAGTTAAACACTGCTTGCTGCATACATAGCATGGAAATCACTAGTTTAAAAAGAGATTGGAAGCAAGGCATCTCCTACATTGGATGCTGAGGGATACTACATGTATGGACATGTAAACAACTGTACAAACACAGATGCAAGCTTTCGTCTTTCCTCTCCATTATTATGAATATATGTAAATATAAAATAAAAACCCCCAAACTGGTGAACATATGTCTTGGATCGCACATCAAGCACAATATGTATCGCTGTGTCTAAGGTATCTCTAGATCAATCATGTTTGACTTGGCTGTGTGCTGATTTCTCTGGGTCAACTAACCAGCCACTGACATATAAGGAATATCAGAAAAATTATAAATTCAGACTATCCGTATTTAGAAGTAAGACTTTCTTACACCTCCAAATTTGCTGTAATTTGCTCTAGCCCTGGACTTGAGTTATATTCCTAAGACGTTTATCACTAAGCCCAGTGAGAACACTGATAACCATCCCTTTTGACTGCAGGTCAGAGAGTGGGTTCCCTGTGGCTCTGCTACAGCTATTCTAATTACCAAAAAGGCATGTTGCACTCTTCTTGTGCCCCAGCTAGAGCCCAGGAAAACCAACGTCTTGACTAACCCTTCTTGCCCCAAGTGCAAAATATGACATTCACCTTCCCCACTAAACAGACCTCTTTATAAAAATTAAACTCACTTGTTCTCGATAGCTGCCATAATGAATGCTTGGTCAATAAAGATTAACTCCTTGTTCTTGCGAACCACAAGTTCTTGTGTCCGTTTACTGAGGGAAGGAATCCAGCTGATATATCATTAGTTGTGTGAGGAAGTTGCACATCTGTGCAACTTGGTGTGGGAGTGTCTTCTTCCCTAATGTAAATGCTGGGTTGCAATCTGGGTCAAAAAACTAATTTTAGCACTTTTGACTACAGAAGAGCAGAAGAAAAATATCAGAATCAAAAATCAGTGAAATTTGAGGGACTGATCAATTCAGTGCTGCCTCTGTTGAATGACATGAGTGCTAGGAGCTGAGTAGCACTCTCAGATCCCTTAGGATTGAGTTCACGCTGTAACCTCTCCAAGTTTAGCATCTCATATGCATATAGATTGCAAAGATACAGTAAAATTCTGAAGGATCCAAGACAGTGGGAAAATACAGAGAAGCAAAGGGTTTTATTTGCTAAATTAGGCAAACTGGTTTTGTGCTGGCAACAGGAAACCAAGAGGCAGTGCAAAGGATGTTGCGGCTGTTGGAAGGGCTGCCACTGTAGTTACTGTGCATACCTGGGTGACTCATCATCAGTGTGACACTGGCTTGCACTCTAATGTCCCTCCTCGCCCAGCTGAAGCTAGCTGGCTCATCCTGCCTGGCCTCTCCATGTTTCATCTCTGCTAGGGTATCATCTGGAAAGCACTTGGGCTGGCACTAGGATGGACTAGACTCTGGAGTTGTGATACATATCGAATGTGACACACACAGGAGTGATGTGCCAGTCCTTGCTTGAGGAGACGAGAAATGGAAAAAGGAAGTGAAGGGGGAAGCAGAAATATGCTACTTATGAACACGTATGAAGCTCAGCAGTTGTGAGGGCAGAAGGCACAACTGCGACATTCTTCACACTGCTTGTTAACTCTGCACCCACCATGGGTACAAGTGCATCTTGTGGGGGACTCCCTGCTCCACAGGAACTAGAGGGGATAATCATTTCATCACTTGTAAAGCTTTGGGATTGGGATTTTTTGTAATGAGTTTTCCTATGGTCACACAGTTGACCATCTCTCACAGGCTTTCCATAAGTCAAATTGTTCCCTAGCACTATGGACAGAGGATGACAACCTTTGGTTATGAGATGACAGGGTTGGGAAACATCTTTCCATGTAAAAAGGAATGTCTGCTGCTGTGGGAGTAAAGTAGTAAAGCAGCATGGTTGTACACTGTGATAATAGAGTATGGCAAATTGAAGGCAGCAGAAAGTCAAAGATCTGTGTCAGAATTTGTCTGTGCTGCCTGGCTGGACTCTTGTGAAGGTCATCTGTCCCACTGCTTTTCAGGAAAGATTGGGAACACACCACATTACACAGCAAGAAGGCAAGTGAAGAAGATGATGATGAGTCTGACTTGGGAGCAGGAGCTTCAGACTGACTCACATTTTTTATTCCTCAAGAAGATTGTCATGATATTGACAACCATCCTTGGCATACATTCCCTCTTCAAACTGTGGAACTTGCTTTGCATGCAAAGGATAAATTAGTCTGCAATTTATTCTTGCACAAAGTGCAAGCAAATTCATGTACAGCAAGAATAATTACTGACATCTATTCCTTCATTTTTCCTGCAGATGCCCTGTACCTCTGGGTAGCTGCTGTCCCTACAATTCAACGACTTGCTGGCCAAGATCACCTGTACTGAGAGGTCATCAGAAAGACTTGGCAGAAGCAGAGTAATGTAAAGATGACACAGAGAAGCAGATAGGTGAGCTTTGTTGTCAGCACTGCCTCTGAGCTTTCATTGGCACTTTCTATGTATCTTCCTTATTGTGACTGCCAACTCTTTGTACAGTGCCTGGTACTCCAAGTCTTGGTCAAGGTCCTCATATCGTAGCACAAATGACAGTGATAACTTCAGAAGATGTTATATCAGATCCTCATTCCTTTCTTCAGTAAATGTTGGCACTAAGAGCCACGGAGGAAGAAGTATAAAAGCAATCCTGCAAAGTTGCAGGGACTGGGACAGAAACACATAAGTGTTCTTATTTTCTTCCTTCCACACATTTCACTTCCTTTCTGACATATTTCTTATTTACCACTTGGAACACATCTGGCCATCAGAGCTGTGTTTTTTCCACAGCTTATTTTTCACTTTATCATTTATTTATATGGCTGCACGTGTCAACATCAAAGGGAAGCCAAGAAAAGAATATCAACAGAGAGCTCTGTAAGTGATCTCTCTCACTGCTCAACCCAGAAACCACAGGTGATCCCCTCACACTGAATTCAAGCATAGCATTGGTCTGAAATAGTTCCAGCCAAAGAGAGCTTTGCTGATGCTTGACTCACTACAAATTTGCAACATCAAGGTACTGGGGGAAAAGCAAGGAGGAAGAACAGAGTTTAGATCAAGCACAGGTACACAACCCAGAAGAGAAAGGAGTGTTTTTCAAAGGGCAGAAGGAATCTTTATACCCACCTCACACTCTTTCTGCTCACCCCCACTCCAACCATTGAAACATACTGAAAATGCTTTATCCCATGGGAAACATCTGTACTTGGTTGAGAGGGGGTAAACATTTACACATATAATCAGTTCTATGAGAATATAATGTTTATTTTAGAGTTATGCCAGCATGGTTTTCTATTTCCCCAGCGTTGCTCAGCGAAGGTCTCCTTGCACAAACTGTCCATGCTGCTCAGTGACTGCTTCCTGACCTGCTCTCTGGTTGGCAAAGTGTGTCCCTTTCTAATGGAAAAAAGCCATGCCTAAAGAAACTTGCTTTCTGAATGCATCAGTCACTCCTCTTGCAAGCTAGGTCATAGGAACTCTCTTGCCTCATCCCGGGGGACCCAGAACTCATGAGGCTTTTTGCAACAGAACAGAAACACACAGACCTGTGCTCCATCTGGCAATGGTGTCTGGTTCCCAACAAACCTAGCTGCTCCAGTGGAAGACATTAAGCCTTTATGATGGCTTCGCTTGCCCCAAAAGCAATGTGCTTCTATCATTAGCTAGCAATCATTTCAGGGCCTTTAATGGGAGCTTTGAGAAATAATATTTATGATTTTCATTTTATGCAATTGCAATCATTGTGATCACAAATACACATTTATATTACAGTAATAATCAAAGATCTATTTTTTCCATGCTATACAAGCTGAAAAGTGATATTCCATGTCCTGAAGAGTTTAGAGGATAAAGACAAAACAGATGACAGCTGATTGACTGGGAAATAGAACACAAGAAAATGTAAGGAATTGTAATGTGATTGGCAAGTGTAGCTGTGTGCTTTTAAATTAGCTGTATAAACAGTGAAAAAGGAATGAAAAGAGAGGAATATATGTTGTTATTCCCTTTTGGGGTTAGCTGGCTTTGTTTTCAGTCAAACACCAGTTTAATGCTTGAGAAGAGGAACACAATCTACATCTCTCTGCTACAAAACAGTGAGCAGTCAGCAGTGACTGTTTGGGATTTACACTTGTGCAAGAGTGTGAAATTTGGAACTGGAAATGTCTTTCTTTTTTTTTTTTTTTTCTCTTTCATAACACCACATATAACCTGCCTGCTGCAGCCAGCAATCCGCAGAGGAGTGTCTTCAGTTTCTGGTTAATTGGTTGAACAGTCTTTTTCTTCCTCAAGCCTTCATTAACTTCCTCTCTACTCCCAACTAGTATTCCTGGAGAGTTTTAGTAGGATGCTGTCAGATACATGTGAGGGAGAGATTTCTTTTCACTGATGAGCTGATCCCATTTTTCTTTCCTGACAAACTATGGTGCTTTCTGCTGCCAGTGTGCGACTGGCAGAACTAGGCTCTGTATTTTATGCCTTACCCAGATCTTGACTGCAGCATTCACTTCATTCATCAATTGCAAGACTTCTCTCTACTATGAGCTGTAAAAGCAGAGTAATAAACCTAATGCTATTATGTAGTGTAGACTCTAGCTCATGTTGTTACTCATTCTCTCAAAGCAAGGACTACTTAGGAGAAGTATGGCAGCCTAATTAACCTCCTTCTGCATTAAGGAAGCGTTGGCAACTGGGTCATTTTAATTTAGATTTCAACACTAATGACTTTGATTTTGAAAGAACCCTCCCTTCCTTGGATCAAAACAAATCTGTCATCTCCAGCCCATTGGCCTCCAGGTTCCAGCTGCACTCACAAACATTAACTGACAGAACAGGGAAATTGCTTACAGTGACGCTGAATGAAAGCACAAGCACTCTCCCCTCTTTGCAATGTCAGCATGTGCTGGTATTTCTTTAACAAATACAGAATCTCGCTGCTGACATCAACCGGAGGGAGATAGCTCTACATTATAACAGAAATCCCATCCCCAAGGGAAATAGTATGGCAACATATAAGTTGTTTTGAAGAACTAATATAAAAATACACAGAGGCTGTGTAATGGCTCTTTTGCCCTCAAATTGGAGATCTCTGCTACTGAAGCAGAGCCCTCTTGATATGGCTTGGTGAGCCCTGAGCACAGAGAAGACAATCATGGGAGGAAGCATTCCTTCAAAACCTCAGAAGAAATTTAGCCATCCAATGGGCAATAGCCTGTATCATGAGAAGGTGAAGTCTCGCTATGAAGAGCGAGACAAAGAACAGTGGCACATCAGAACAACCCTCAGCTGTTACAAGAAAAAAGAAGGACAAACAGAAGCTTTTCAAGAGATCTGGAACTCTGAAGGAACAAACCTATAAATCAATATGAGATCTCTATTCTCCAGGGTCAAGTACCTGAAAGCAGCTTAAATAAATCAGGAACTCCCAAGCCACCGGATGTATAGAGACCTTTGTAGGCACTACAAGGCTGAACTATGCACGCCACCTAAATAATCCATTAAGTTTTTAAGACGTGGGCTCTTTTAAAAGCCTTTGACTTCTCCATACACTTGGAAAGAGTCAAAATGTCAGGTCATCTTATCTTTTCCTAGATGAATAAAGCAAATAATTTTGCAAAACCTTTTCAGATGCTCTTACTGGAAAAGTATTTCAGGATACAGCTTGAAGCTTGAGTCTTTCATGTAAATGAGAGGCTGACCTTTTATGACTTTCAGACAAGGAGAATGGAGAGAAAGTAGAAATGCTCCATTATCTCAAAAACAAAATGGCAACCCTCACATATGTAAAATCTGTTTCCTTTTCTATTGAGATGTTTTAGGTTTTGAAGGGTTAAGTCACCAGAATGGAGCAACTCCAACGCTGCAGAAAAAAAGCTGTGAGACCTTTTTAGTGGTGTATATGTCTCTGCAGAGTGATGTGTCTGCAAACCATACTGAATTATCTGATTAGAAAGTGAGAAAAAACAAAGGCAGCCTGCAGTGAGAAAATGAGACTGTGCAGAATCCATTTGCCAGCAAAGCAATTAAAAAGATGGACTTCTTAGAACAGCATTGATTGTCATTTGTGTATGACACTCAGTGGGCTCTGATTCCCACAGATAACACTCATGCATTGCAGCACCTGAAGACCATGTGATGGTCACTATGTAGCTCACTACATTTTCAGTAGCTAGCACTAGTTTAATCCCTAATTAAGCTATTTAACAGGTGTGAGACCAAACAGTCTCTTCACACAGAGAGTGGTGCTGACAGACTTGCTTATTTGTTTTTTATTTCCTGTAAATGTATTCCCCAGAAGGTTTGTGGATATGTATCTCCCTCCTCTGGTGCACAATAAAGTAACACCCTGGTGGAAGATTTGGAAAATTTGATGTGGGAAAAAAAGAAAATTGGGAAAGGGTCCTCAGTGAAGGAGCACGTCAGAAAATTCATGGGAGATAATGTATTTCTTTTGTTTCTCAACTTAATTATACTAATTTCATCACATAATATAAATGTAATAGCTGTCCTCTACACCTGGGTACTTTGTATTCATTAATAGTTTGCCTTAGAAATAGTTCAGCCCTGATCTGATGCCAAATCTCCATGAATGTCAAAGAAAGTGCACACTGCCCCCCTGGTAACAATGGCAAACTGGTAACAATGGATAAGGAGAAGGCTGAGGTATTCAGAAACTTTTTTTGCCCTCAGTGTTCACTGGGAACCTCTCTTCCCACATCTCTTGAGTGGGTGGACTGCGTGGTAGGCAGACTGGGGGAGCAAAGCCCCTCCCACTGTAAGAGAAGATCGCGTTTGTGACCATGTAGGACACCTGATGAGATGCATCTCAGAGTCCCCAGGGAACTGGCTGATGTGGTTGCCAAGCCGTTCTCTGGGATATTTGAAAAGACATGGCAGTCAAGTGAAGGCCCAGGTGACTGCAAAAAGGGAAATACTGCACCCATTTTAAAGAAGTGTAGAAAGGAGGACCATGGGAACTACTGAGGTGTCAAACTCACCTCAGTGCATGGGAAGATAATGGAACAGATCAATGCAGACAACCTAGTGTCCTTCTATGATGGACTGACTACATCAGGGGACAAGGGAAGAGCTACAGATGTCGTCTCTCTGAACTTCTGACACAGTCCCCCAGCACCTTTCTCTCTAAATTGGAGAGAGGTACGGTTTTGATGGGTGAACTGATCAATGGATGAGGAATTGGTTGGCCAATTGTATCCAGAGGGTAGAGATCAATGGCTCAATATTCAGACAAATGGTGTCCCTTGGGTCTGTGCTGGGGCCTGTACTGTTGCATATCTTCATCAGTTACAAAGACAGTGCAATCGGGTGCACCCTTGGCAAGTTTGCAGACACCACCAAGCTGAGTGGTCCTGTTGGCACACCTGATGGATGAAATGACATCCAGAGGGACCTGGACAAGCTTGAGAAGTGGGCCCACAGGAATCTCATAATGTTTAATAAGACCAAGTGCAAGGTGCTGCACCTGGGTCAGGGCATCCCCTGGTTATAATCCAGGTTGGGGCATAAATAGAATGAGAGCAGCCCTGCTGAGAAGGACCTGGGGGTGCTGCTGGATGAGAGGCTGGACGTGAGCCAGCACCATGTGCTCCCAGACCAGAAAGCCAGTCATGTCCTGGGCTGCATCCAAAGCAGTGAAGCCAGCAGAATGAGGGAGGGGATTCTGCCACTCTACTTTGCTTTTATGGGGCCCCACCTGGAGTACTGTGTCTTTGACACAGGAAAGGCATAGACCTCATGGAGAACATCCAGAGGAGGGCCACGACAATGATCAGAAGGATGAACACGTCTCCTATGAGGACAGGCTGAGAGAGCTGGAGCTGTTCAGCCTGGAGAAGCGCAGGCTCCAGGGATGCCTTACTGCAGTACTTAAAGGGGCCCTACAAGAAAGATAGGGACAGACATTTTAGCAGGATATGATGCAATAGGACAAGAGGCAATGGTTTAAAATGAAATGAAGGTAGATTTAGACTAGATATAAGGAATAAATTCTTGACAATGAGAGTGGTGAAACAGTGGAACAGGCTGTCCAGAGAGAGGGGAGATGTCCCAGCTCTGGAAACATCCAAGGTCAGGTTGGACAGGGCCCTGGGCAACCTGTTCTAGTTGAAGATCTCCCTCCTCATTGCATAAGGGTTAGCCTAGAGATCTTTAAAGGTCCCTTTCCACCCAAACTACTCTATGATTCTGTGGTCTTCTCTGACCTCAATTCTTTCATTCCTATCAGGTTGATCCTGTTTATTATCAGGATGATACAGAGACACATTTTCCCATTTTCCTGGTTGTTTTGTTCAATCACAGAAATGGCATGACTACAAGTTGCCAGACCACATGTTAAAATCACCTGTATTTCACTCATTTTAATAATTGTATGTAGATCTATACCTGGCACTACACTGAGTCCATTCATGGTCTATGAGAGAGCCTAAAGAAACCGGGTTAATTTCATCTAACATCTGACATCAGTAAACAAATGATTGCTCTCTGATGATTTGAGGGGCCTCTGGAGAACTACCTGAAATGCAGACATTTGCACTGGGTAGCACCCTGCCTCAGGCAGTTCCCAGAAAAACACCTTCCCACCTCTTGTGCTCCACTCTACCTTATGTTTGGTTCATCTTCAGTTTGAGCTGGGTAGTCTGCCAGAAATCCTAAGAAAGTAATATCATTGCTCTAGTCCAGCCCATCAGCTGGAAAGGGAAAGTGATCTGGGCAGGGAGTAGCAAACTATCACTGCTGACATCCGTCTGCAGCAGAGCAGGTGTTCCCTCACAGGTGGGTAGGAAACTGCTTGCTGCTCCTCCAAGCAAGACTGCTCAAGCTGGTGCAGAGAATTCAGATTAGAAGAGAAATCCTTCATCTGGCAGACTTCATTATTCTTTGACACAGTTAAAGGAATTTAAGAAGAAAAACTCTGTGGGCTTGAGTGCTTGCTAAGAGAAAAAGAATTAAAAGGCTTTACAGTATGCAGAGCTCGACAGAAGCAGGCAGCTGCCAAAGAGCTACTTAGCTCAAGTGGCCTCACATAATGTGCCTGTACTATGTCTGCTCAGTTAACAATGTCAGTGGTACAGCAACTCTTACATGGTCATTTGGGGATGGGAGTACACTGCTCATCCAAGCCCAGTCACCCTCTAAGAGATACAACACCCGAGTGGGCCTGAGGTGTTGCATGAAGTAGTTATGTGTCGCAGTGGGAAAGGAACAAGCAACACCTCTTTGCTGTTTCAATTTTTACTTGGCTGCATAGAATTGCAGCTTTTATCCTTGAACACATGGGCAGCCTTTGAGCTAGAAGGAGATAAATATAAAAACCCGGAAGGAAACGAATCAAGAATTAAAAGGAGCATCTAATACTAAAAGAGGAAATGAGAAAATACTGAATATGATCCTGAAATGTAATGCACACCTATGCCTTCACTGCCTTCAGAATAAAATGGCAACAATTATAGAATTAAATAGATCACTGTGTACCCAACACTTGGAAATTCAATGGCTTTACTAAGTGTAAGTGATACAAGTGTGCAAGGCAGAGTGATTTTAAATGACTGAAATGATATTTAAGAATTCTGTAAACCATTTCCCTGCCTTTAGACTTGCAGCGTTTGTACAGCACATTGCCGCCGTTCGTGGAGGGGGGGGAGAAGAAAAAGAAGTAATCTTTATTCTTGCACAGGAGCTTTTGAGTCATGGATATTAAATAAGAAAATGTGGATTAAGTACGCTCCTATTTGCTGTAGGTCGGCTTGCGGGTGCGCTGATGGAATAGCAGAGGACTTCAGCAGCATCCACAATTTACAGAAAGCTGCATTCACGCTGTCATCTCCTGTTCCCGTGCTGCGCTGGCAGTCAGTGACAAGAGGCTGCGGAAGGAACAAGCAGCCCCAGAGGTCGCACACGCCGAGCCCCGCGCCCTCCCCTTCTCGCGGCACACAGGCGCACCCCGTCCCGTGCCGGTGTGTGCCCGGGCACGGCGCTCGGGGCNGCCCGGCAGCCCTGAGCCCCTGCAGGTCCCTGCTGCTCTGGCCACGCCGGGGCCTCTGCAGAACGCCATGAACTGCTGTTTTGCACCAAGAGTCTGCAAATCGCCGGGACGAACGGTCCCCCCTGCGCAGCCCAGGCTCTCTTCACATTCACATTGATTCACAGCCCTTCTGCCACAAGCACTTGGGGACAGGAAGGCAGCTAGGAAAGGAGGCAGTCCCTGGTATCTCAAGGAGCAGTGTTTCTCCACCTGCTGATCCATGTGAATCAAAATTCTCCTGCCTTTACAGGCCCACAGGGAACTAGCTAGCAGCACCCCAAAAATTCTGGGATGTGCCTCACCTCAGCTTTGGCCCATGCATCCAACTGCTCTGTTGCAAGCAGAAGAAGGCTAAGTTAGGTAGCTGGAAGGAAAGCTGTGTGACCCTTTCGGAAAACCACCTACTCTAATGGGCTGCTGCACACTAGGGGCTGCAGTCCTCTGTTCAACATGAGCACTTTGTGAGCTGAGCTGAGGAAAACTGCATGTGGGAAAAGGAGCTGGGAGGTGCCTCTTCAGCTGAGATCCCATTCAGCCTTTCCCCAGGGTCCAGAGGAATTTGATGCATTTCCAAAAGGAACAAATGTTCTTGAAAGCAGTGACATCAGTGCTCAGTACCAGAGGTCTCCCAGGACTGGCTTGGACAGTTCCCACATGAGAGGATGTGGGGAGGAGAGAAAGAGGTCAGGGGTCTGTTTGCTCATTCTTTATATAAAGGCCAAATGAGGTAACTGGAGGCTCCAGAAGGTTCACCACAGTTCTCACAACTCTGTTCATTCCATAGTGCTCACTTGTCTCAGCTGATAGAAAAAGCCCAATATAATACAAAGGATAATACGAATATACAAATATGGATAACACAAAGCTCAGGAATAAGCTTTACTCAATCTAGTCAACTATTCCAGTTTTTTTTTCTGCTTTCCAGTTTAAGACTCTGCAAGATAAAGTATGACTCCATCCTAGGACAGCAGGAAATATTCCCTACGTTTCCCATGAGCTCCCATACTACTGATAAACTTTGGGCTTTTCACCTCACATCCTCATGCAGTGATACTCCTTCAGCCTCATAAATTATGAAGACATCAGCACTGAGCAACGACAAAATGTTCCCTGGCAGGAGAATTGGGCTCTGCACAAAACTGGCCAAGGAACAAAGCTATTGTTGTTTTCTTGTGTGGTGCTCCCACCAGAACACGTGCCAGGATGCTACACTCTCCATGCCTCACCTACCTACTGGGGAATGGTGTCGTGACTGCGCAGTGAGAAATTAACTTGACATAGTGGATTTGTTCAAGCTTTGGCTGGACCCCCAGGACACTGATAGCGCCTTTTCCCTATCTCATGCAGCACCTGCCATGACATGCCTTGTGGGCTTTGTCTGGGGCCATGCAAATCACTGCGACTGGACCCCCGTGCAAATGGTCTGTGACCTGGAGAAGGGCACTGAGCTTTCAGCTCTGGTCTGCCCAGCACAACTGTGAGCAACACTGAGTAAAAAAAAGCAGGGAGCACGTTCTCTTCTGGAGGACACCTGAGAGGGGCATCCAGCCACACTGCCTCTCCACGCTAAAGCAGAAACCACTGGGGCTGAGGAGGATACGAAAGGAAAGACTTGTCTGGCTCACACGCATTTCATAGTTACCCTCAATATTTCATCATTCCTGCCAAGGGCACGGTATTGCTGGTTCTGAGAATGTAGCATGTCAAGTGACATTTGGCTGTGGTAGACCTATTTTAAAGTGACGCTTTGTACAAACCCACAGCTCTCAAACTGAAAAGGGGGAGGCTTGCGGGAAATGAATTCTTCAGGAAAGTATGGCAGAGGCTTTTCTAAGAATATATTGTATGATAACACATAATACTCTTGCCAAAGGCGTAAGGTCAAAGATATATACTGCCCCGTTCATCTATCAAGGCGGCCTGATAAGGACATTATTGCACACTCATTAATTTTTTTAATTCTAAGATTTTTTTCATATGCATTTACACCAGAGTTTTTACCTAACTGGCTATGTTTAAATATTTTGGAAGAATGCTAAATTTAGAGAAATAAGGCTTAGGTTCACCCCCCATCTTTTTTTATCTTCCCTTTTCTTTGGGGCTGTCAAGTTATAGTGGTCAGCAGCTGTTGTTTCTTGTTGCACCCTCACTTACAAGGACTAGATAAAAGATTACAAACCTGGTCCTAATGTGAGGATGACAACACCATAAATGTGAAGGATAAATATCATAGAGTCATAGAATATCCTGAGCTGGAAGGGACTCACAAGGATCATCAAAGTCCAACTCCTGGCCCTGTACTGGACAACCCCACACATCATACCGTATGCCTGAGAGCGTTGTCCAAATGCTTCTTGAAGGTGTGGGTGTATTTTAGGGGAAAAACTTACAATGCTTTTAAGATTTGAGGCCCACTCTTTAATGTAAAAGGTATGTTCTTCCTAGAAGGGGAGAACCTTGTGAGTTCCTTATAAAGCCTCAGGGTTCCAACCCCCAGAGTTACAGGAACATCGGCTCAGAAAGCTTGCAAGAAAAGTTCCCTTCGCACCCTTTCCTTGGGGCTAAATCTTGCTCTGTTAGTAAATCAAATGGGCCCAAGGACACTCCTGTGGAAACCTCCCAGCCTCCAAAGCTGGGTGGCTGCATCCAAACTGCTTATCTGGCTGGGGCTGGTAATGGAACATCCTCACTCCACAAGTGTGGGGCCCTTTGGTGAGGGCACTTGCTGGCTGCCTTGCAGCAAGGGCTGGCTGTCCTCCTGCCAGAACCTGTCAGCTGGTAACTAAGACTTGATCTTTGAGTTTAAATACCTTACAACACTCAGGCATGGCTGCTGGAGAATGGTATGGGGACAGACAAGATATTCCTGGGGGCCAGATCCATTCATTGCAGGAACAAGTATCTTGTGGCAAACACCCAAAGCAGCATCTGCTGTTCGCAGAGGCAAGTAGCAGAGATCCTCACATCTCCATCATTCCTATGGCTATGGCTGATCCAAAAGAATTTACCTTATAAACGCAGACAACTAGAGTGAAATTCTGGGTATGCAGAACTCCTTTTCCCTGACCTCCCTCTTGAGGTTCCCAACATGCCCAGATTTACCTTATCCTTTGGAGAGAGAGCTCAGCCCTGCTTTAACTCCATCACATTCACTTGATATGTCTGTCTGTCTCTGTAGTGAACTGTGTGTTTCTGGAAGACATTCCCCTGTTCAAATTAAATAGTTCTGATATTTTTCACAGCCCCTCCTTCAGCCCTTTCTATCAGAGCAAAATTACCATTTTGCTAGAAAACTTTACTACAGCAGTCATTGCTTAGAGGACCTTTGAAGTCAAAGCTGAGTAGACCTCAAGTGCCACACCAGGCAAGCGTGCAGAAATAAATTTCAACTTCAAAGATTCATTCCATCCATTTATTCCCTGAGGTGACACTGCTCACAAGTGTGAGCCACATCACACTTGTGTGTCAATCCATATCACAGACCACCTGTTTAGGATTTAATTATCTTCACTGTGCATTAGATGTACTATATACAGTGTGTTGGAGAGTCAAGACTCAGAAAGATTTAAACACACACAAAAAAAAAAATGTACGTGGTTGAGGAGAAAACCTTGAGGAATTCTCCAGTCCTGTCCTGACTGTCAGGAATGTTTTGTGCTAGGCAGTATTTTATGACATGTTTTCATGATCTGCTTTACCTGATCTCAGTCAGAATCGTCAAGGAAAGGCAGCACCATCCAGACTGCTTCTCTGGCCTCCAGCTGCACCACCACTCTGTTGTGGTGGCCCTGGGATTAATTTGGCAGTGGCATGAACTGGAGCAAAGAAAGGATTTATCTTACACAGCTGCACAAGGGCTAATGCCACAACAAGGGAGAGAGAGGTACTGGGCTACTTGGCTTGGTATTTGTGGGGGCAGGGAATGATCCAGCCCATTCTTGTGGAAGTTGCTCTTCCATGGGATCAGGCTGTCGGTGAAACCACACCCACAGGACTGGGAGCCTTCCTTCTCTGTGTGATGAGACAATTCATGCACTGTGCAGTGTCTTCTCACTTGGATCCCAATAATTTATAGAGTAAAATGAGTTTAATCAATTAAAAGGTGGTGGTTTGGGCTTGCCTGAGGGAAATGATGAGGTGGGAGGGTGATAGCTACTTTAGCTTAAGAGATAAGAGCTGAGACCTGGCAGTAGCACACACCCAACTGCAGGCCAAGTCCTTCCTTTGCAGGGAAAGCTTAGTGCTGCTTAGTGCTGCAGAGGTGGCCCTGTTGGTTGGTAAACAGCATTGCTCCCTGAGGAGAATTTCTTCTTGAAGGTTGACAATTGCCAGTGCAAATTAGAGCTGCCTGCAGTTTCAAGAGTACAAGGACAAACTTTTTGTCATATCTTCACCAGAAATCAAGTCACATGAAACATTATTTGCCACTAAGACATGTTGATTGTCTGGGCTTCACAATGCCCCTGAAATAAGCACAACCAACTCAGAGGATAAGGTGACATCAGCTAAGCTCTGCTGCTGCCTGATCTTCAAGGGCTGGAGGTCTGTCTTGATGGCATTGGAATTGAAGAACCAATCTGCCCTTGATTACAAAATACCTTATCATGTGCCTTCCCTTTCCTGCCAAACGAATGATGGTTGCTGTAGGCACACACACCTGTGGAAAACTTCCATCCACACAGGGGAAAAAATGTCCAACAATGACACAGACAATTATGGTAGACATTTAAAGAGCTAGGAGTGTACAGGCTAGATGTGGCCTTTATGACATTTGTTATTAAACTGGGTAACTGAGGAAAAGCCTTGAAGAAACTGTGGGCACTTATTCAAGTGAATCCAAGTAACAGCAATTGCAGGTTAACTAAAAATGCAGTTAATCCCTGAAAGTGCAGAGCAAATGGATTACCATGTAAACAGTGTGTAGATGGCTGCTGTCCATTTTAGTGCAAAGGGAAGGACCTGTGCTCAGCTGGGGCATCTGGGATACCACCCCGAGCCCCCACTGGTCCTATGCATGAGTGAGAAGTGCAAGAAAGAGAACATTTCTTGTGCAAATTGCAAGCAGCAATACTAAAGCAAGAAGCAGGTGTGTTCCTCTTCAAGGTCAGCTGAAAAGCCTGGCAGCATGAGGGTGAATGAGGCCAGGGTCCTCCTTCAGAGCGGCTGCTGGGGAGGGACTGACTGTGATTCACTTCAGGAGGGTGTTGATTGACCGTAGTGAGGAAGCTGGCAGCTCTTGCTTCCCACCATGCTCAATGGTGGCAGCGTTTGCAGTCGCAGGGCATAGAGAAGAGGGAAATGAAGAGATTGGGGTGGCTGCAAAAGGAAGGCTGAAAAAGAAATCAAAGATTCTTCATTTCCCTCCTCTGCCTCTGGTCCCTCAGTTTGACCTTGTATGTCTCAGTTCTGGTGTGTTTCTTGGTGTTTGTTTTTCCTAGGGGTTCACCTGTAAGGGCAGACCTCTGTGAAGAAATGCTTCCACCTTTTGCCAAAAAGAATTCATACCCTCCTAGAGATCCTGAGCAATATCAGGTGGCAGCCAGGCCTGCTATCCCTGCTCTCCCTGCCATCCCTGTATTGGAGCTACCTGGGGGTGCCATGGGTACCCCAGGGACAGGTGGCTGCTCCTCGTCCTTTCTGCTGACACCATCCAAGTAGTAACAGGTTTTACAAGGAACTTCATGAACCAAGTCATGTAACCATTTCTGTCCTCTCAGTCACATTTGCCTCACAGGATGGCAGCATTTGATATTTCAAAAGATAAAGAACAATTTTTGTAAGAAAAAGAAAACTAGAGAAGATTGATGATGGTCTGAGGGAGGGTAGAAATGAACTCAAAACCATAGACAAGGCAAAAGTCTAAATAATCAGATGAGTGAGGAGGGTTATAGTGTGCAAGTGGAGAGCCACTGAGTCATGTTTCAAGCTTGTACCATAAAATGATCTATAACTATTTCCCAGAAGGTGATTAGTTTGCATAATTCAGAAGTTTTATGAAGGGTGTTCATTGGAACTCAATGAATAACTATTTTTTTTCTGTTTCATTGGCAAATTTGGAAAGTCAAGAGGACTCATTTCCGCTAGACCAAAAAGAAAGAAAAAGATATTTTTGTGAATAGAGAAGTAAAACAATTAATAATTTGGAGGCTTCAAAACAGACATTTAATCCTGTAACAATTAAGACCTGATTTGGATGGTGACTATTTAAATATTGTTGAATATATAAAAATAGAGGGGTTTTGGAAGGAAAATGATGCTTTGAAATAAAAATAAAATAATTTAATTTGAAAAAAAATGAGAATTATTTAATTTGAAATTCTGATTTTTCTTCCTTGTTATTAAAGAATGTGATTGTACTGGCCAAGCTCCTAAAGTGTATTACTCTCTCCTGTCCTAAACTTTTGGCTGCAGAAGTTTATTTCAAAAACAAAAGGCTTGACAGGGTATTAGGCAAATCCACATTTCTTAAGACTCCCAAGCCTGCAGCTCTATGTGTCTCCAGCTCCTCAGTGGCCCAGGGACTTTAACAAAACACTGATCAGTCACTGCCAAGTCACAGACAGAAATTATTGCTGCATCCTCTCCAGAGCCCGCGTTTGCCAGCTCAGTGCATTATGACTTAGTACACAGTCTACCATTAAATAGTTTGAAAATGAAATTACTCTGTTTCAGGACGCAGTATTAAAAGAGCAGCAAGAAAAGTGCTCTTACAGAGCATTTGTAGTTAAACCCCTTCAAGCAGGAATGGGCAATGCTGTAGTTCAGTAGCTGAAAGAATGGTAATTAAGGGAGACTGAGTCCTGCTTAACACCTCTAGCCCTTGGTACAGAGATAGCATGTATTTTCACTGAATCCTGACCCCTGGCAATAACCCAACACAGGCAGATACATGAAGCATGTAGTATTGCAGGAACACCAATTACAAGGCTGTGGCAGCAAAATTTGTTGATGTGCTTAGATTAATGAGAACCAGGCAGTCTGCTTTCTTTTACTTTTTCTAAAAGGCATCAGTTAGTTGCTGACATTTGAAACTCACAAAAAGTAGGTTAATACAATGGCCATTTAAATGAGCAAACATAGCAAAAAACCTTAGGAAGTGAAACTTTCTCAAGAAAGCCTTGCTTATCTAGAGTTGCTCTTGCTGAAAAAGATTACCTTCACCTTTTTCTTATTTCATCCATTATTGGTTCTAGACAGAAAAAAGAAAAAAATATATTTTGCTGGCATGTAAGACACTGCTGGATCTTTTTTTTGCAAAAGAACTAATGATTTAAAAATAAACTATACTGGGGGGACTTAAAAAAAGTTTTATGAAAATAGGTACATGCATTTTCTAAAAAGAATTCCCTTTTCCTTCAACATTTCTTCAAAATTGTAGAATTCAAAACATTTCTTCCTATTTCGCTTAGAGTTTGATTTTCCCCTCTAGGAATACCTTTGCAAACTTCCTTGATTCTCCCCTTCATCCCTAGTACACAGGCCAACAAAACTGATAACTATCATATGTTGTAGCATGTTATCCCCATGGCCAAAACATAAAGAATTCTTTTAGAGGATGGATTTGAATTTTAAAATGTAGGATTTCCTAGCTGGGTTTTCAGGCATGATAGTGGGTGGAACCAGCTAGAGCTGTGATAAAGCATTTAAGTTGAATACTCACTGCAGTCAGAGGCCTTATAGCAGGCATTAATCAGTGCTCAACTTAAATAACCGGGAGAGTAAGCTGGCCACACTCACACATTTAAGTTAATATCCTTAAGAGTTGCTATGATGTGACTGTCTAAGAATATGAGAAAGACAAAGCTTTCTTTGTCTCTTTGTAGGGAGTGCTAATACCTGTCAGCAAAGAGGGAGAGTAAGAAGGAGCTTCTGAGCAGAGAGGTAGAGGCTTGTCAGCTATTTCAGACTTCACTTTGGCTAATGAAAGACTTCAGCCTCCCCTTGCACACCTGGTCTTTCAGATATC
The DNA here is from genome assembly GCA_013400585.1 of Chloropsis cyanopogon. Lineage (NCBI taxonomy): Eukaryota > Metazoa > Chordata > Aves > Passeriformes > Irenidae > Chloropsis > Chloropsis cyanopogon. Next base: position 99,003 of record WEZZ01020556.1, read on the forward strand.
TCAGGGGTTTGTTTTTGTACTTAGCCCTGGTAGGCACTTTGGGAAAGGGCAATTGCTAAGCCCTAGAAATATGGTTTCAAATACTTCATAAACTGGGGAAGACAAAGGGAGTTTGAGTTATCACTAACCAAGAGTAAGGCTTTGTACATGAGATCAGATTCTGTGGGGAAGAGTGAGTTGAACAACAAATCCTGCAGCTGATACATTTTGGAAGATATAGGACCTGCTTTAGTTTGCTGATGCCAGCCATAAAACCACTGCTTGGCTACAGTATCCTGTTTGCAGAGACATCTGCCTTATGGAGTAACGTTTGCAGCTGCTACACTTCAAAATCAGAAAGGTTCTTGCAAAGTCTGGGATTTATTCTACAATCCTCTGCTAGAAAATCTGTTTCTTTGTTTTCCAGAGCCCCCAGCCTATGATTTAATAACCATTCTAATGGCAACTCACAATTGTTGCATACATCACTGTAAACTTTCAGTAACGTGGTAGCATGGACCAGAGGCAAACAGATTGAACATTGAAGTTCCTTAAATCAGGGCATCACCCTACAGATCTTAGACATAATTCCCAGGATTACATTTTCATACAAGCCCTGAATAAACAATCTGTGATAAAGCCACTATTCATTCTATGCTTTTTGTAAATAAAACTGCAAGGAAAGAGGCAAGGAGAAGGTGTCTGAAACAGGCAAGGTTTATAGCAAGGAGGGATTTTGAAATGGTCCCCACCCCTCAGTGCTGTGTTTCTGTATTGCCTAGTTCTGTCATGCAGAATTTAAAGAGCATTATTGACAGAGATGCAGGTGGTGCATTATCTGGTCTTCACTGAAATGTTTTTCACTCATAAGAGACTTCTGGGCAGGTTTTGTCTTGGAATATACTTCACTCAGCCCAACAGTGACATCTGAAAGCACAAAAAAGCTACATGCACTCTTCACTGATCCAGCCACTCATATTTCTGCCAAAACATCCTTTCCCCACTTGGTATTCTCATTTCTCTACCTCCATCTCATCACAAGCCCTCTGAGATTTCCACATAGAAGCTGTTCCCCTAAAATATTCAAGGCTTGTGGCTTGTCTTCCCAAACTCAGTGTGCCCCTGGGAGGAGATGCATACCGTGCTGTACTTCTGAGATCTAGTCCCTGCAAAGGCAAATCAGACAAAACCATATGGACATGGTTGAACGTGACCAAATCCTTTAGAAGCCTTAGCTCATGATTCTCGTTCACCTCAATTGCTGAAACAATCTCTGCCGGCCTTGACAAACATTGGCTCACTGCTGTGTATTCCAAATGTTAGTGTGAATCTGTCAGTTTGAACATCTTGTCATTCTCTTTGTGCCTGTCCAGTNTTGCTGCTTTTCTTTTTTGCAATGCTTTAAGAAATAAAGGAAAGTGGAAGTAAAACATTCTCCAGTATTTCTCCAGTCATGGGGTACACTTAACGGCTTAATTTTAGACTTGGGGGGTTCCTTTGGTTCTTCTCTGCTTGTTCATGAAAACAGACTAGCTTTCAATGTTTGCTTTGGGGTGAAGATACCTGCTTTATTTCGTGCTCAATCCCAAGTGGTTGGTCTAGAAACAGCAAATATGTGGAGCTCTGCTTTGGAAGACTCCGTAGAGTAAAGTTGTTAAACATCTGCCAAGACACTTGTGGTCTCCTTTAAAATTTGTCCTAAAATCTTTCCCTNGATTTTGAAATGGTCCCCACCCCTCAGTGCTGTGTTTCTGTATTGCCTAGTTCTGTCATGCAGAATTTAAAGAGCATTATTGACAGAGATGCAGGTGGTGCATTATCTGGTCTTCACTGAAATGTTTTTCACTCATAAGAGACTTCTGGGCAGGTTTTGTCTTGGAATATACTTCACTCAGCCCAACAGTGACATCTGAAAGCACAAAAAAGCTACATGCACTCTTCACTGATCCAGCCACTCATATTTCTGCCAAAACATCCTTTCCCCACTTGGTATTCTCATTTCTCTACCTCCATCTCATCACAAGCCCTCTGAGATTTCCACATAGAAGCTGTTCCCCTAAAATATTCAAGGCTTGTGGCTTGTCTTCCCAAACTCAGTGTGCCCCTGGGAGGAGATGCATACCGTGCTGTACTTCTGAGATCTAGTCCCTGCAAAGGCAAATCAGACAAAACCATATGGACATGGTTGAACGTGACCAAATCCTTTAGAAGCCTTAGCTCATGATTCTCGTTCACCTCAATTGCTGAAACAATCTCTGCCGGCCTTGACAAACATTGGCTCACTGCTGTGTATTCCAAATGTTAGTGTGAATCTGTCAGTTTGAACATCTTGTCATTCTCTTTGTGCCTGTCCAGTGACTTCCGCCTTTCAAACATTTGGATTCTCCATAAGTCTACTGAGCTGGAGCACTATCTCCTTCATGTAAACTTCATTGAGTCCTTTGCTTTATAAAGCTTTAATTCTATGTTTTTCAGGAGTCCTGCTTTGATCTTATTAGTTTGAAATACTATAATTTTTTTTTTTACATCAGGGTCTTAATTAGCCCTGTGTAAACTGGACGTAGGCCCTTAATGATGCTCCTCATGTGTACCCTTTTAAAATATTTCTCACCCATCTCATTTTTGATTGGAATGTCATTTCTCATATGTTTTCAGCAAAACTTTATGATTTATACTTGTGTCCCTCATTAAATTCAAGCTGCTGCAATGTCAGAGCCAGAGACTCAGAAATATGTTTACCACTTGCTGCTTTTCTTTTTTGCAATGCTTTAAGAAATAAAGGAAAGTGGAAGTAAAACATTCTCCAGTATTTCTCCAGTCATGGGGTACACTTAANGACACTTGTGGTCTCCTTTAAAATTTGTCCTAAAATCTTTCCCTTGCCACAAACCCCTGAGGAAACTGGAGAAGAACAAGGAAGTTGGTGTGTGAAGACCATTTGCCTTTGTTGTTTCTCAGCTCAGTGTCTCCATTTCCTCTTACTTCTGTCTGTATCTCTTTCCATGTATTTCAGATCCTACATTTTGACCATAAGCTGCATAGGGATGGGGTGGGGGCAATACATTCACACAGGCCTGGCTGCTACTGGAACATAGATGGCTTAAGACAAATAACATGTAGCAAACTTGGACAGGTAAGGGCTACAATGCAGACACTCAAGGCTAAGTGAGAACTGGCAGCATTAAAAAATTGCAAAGAAATTTGCCCTCTGTGTTAGATAACTATAGATGCTGTGCATATCAGGAAAGCTTGGATATAACTGACTTTATAGTAGGGGAAACAAAGCCTAGCTTCCAGAAAAGAAATACCAATGATTGTATCACAAAGAAAAAGGACACTCACATATTCACCCTCATCTCCAATCTTCCTGGACAATCTGCTCATTGGCAGAAGCTCACAAGAAGACCAACCCTGTGTGCCCTAAGAAGTAGTGGAAAGAGAATTCCTCAGCTAGTGCTGTCCTCACCTCTTCTCAGGCTGGATTGAGGGCCCAGGCTTAGAACTGAAGAGCAGCATTTACAAAACCCGGTTAGAAGCTGAGAAAAAGCAACAATTCTGAGAGACTTAAAAATCAGTAGTTTTGTGATGTGAATTGTGATTCCTTCAGGAACTAAGTCTGATCCACCAAACTTGGTTATATCTAGGCCTTTACTTAAAGTAACCAGGTTTTAGTCCTTTAATGGTAATGAAATGGTATTTTTCCAGTCACTCTGTTATTTCCTTTTCTCTTTACCTCTTGTTTTGTACAAAAGATTTTTTCTTCGGCTATACCATTTAGAGGTTTGGATTTTTTCAAATGACAGTGCACTTCAAAACCCCAAAAGGTTTGTGGCAAACTAACATGGTAAATACGTGAACTGTGTAACACAGTAAGACATGATCTCACATTCTGAGTTTAGCAAAATATCCTGAAACCAGATACATATGCAAATTATAAGAATTTCTTCTCCCCATTACATCTCAAGCAATTTACCAATCAAGTTCCTGCCACAGAAAAAAACATGGGCAGCGTGAGACAGGCTTACAAGTGTGAAAATAATTTTGTGAATAAAAACATTTTGCAATGAGAATTCTGACAGGGTATCAGCAGGAAGGTTTGCCCTAACAAGTGTTCAGTGAAGAAAAGCAAATCACTAGAATGCAAGTGACTAACCCAAAATGAGAAGGAAATTTATATGAGAAACCTAGTTAAATATTTAACTTCCTAGCAATCTGAGTAATCACAGTAGTGTAGTCCAGTGTAAAACTGCGTGTCCTTCCCTCAGCTAAGTTCAAAGAGGTCAGGAAGCCCAAGCCACTCCTAAGATGAACCCTTTGTTTAAGGCTCTGCAGCTTTGCACTGCAAGGCCCTCAGTCCTCTCCCCTGCTCTGACACTTTGCTGTGGTAGCACTTGTAAAGTATAAAGGTTTTCTGTGAAATGGGNAGTGAGATCTTATTTGGAACAAGATCTCTTCTACTGCATGATCTACCTGCTGTCTGCGTACATTAACTCAAGAGCCAAAGTCTGATTGGGAAGGGTAGAAGGCACTATGGCAAGGTAATCATCCATTGGAAGGGATGACTGAAGGCAGCCTGGGATCACTTCAGGTTGCCCAATCTGTGAAGACAGAAATGACTTCAAGAGACTCCACAGGGAGACAGGCTGGAGACAATTACTTAGAAGAGTAATTATCATAACACAAGGCTTTTAAGGAGGAACAAGGGTAAAAAGGAAAATTTTGTGGATCTGAAAATGCACCCTGAGAACAAAACAGCCAGGAAACAAGATGAGTACCACTGGAAACAAAGCTTGCTAGAGCAGTCTCAAACAGGAGAGAGAGGAGTGCCAGAGTGCTGCCTGTCACTCTAGCTGGGCAAGATCCTGTGGGTATGTGTGGCATGAGCACTGACTTTCACATG
>WEZZ01020556.1:104712-121654 GCA_013400585.1 Chloropsis cyanopogon
ACATGACTTTTAAAAGGTCCGTGAGCAAAAACTGTTTCACTGAGATTTGAAATGACGCAGGTGCTCTAAGCAGAGATAGCAATAATCAAAGCTCCTGCAGTGTTTTTCATCTGTTGATGTCAAGGTACTTAGGCAGTAAAGTCCATAGGTAGCAAAGTTCTGTATAGATGTGCAAGTCATTAGCTATAAACATAGATATTTTTTTCTTGGAAACAGGAAAGCTTAAAGAGGTTGAGTTATGATTCAAGTCACATTGCTGAAACAAAAAGATGAAGTAATTGCAAGTAATTGCAATCAGTATTTTGAAGGGGGTAGCAATTTTTAAACATCAAAAGCACTAATATTAAAACAAGCAAAGAAATTAGGGGTGGAGGCAAGTCTTCCATAAAAAAGCTAGCTTGCAGGGTTTTGCTGTGCCACATTAGGCAGAAGTACAGCTCTCTGCACGTTGCCCTGGTAGGAAATACCTGATGATTGCTAAAATATTAAGTGCTATGATTCTGCAAGCTGGCACCCCCAAAGGGCCTGAACTGTTCTAATGATGATTACCTTTCCTCCCACAATTCTTAAAGCAGAATGGACGGCAGTTTCAGATTGAATATATATTTTCCATCTGCTGAATAGTTGTTTTTGTTCATGCTGTTTGAGGTTAACTGTGCACGTACTAATCAAACCCACTGCTTCCTTTCTCGTAAAACCAAAACAAAGCTTCATACTACTTTCAGGTACAGCATCTGGGATCAAAGCTATATATACACACTGGCTCTGTGTGGGTTCAAACATTTCGAAGATTCAGTATCCTGAAAGGTGTCACCTCTTTTCCAGTCCTGAGAGTTCCAGTTTGTCTTAAAGTCTGAAAGCATCAGACCTTCAGCCTCTTCAACATCTGTCCCAGCACAGGAATGCTCTCAATATTGCTCACCGTGGGCTTTCTCTGCACAGCCACTGTCATTGCTGAAGGTGGGTAGATGAAGGAGGCAAGGTATCTGGAGTTGTTGACTTGTTTGCAGTTTCATGTCCTTGCAGGAGACAGATGTGGTACAACAGGGAGAGGAAGGTGACATAGGACTAATGGGAGCAAAGTCTTGGTACACTGCAAAGTGTCTGGAAAACCAGACACACACTTTAGAGCAGTACTATCTGCAGGGACACTGGGCAACATTCAGAGTAGCTCAAGAAGGAAGAAAAGATCTTGAAAAACCAGGCCCTGCAAGTGAAGTTGTGATAGCTGATAACATGGGTATAGAGGTTTGAATGTATGGAGAAATTCTACTCTTCATCTGGAATTCTTGCATTGCAGAACTGAGAAGATAAACCCTGCCCCAAAAAGGACTGATATAAAATGAGATTGAAAAAATGATGCTGAGTCTTCACAGCTTACTAAAGCAAAAGACAGTGCCATCCCACCATCATGTGCCAGGATAGAATATAGAAGTTGCAAAAAGCTGTCAGTGAGGTTGTACATGGTACAGTAATTTCCCCTTAAGATTTTTTTTGCAGTCTGTTTATCAGGCTTTGTTGTGTGCTGCTATATTAGCTTGGGGTATATATTGTTGCTATACTGTGGTTTGGGGGTAGCTAGTTAAAAATAAGGAAAAAAAAATCAGAAACAAAAGTATGTAAACAGGTTTTCTATTCAGTTTTACTGTTACCTAAATAGTTCTGTTCCATGTTCCATACAGGATGTCAACTTTTTTCTTCCTAAATGTAAATATGTTTATTTCTACTATGCAGAAATTGTGGTTTAAAAGTCTGATTTTAAATTTCAAATTTCAACCTTACCATCTATAGTTTTTTAGTTTCTTATGTATACTAAGAAGTTTGTGTTGAAAGAAACTGAAGTGTGCGGGTCATTCATTGCTAGACTAAGTGGGCCAAATAACCTACTATTTAAGCAGCAAGTAAAAGCTGAGATTTATCACACCATTTTTAGTAATCAAAGCATTTCTTGAGCTTTTTAAAGAAAATAAATGCACGGCTAATGTGAATTGTTTTCTTGGAGTCCTTTCTTTGAAAGCAGCATTTCTAGGAATCACCCATGGATAACAGGAGGTGGCAGAACTCCCTTCCTACTGTACAGGTTTGAAATAAATGACTCCAGATCCTTTCTTGACTATTCACTTACCATCACAATCTTTACTTCCTTACAGTAATGGAAGTGACTCAGCCAGCAGTTGTGCTGGCCAACAGGCAAGGAGTTGCCAGCTTGGTGTGTAAATACAAGAACATCGGGAATGCAAAGGAAATTCGAGTGACTTTGCTTAAACAGACTGGTGACCAGTTCACAGAAATCTGTGCTTCATCATATACCATGGAGTTCAAAACATTCTTTGTGGAAGAGGTCATTCAGTGCCATGTTACCCCTGGCCTAAACAATGTGACCCTCACCCTGGCTGGCCTGCAAGCAAGTGACACCGGGCTTTATGTTTGCAAGATGGAGCGGATGTACCCCCCACCCTATTTTATGAACAAGGGAAATGGCACACATCTCTATGTAATTGGTAAGGCAAGCAGGTTTACAGTACTGTGGTATTTCCAAGTTAAGGGGGTTGCTATTACACCTCAAAGGTCTTCAGAGTTCTGTTTGTAAGAAGTGAGGGTGAATACTGGTTTCAGCACTGAAAATCTTGATTAGCTCTTATTTCTTTTAGGTCTCCCTGCACATGCCCAAGGCAAGGATAGTCGCAGCCATGGAATGATAGCATAAGCAACACCATGCAGTGTACATGTATGTCTAGGCAGTTAGATACAGAAGTGCAAAACTAACAGAATAAGGTGTGAGCTCTTCTACAAATAAAGACTTTTCATTGGAGGTTCAGTAGGCAGCAACTCACAGCTCAGTCCTGGGGGTATCCTGGGATAGCACATGCTAGAGAAAAGCAGTGTAGAGACTGACTTACTGACTCTAGGACCTTCCTTACAAGGCTCATGTGTGACATGACATGTGTGATATCATATGTTTTAGATCCAGAACCTTGTCCAGACACTGCCATATATCTCTGGGTATTAGGAACTACTGCCTCAGGATTTTTTCTTTACAGTATCATCATCTCAGCCATTCTTGTGGGCAAAGCGGTAAGTCCCATCAACTCAGCCCCCTTCTGCTACTAATACCCCTTTGTGTCATGAGGACAAGGAGAAAGAAATGAGAACACAGAAGAACACTGTGAACAAACCCAGTGGGATGCTCCAAGTGCAATGTTATTACAATAATGCAAAATAAGAGAACTTGCTGGAGCTGCCACTTATATTTATTTATGGCTCATTTGTGTTGCCAGCATACTAGAAAGCAGTCAGCTTCCGTCAGCTGATGAGCCTTGTCTTAGGCCTGGATGCTTAAAACCAGGCAAAGTCCTGGATGCTTCTGGGATTGAAGGCAACAGTCTTCATGTGTACTCTCATTTCACAAATTATTCACACAAAATCCCAGAATTTAATTTTTTCCTTTTCTCATCATTCACCTCTGCAAAGCAAATTTAAGCAACCTTCTCCTTGGATGGGGGAAGTGTAACTTTAAGCATTTTTAATTTCACAGCTAGAAATGTCTGCACAAAAGTGTGCAAAATGTAAGCCTGGGTTGCCTTTTTCCACAGGGGTCTGCAGCACTCATAGTCTTAGAAAGGAACCTGAGCTTGAAACCAAACGAAGTTTCTGTCTCATATTTTTCAATCAGTTCATGTCCCTAGAAGTTAAATGAAGCTGTCAGCTGTGAACACTCCTAGCTTTGAACCAACACTGAACTCTGAAGCAGGAGCACCTTCCAAGGGCTAAATGAATGTCAGGACTCTTTTTTTGTTTTTCTTTGTATAAATACCCCCTGCATATCCTGATCCTCCTTCAAATGCTCTTAACAGATCTTCTATAAAGAGGCAGAGAAAGGTGTCTAGAATACATTCTACTCCTTTACTCCTCTACTTCCTTTAGTGAGTAAAGGAAGAACATCCATTGGTTTCTCTAAAATGTGCTGGTCAATGATTATGCTGTGATTGCTTGTTTATTTTACTTTCTTCCCATATGTTACAGATAAAGAAAAGACGATGTCTCACTACTGGAGTCTATGTGAAAATGCCTTCTGAAAAGCTAGAGAAAAAAGTGATTCCATTCCACATCACTGTTAACTGTAACAAGGAAAGAGAGAAACCATTTCCTAGCTGGGATGGAGAGTCTGCTAATTCATTTCAGTTAAAGAAATAACTTTAATGTCTTTTTACAAAAGGTGTACAGGAAGGTGAGAGAATATTCTTTGTAACTTGTATGGTTTGGAGGAGAATAAATAGTATATGTATTCATATTTGAAGATTAACCCTGTCACATAAAATGGCTACATTAGGCCATTAACTTTTTTGAGATGTATTGTACCAATATGTTATATATATATATATATATATGTGTTTGTGTGTGTGTGTGTGTGTGTGTGTGTAGCATTAAGAGCTATTGCTGTTGCAGTTGAGGATCTCACTGTCAAATTTCATCATGCCTACTGATTAACTGAAATCCAAACACTATTATGACAAAGACTTGTGTGTCACCGCAAGGCTGATCCACAAGTCTGGGGGGCAGAGGTAGGAGAGCACACTAATATAAAAAGGATTGTTGACTTTTTTCCCCTGCATTGATATTTATTGGTTCCATTTCTGGCATTAGTGCTCTGCACTTCCACAGAGGCCTCCCCATAGGCTGGCACTGATGACACTGCTGCTCTAGAAGCCTGATCTTAGCTCCCTTGAGTGGCATTGTGTCCCAGAAGTGCTGTGATGGAGCTCACTGGCTGTGTCTCAGCCAATGTTGACCGTTTGGTTAGAGAGAAGGCACCAGCAGGAGCCCTCTTAGGCTGTGCTGGAAGAATGCTCCAGCTCTGCTGGGGCCTTGTGTTTTACAAATGCTAAATTAGCATCTATCCAAAAGGCAGAAGTATGTTGCTGTGTTTAACAAAGTCTATTTTCCATGAAAATACTGACAGTGTATAATCTTGTTTATTAGTTATGTACCATTCAATAAAAACCTTGAAGCTTTGCCCAAATTCGAGTTCATTTCTTGTTCATCATTCTCAGAACAGTGAGAAACAGGAAGTGGCTACATGTTAGAAAGCAGTGAAGACAACATGAACCTTTCCTCTCTGACCCTGTGTTTTGCCCTTCAGAGACAGCCTGTGTGCTCATGCCAACACTTCCGTTCTCAGCTCTCCTCCTCAGCCAGCCACCATTACAATCTGTCAGTTCTTCTATTTGTCTAGTTACAGCTGCTGTGATGTGCTTCAGAGACACTACTAATCAAGTTTCCACTTCCAGCAGAGCTACTCACTTGCAGAAGGTAGCTGTAATGCCTTTGACAGCACCTCCTGTATATATTTAAACAAAAAACTTGCCCCAGTTTCAAATCCTGTTTTCTTCGCACCACTCTGACGTTCTTCACTCACTAAATGCCAGTCAACACACAAAGCTGCTGGAGCTAAAGACAATTTCAAAATTCTAAGCTACTATCTGTTAATTTGATTCTTTGCTATCAAAATTTCACCTTGCAACCCAAAACACTGGCAGCATGTGCCTCTGTTTCGCAGCTGTGAATCCATCTTCTTGGCTGCACAGCTGTGCAGCCAAACCCCAGAGCCCTTTATTGCATGCTCTTGCAGTGGCAGCAGCTCCCAGAACACCAAATCTCATAGCTCTTTTAGTCTGCCTTCCCTCTCTTGTCCATTCATCTGGCATCACCTCCAACTGTGCAAGGACACATCACATCCTCAATTTGCCAGTGTTTGCAGGTGCTAACTGCTCTCTCAGTGTTGGTATACAAGTCTGCTGCATTAAGTAAAAGTAGCATCTGATGGCATATCCTTTTTTTGAAGGTATTTTAATATTCTGACATTAGTAGAGTATTTTGCCCTAATTTTTCACTACCCAGTGTTTTGGGGATAAAAAATGGTAAAAGATCACATATCTATTGTCACTGCAAAATGACTAAACTTTTGCCCTTTCAGGTGCAGCCTGATCAGGCAAGTGTGTTCCATGGCTCCATGATGAAAAATAGGTTTGACCCACTCACCCACTTTTAGAAGCTGTAGAAAGTGTGAATAATTATCCAGGGCAATTTTTTCCACCACAGCAAGTGGTGTGTCTGACTCCTAATCAGGAATTGACTGTTTCTTTTTTGTCCTTTCCTTGGCAATTCCTCTAAACTGGGACCAAGAACCTACTTTTCTTAAGCAATCTAAAAGCAGTTGAAGCATGCTATTTTCTAAGCTTATCCCTCCTAGGTGAGGAGATGCTTTGGATCTGTATCCACAACCTCATGACATCTGGCCACAGCTAGCTGTGAATCTGTGTCACCACAGAACCTGTGTATATTCCAAATAACCTCCATTGCTGACCACTAAGTTGACCATAACTAGCCCTTCTGCATCCACCTGGACAACTTCCTTTTGGTACACCTGAGTTTCCTTGAGACATTCAGTCTGTAACAACCAGGGAAGAATTCTGCCATAAATAAGTAACAGGTTACTAAAATAGCTGAATAGTGAAGGTTATGGGAGAGCAGAACAGAAACAACAATCTCACATATGGTAGTAGCAATATTTTGTGTTTGCCTCCTGCACTTAAATAATTACTGATGTTTATTAATTATCTTATTAATCTCTAACATTATGATTTTTATTAATTATCTTAGAAATTACTTTGCCCAAATTCACTGTCTGTTCTGATCTTCTCTTCTTCCTTAGTGGTTACTTTTTCCAACCTTCTCTTGTTTCTGCAGTGCTTAATTTTCTTTGGCTTTGCTTACCACTGTGACAGCCTTTTCTGAGCTAAATGTTACATAATGCTTTATCACTTTTTTTTCTAAGCCAGGTTCCCCTTTTGAATTTTCTGGCAGGTTAGTAGGTGCACTCAAATCAGCAGATGTAGCAGTGAAGACCAAAGTGAGATTTCGGTTCAGATTTTATTGACAATGATATTCTCATCATTCATATCTGGCACTACAGAGATGAGTGGAGACTAAGTACCTGCAGAGATGATATTTATACCTACCTCCCTATGGTTCATATAGCAGTTAGTTCTGATGAGGGCAGAGCCCAGACCTCAGGGAATTTCCATTGCCCTGTGATGCCCCCCAGAACCTCGAGGTCTGTGCTTTTGCTTGATAGCAGGGAGAAGCATCTTTCACTATCAGCACCCCAAAAAATTTTATATATACAAGTCAAATATAGTGTTCTGTGAGATCAGTGCAGTACCAAAATGAAAGGTGTAAATGCTAGATCAATGTACATCCCAGAAAATGAAATAAAGAGGAAACCATGCCTCCTTCTGGAAAGAATGTGCGAAGATGAAAGGACTTGGTGTCAGAACTCCGCTCATTCGAATGGGGAGTTTTAAAATACAACTGAGTATCTTACCTGGACAGCCAAATTATGAGACCATATTGCTTGGTGAAGTTCAGGAAGAGCTTCTTTTGATGTGCTCTTCACATCTTTAGGAGATCTGTGAGCCTGTTTGTGAAACAGAGAGTGTGAGTTTCTGGCTGGATGGGTGGGAACTCACAGGTATACTTGTCTGCATCAAAGACAATGGCATATACATACACCACTCCCAGCTCCCAATATTCTACTTTCATTTTCACCCACTTCTTTATCTGAACTATTTTTTCCTTGTCATTTTCAATTATCAGAGTCCTATCTGATAGAGAAAAACCTATGACAAATGTTTTCCACATAGCTACTTTGTGAGTAGGCAATGAGCAGTCTATCACTTTAGGATTAAGAGATTCCCCACTCTTTGAAGGAATATGTGAATGTGAACTCACTACTCTGTCAGACCTTGATGTCTGTAGGGAAAGTTCATTAATTCTGTTTTCCACAGATACTTAACAAATTTAAAAAAAAATCATCAAGGACTCCTAGGCTATGCAAGAGGAGACATTTTTGACCAATTGCTATCCTTCCTAACATCCTGACTTTTGCTCAATACTCCCTTGGGTCTAATTTCTTGTTTTCCAATAACCAGTGCTGGCATTAGCCAGGTAACTCCTAAAGGGTCTGACACAATTCCTGGCTTCAGTACTGATTTTGAGCTTTGCAGGTCCAGAGTGTGAGTATGTGTGTGAGGAGCTGAGGTGAGGTTTGGAGGCAAAGTACCTTGGAAGGTAAGATACTACAGGCTTCTTCCTTTCACTAGATAAAAGCTATTGCTGGGGAGTGAATTCTGAAAAATCAACCAGAAAATGCATGATTTTGCCTGTGGCAGGAACAGTCTGAACCATAACTTAAAGAGCTCTACCTCTAGGAGAGGCGTGAACAGGAATCAGATGATGTATCCAAGAGTTGTAACAAACCAAAGAAGGCTTGTGTATAGCAGATGGATTTATGCATTACTAAAACCAATTTATTGCTGACATTGGCAAACTGCATTCTTGCTTGAACATGTGAAAGTTATTTTGAGGTAGCTTCTATCACAGCCCCCAAGCATTGGGGTCCCTGCACATAACAGTTATTGATAAAAGAGCTTAGAAATTGTGGGAAGGGGGAACGTGTAAAAATTGTGCCTGAAGTCAGTTTAAAAATTTTTGTTCTTTACTAGAGGGACAAAGCAAGAAGAGTTTAGGTAAGGGACAAAACCTCACTGGGAATCATAAGTAATTGCACCTGAGGTAACATGGCAGATGTTTCCATGAACTAAGAGATTGTTACCTACTCAAAATTTCACTATTCTTTCCTTTATCTACTTTTCATATGTAATTCTATTTCTATTTCTATTTCTATAGCAAGCTGTGTTAATCACAGTCACGTTTTTATATTTTACTGAACATTTTTTAGTGATCATGAAGTTCCAGTTGAATGAAAAGTTCTCAGTTTCTTCACTGATGGCTTTTCCTCTTCATTCTTTTCTGACTGTGGTTTTTAAAGAGTAGTACATGTTCAGTTTGCTCTTCTTCATTAAGCACAAAGCAAGACCTTGCTTTCAGAGAAAATGGAATTTCTCACATAATTCTATGATTCCAAGAGGTGGTACTTTTAGATGACCACATCCTGTAACAGCATAGTGATACAACCAGGAAAACTTGAAACACTGGGTAACACCTGGTTGGACTATGCTGTGTTGTGGGTGGGATTTACTGACATTCATGCTCTAGCCTGTGATGCAGCAGCTTGTGTGGAAAACTGGAACAAGCAGCAGAGTGCTTTATTCTTCCCAGGTACAGATCAGTGCCTGGGACGTAGGTTTTCTATAGGAAATGAGTATTAAAGTCTGGGCCAAGATTGCCACTGACATGAAAAATATAGAATTGCTGGTTTTATATAAATAAAAATATATACACTGAGCAAATACTCCATGTTTTTTTCAAACTAGAAACTCAGTAGCCAGACCCCAAAGACTCTCACATATCAGTATACACAGGCAATAAATGAATCCTGTTCTATATATAATTAAATGGGTTACTGTTAACTTACGACACCTTCATCTTGTTTGTAGAGTTTCTCCTTGGGAATTTGCAACTTCCTTGAAATAGTGATGAACGGGCCAGCAGAAGTACTGCTTACTTTTGTGCAAACTAGAAAGTCTTCCCTCTGCAAACTAGAAAGTGTGAGGGGATTGATATGTACTAACTTCCACAGTACTTAGTGCTGGGCACTTGCAACATCATCAGGTGTAAGAAATATTTCAATATCCTTTCTCCCTGTGAAAATTCACATTAAAATTTGGGTCTCTGTTGGCCTTCAGCTGAACTCCAGATACCTCTTTCCATATGCTGTTGTGTGGGGAAGCTGAGGTGTTTGAAGTTCTCTAGAAGCTTTGATAAGACTTCTTTTCATCTTGCATGCTTTCAGAGCTGGCCTTTGTACCTGCTAGGCAGAGCTACTAGTTCTTGCTATTGTCATCCCTCTACTTTGTTTGAAGCCAAACAAATACGTGATTAAAAATAGGCCTTCTCTTCTCCTGTGCTACAAAGGGTCTTAGGTAGTACTATGGTCTAAATTATTTGCATCATAGAGATAAAAAATGTAGATGCAATGAGCTGGATAAAAATTGTAAAAATACTTGGTGGTGGGGAAACAAGTACCAAAAATAATCCACATTTGAAACTGTCACAAAACGTAGTATGTTAGCAGTACTTAATCAAGATCAGGAAGCAAAACAGTTCATTTCTCTGTAAGTTATCAAATCCTTCTGGTAAGTGACACTTCAGAAACATTTGACAGCTTCATAACTGGCTGACTTAATGATTTACATGCAGGAAAGATGGCTAGAACAGCAGTAATCAGCAGAATAAGTTAGTTTCATGGTTGAGCTTTGGTGAGGTGTTAGATTGTGTGGGTAGCATTTATAAAAGCTTTCTCACTTTTAATTCTGTAGCAAAGATGACTGTCTGCTTCTCAAATTAATAATATTTTCCTTTCTCTCATAATGCCAAACTAATTCATTATATCATATTGTATTATATGACTATTTGTCTGGTCTTCTTTTTATAGTAGTCTCTCACTAAGATGAAACATCTCTTAAGCTCTTTTCCCTCTTCATCTCTCTGCATTAACATAGTATCATTATTAGAACCTTATCAATAGGTTCCAAACTCATATTATTCCTTCTCTCTTATGTAAGCCACAGGGACATATCTAGTGTAAAAAAATCCTCACATTTGTGTCATCATTTATACTGCAATCTTCAGAAAAAACTTGCATTGTTTTTGTCATATTTTTACTTCATATTTTATGACTAAAAAAGACCAGGCTTTCACACACTTTCATTAAATACAGCCATTGCTTTACTGCCACTGGTCACAAGGAAGGTGTGGTTCTTTTATGGGATTGACAGAGAAGCTTCACTGGTGCTTCAGATGTCTCAGTCAGAAATACACCTTAAGCAGTTGCTTTCTGGTTCCTGGAAAGAAGGCATTCCCTATGTTAAGTGTGTGCATCTGTTTTCTTGGTTTGTTTTCCAGTGCTGGATGCTCCATAGGACCTGATCACTCATGTCTCATCCAACAAATCCCTGAACTAGAAGGGGATGCATGCTGTGTCTTACGCAGGGGGTGGATGACTTGCAGGAGAGGGAACGACCTGCACAGCACCAATGGAAGTTAGGTGGCAAAAGGAAGAGGCTGCAGGAAGTGAGAGAGTCAGCCTGTGTGCGCACAGCGTGAATGGCACCTCCAAACGGGGCACCTTTTGAAATGGCTCTCCCTCAGAAAGTTGATTTAGATTCAGCAACATGGGTGCTCTTGGTTTACTTTTCAACATGCAGAACATGAAACACTCAGCAGCTAATCTGCTGTAGATACATGAAGTACTTGAATTTAATAACCTCTTCCACTCACCGTAAATATGTCAATATTTATTTTGGCAAATTTTTGTGTATAGAAAGATTGTGGAAAAAAAGGAAATTGGTTGGTATTTTTATATCAAATACTTGGATTTCTTTGAAATAGTGTTTAACTTTATATTTAACTATATCAAACTTATAACAAAAAAACTCATTTTGCCAAACATAAAATTATTTTTTCTCAACTTCCTAGTTTGTCAAAATTTCAGATTTTCAGTTTAGATAGTAAATTTAAAACTAAACTTAAGTCTAGTCTTTGCAGAAGAACAGAAATTATGGATGTGATAAACCTGTAAAAAAAAAGACATTGTAGCTTTATTATAAAAAAAATCCAGATTAGGCCAAATGTAGCAAAACCTCTTGAGTTGATCTTTCCACCTTACAATGAAACCAGAAGTGTTCTGTGTTATTTGCGACATTTGAGTGGCTAATGAAGGTCCAGTTACTTTTCAATAACTAGTCAGCCTTTTTTTGTCTGATTATCCTATGGGCAATTACCATTGCATGATTCCAAGTTCAAATCATTGTTACGAAAAATAGAACTTTAGATGCTGCCAGTTAGACCTATCTGGGTCTTTCTAACTTCCTTTTAACTTAATCCTTTCTTTACTTGATTTAATTGCCATGGAGTATATGGATTAAAAGCATTGGCACATGTAGCCAAATATCACATTCACACTAAAAGCTTATTAATTTGGCTTTAAGCTCATGAATAAGTCACAGAATATTACTTGTCATGTAATACTAACAACATGGTAAAGTTTAGTGAAAAGTTTAGATGTAGCAGAAAGCTGTCCCTGCACCAGAACTGGAAGAACAAAAGCTGGAATTAACCTGTTGCATGTGAAGCAGGTAGTGTGGGAAAGTAGATTTAGGATTGAAATCTATTAAACATACACAATAACATATGGTAATCTAAAAATATACTTATGAAATATGCATAACTTTATATTGAGTATGCCTGGAGGCTTACTTTGCTACCTAAACCCACACTTTATTACAAAAAAACTCTTGACAAAACCTGTCACTTATTCAGCAATACATTGTCTTGACACTATTCTGAAGTAAAACCTAAAAATTATCAGAAAATCAGTGTTGCCAGTTTCTGTCTAGAAAAATTTCCATGTTGCGCTAAAGTGCTACTTTCAGCCTTTTCAGCACAAAATTGATGCATAGATATATGTGACAGATAGAGATCCCATGGCCCTTTTGTAATAAAATGTTTAAAAAGAATACCCCAGCAAAATTTCAAATCAAGAGATTTTACAAGCTCTGCAGAGTCCTCTTTAGTTCCTGCCCTGATTACTTCTTAAGTATGTATGAGTACAGGGCTGACACTTTCCAGTACAAGGCTGACATGCAATTAGTCACCTTCACTTAACTAGAACTGTCCAGAAAGCTCATACAGAGAATGCTCATCTATTGAAAAAGCCTCTGTGCCTGTGTGCATGTGCGTGAATGCAATTAAACCATGCATGCCAAAACTTTCCTTGGGTCAAAGTAACCCTTCATGTTCAGATCCAGAGACAGGAAGGAGAAGAGCCACTTGCCCAAAGGCTCTGGTACTGCTGGGAAGTAACAGCAACACAGGTTGCTGCTGTCTGATCTGACACCAAAAGCAGGAGCATGCCTGGAGCACTGACTGTCCTCGCTCTGCCTTTTCAGTGGAAAACTTTGAAAGCTGACAGGCCTTCTTGATGTCAACTTATAATTTGTGAAAGATGGCAATTTTGTACTGATACAGATTGGGAAATTCTTATCTTGAAATTTTGCAAGTTTAATAGCAAATGTACTAACATTTTTGTTTGTTGCATTAAAGTCCTTCGAGATTTCTAAAGAGGATATGCCATTACCAACATTGTCCTGTTACAGCATGGATCAGCAGCAGACTTAGTAATGAGTACTGTGAATCTGTCTTGCAACAGAACTAGGAATCACTGCTTTCAACAATTTTCAGACACTTAAACCCAGGTTTTATCCTTTACCCAGCAGATTTTTATGACAGAAGGAGCACGTTGTTTAAGGATCAAAACCAACAAGCACCATTCTTTTGTATGCAAGAAAGATCTCTGATCTGAAAACCTTATCAATGATTTAGGTGCTGCCACCTACCAAGGATTAGTATTTTGAATGTGTTTCTGGCTGGAGTTACTGTGCTGGTAATACTGTGTTTAGCTTTCCTTTTCCCTTCCCAAGTCACACACTACTGCAGTCATGCATCTTTTTTGTAAGTAGTTAATCATGAAGTATCATAGCTCATCTTTTGAAACTGGCAAGCTGCACAGCAGGCTGTGCCCTTGGCTCCCAACCCTGTTGCAATGACTGTTAATTCACTGTGAATACCAAAAGACTCAGTTCTACTGATGCCTAACAGAAGAGCACAGCAGCAGTAACTCTATATTTCATATGTAGTAACATCATGATTTGCAATAATCAGGAAGATTACAATATAAATGAATACAAATAAAACAGGACCTGTTCTACAGTGTCTGTAGGCATCATTCAAGACCAGACAGAGCAGGCAGGAAAAAAAGTGGGAATGATGCTAAAAGACACAGTAGCAGCTGTCCACTTCCCAGCAGTGCCCAAGAGCAGATGGCATGGAAGAGTATACAATCAAGGATAACATGCTATGAAACCTTCCTAAAATACTGTTCCAGCCCTCCTTCACCAGCAGCTCAGGAACTTCAAAGGGTGGTGAATTTTTCCTCAACAGCCTCAAGGGATTTCTCTTCCATTAATTTACTCTGTCACTTTTTGAAGCCCTGTGGACTTTTGAGTTCACATAAACAAGGATGATCAGCTGTTCTGTATTACAGAAGAAATGGAAGAACTCAAAGCAACACAAACAGCCTTGAAAAACAGTGGGAAAACCTAGATAGACCAAAGGGGATCTCTAGGGTAGTTTTCAAAGTCTGGAAACAATGAAATGTTTCTTCTCACAGTGGAAAGCCAGTTATGTTTCCATATCAACTAGAACAATTTGTACCTGTCTGACATAAAGCTAATAATAAAATCACCACTTTCTTCTCTGTAACCACTAGCACTAATCACCTACTTATGAGAACGTAACTAGAAGGAAAGATGCAAATGGCCAAATAAATTTTTTCCCCTTCAACTATTTTTCTTCTTCAAGCAAAAGAAGCACCAAAACAGTCAGTTGTTCAAGAACTACAGAGCCTTCACTGATGTCACTAGAAAACACTGTAACCACAGAACCACAGCAACCCAATGAGAAGTCGAGTGGTGTGACTGGCTTACCTTTTCCTTTTGGTTGGGTTTTTTTTCTTTTTCTTTTCTTTTTTTTTTTTTCTTTTCTTTTGTTACAGCTTTTTTCTTACCTACCAGGGAAGGGAATCACCAATGTTTTGTGGAGGTACATCCTAAACCACTATAACATGAATCCATGGTTATGTAACTACAGAATCCTGTATTTGTTGATTGCATGTGCAGCAAGACACCCAGCATAAAAAGTAATACGTTTGTACCTTCTCCATCACACTCTGATCATCAACAAAACTGCTTACAGATTTCTTGGTCACAACAAGCTCCATTCCTGGCCTGGCAGCAGAGCAAGGCAGCTTCCAGCCAGAAGATGATTCCTGAGGAATTCTGAAGTTAGGTTTGTGAACCATACTACCATTAGCCTCAGATGCTAATGTAACAATAATGTTTAGCAGCAATATCAACACAGTGAAGACCAGAGAATCACCAACTTCCACCTTTTCAGACAGTCATCTAGATTCATGCAAGTATAAATGTAAAGGCTATACCAGATGAGAATAAAAAATAAAAAAATCAGAGGTCAAGTATCTTACCTCACAGATAAATATCCATCAGTGGGTGCCTAGTGAGGAATGTAACATGAAGAAAGACACATGGCACTGCTATCCTGAAAGACTCTCATAACCTACAAAAATTTTCAGGTTGAGGAACTGTCTGATTCTGATGAGGAGACAGAAAATCCAGGATTCTGTAGTATCTATAGAAACAGTACAGCCCAGCTTCACTATGCTCCAGCAGGCTCCAGGAGGCTGCTTGACTTCTTCTCTGGATATAGGTGTGCTTTGCTGTGGTTCAGTCAGGATCACATGAGGCTACAGACCCAAATGAAGCATTACTGGGGTGATGACAACGAAAGCCCCCTAAGCAAACATTCACTTTTAATTCACCAGCAAACAAAGAGTGGAGATCAAAGAGACCAAGTGTGAAAAGCGTGTTCTTTTCAGTCAGTCATGGGCAAGCAGGGAACTGCGCATTCCTATACAATGTGTATACATCTGCCCAGACTAACTTAATAGTAGCTGGGAACAGCTTAGGCTGAGCAGAGCTTGCTGAGGTTTTATTCTGAGCACAAGGGTGTATTAGCTACTGGGGAGCTTGCCTGAATGTAACTAGATATGACAGTGCACTAGAGACACAGGGCACCTAATCAAGTCATGAGCCTGGCAGCAGCAGAGCTCGTTCTTTTTGTTCCAGTGCTGTGTCTCCCAGAAGCAGAGAGGTGCATGGCACCATCAGTGAGGAAATCTGGAGTCTTTATATGACAAAGGCCAAATCACTAGAATATCCTATGGTGATCTGCAGTGTGATCACTGTGGTTAAAGTAATGTTTTAGTCATTTCAATCACATGTTTTCTAGAGAATATAGATATCTGATTTCTATTTTTTGCTCGTTGTCACTCTAGTTATTACTGCAAATTCCTTTTTGTGTGGTGACAGCATTGAAGCTAGCTGAAAGAAGTGTGCCTAGACCTCTCCCTTACATTGAGATCCTGAAGTGCACCAAAGTCTTTAAAGCTCTGCTTCACTGGGTTAAAAGTACTCTGGGACAAATAGCAAACATGTCAGAAAGGATTATAGTCAACTCCCATACTCTCTCTTGCAGGAGAGAATTTGCTACCGGGTTTAAAGTCGGTTAACTCAGTTACTCTGAGTGGCAGCAAACTCTGCCGAGTTCTGTCTGGCCAAGGCGGAGTTCCTCCTTCACTCTTCACTACAGCACCTCTGAGACTGCATCAGCCACACACTCGCAGTGATTCCCTGAGAAGTGACTTCTATTCAAACTCCATTACCTCTTGGCCTTTCCTGGACTGCTGAAAAGATTGTTTTTACAGCTTGTTCCTCCTCATCAAATTAGCAAGAACTGATGAGCAACGTTCAAATACCTACCAAAAAGACCAAACCCCCTACTCGGCTATGACACTTTCAGAACCTCCTGAGCCCTAAGAAACCTGTTCCGTCCCTCCAAGCAGAGGCACTGGCGACCCTGACATCGCACTGCTCTCTGCTGTGTGGTTTCGGAATTTCCTTCTGATTTAAAAAACCCCACACCCCTTTAAACATAAAGCCACTGACACATGCAGAGGCTGGTGTGGGATTCTAGGAAACCACAGAGAGCAGCCGTGAGGGCCGACGCGGGGCCGTGCAGGGTGACCCTACAGGGCTGCACTGCAAGCCAGGAGTTCGGCTGTGCCGAGACCGGGCTGAGGCCGAACCCCCCGTGTAGCACTGGCTGCACGGGACGGTCCCATCCCCACGGCCTGGCCCCATCCCGCACGGGACGGCCCCATCCTCATGGCCTGGCCCGGCCCCATCCCCACGGCGGTGCCGGGCCGCGCCTCCCCGCGCTCCCG
>WEZZ01020557.1:2052-23808 GCA_013400585.1 Chloropsis cyanopogon
ACAAACCCCCACAACACCCCCCCCCCCCCCCCACCTCCTCAATATTCAGACCAAATTGAAGAAATAACCTTAAATATTCCTTCTTGTACAACAGGTGTGGTAACACCTATATCTGGGTAACACTACACAGCAACAGTGCAAAGTGTTCCTCTCTCTTTTTCTCCATTTATATTCTAGAGGACATATTTCCTGTAATGGTCCAAAAAAGAAAGTTAAAGCCTACGTTTTCTTTTTTTTTTATTAAGTATTGAGGGCAAATTCTAAGATCAAAATACTGATGGAAGCAATTTTAAAAATAGTTACCCAAGTACTACTGATTAGACTACTCAATCATTTTTTAATTATAAATTGACAGGTATGTGTGCTTCCACTGTGCTTGCTTTCAGAGATTGTTACTCAGTGTAGATGAACACTGAACATTTTCACCTTCAAACTGAATAGTCCTCCATTGTGACAAGGAATGCAAGTTACTAAGAATTTGAAGGTGTTTTTTTTTTTTTTGTTTAGTTTACTAATAAATCTTGAGACAAGATTTAGTGTATTTTGTTTTGTATTTTGTTGTTATGGCTAGGGTTAGTAGTGAGAAGGGCTTGTTTTTTCCAGTTTCTTTTCAAATAATTTATTTTCTTCAGCTTAGATAAGACCCTTGAAGTCTTCAGTACGCTGCTTTGCTTCAACAAATAACACAATAGCTTTTACACAAGACCCTCTTATACAAGGGATGTTTTATTTGTTGAGATGAAACAGGCAGCCATGGAAGTGGAGCTGTGTGTCACACAATGTTCTTTTCTCTCCTGTCTGCTTGGAGAACTGTTGTTTCCATGAGATGCACCTTCCCCAAGCTCATGGGAAGTCACTCTATCATCTAATAATGGAACTAACATTCAGTATCTCACTTTTCCTTCAAGAAAGCCATCTTTTTTGGCTTTTTTTTTTAAAGCATTTCCATTTTATAAATCTATACTGACCTTCACTTGAGGGCTGAAAAGACTTCTAAGGAACTATGATTAATCATAATTTTCCTGTATCTTTCTCATCTTAAAAGTGCTCCCAGAGCAAAAAAAGAAATGGAAAGATGCATGCCTATAACTAACACATCAATATTCCTGCTTTGTCTTGATCCATTATCCTACTATGGCTGCTGTAATTTCTGATATTTATGATGCAATTATAATCCAGTTGCTCCCAGCAGAATAATCTTTTGTTTCTACCATATCCCCATAAATAGAGCTACTTGGATGCAGCAATAAGTAGTCCAGAAATACAGTGGGAGGTGAAAAGGACCCTGGGCTGAAAGACCCATAATACAATTTTCACAAGCCTTGGTGAAAAAAACTTCAAGGTGGAACATGTAGGATTCATCCATTCTTCTCTTTGATTCTCAGAGTCTTGAGTTTTGACCAAAACCAACACTTTCTCTACAGATTAAGACCAGTAAACAACTTCCAGCTTGTATATCTAACAACATTCCAGGTACTGTCTTGTGAGAGAAATTATAAATAAAGTATATCCTTAACCTGATATGTAGCTTTTGCACACAGTCCTACTCAGCTGTTCCTCAGAGCCTTTCCCCTTCAAACAGACATTAATCTTGCTGCCACAGAGCAAACATTGAAAATTTTGCACATTGGCTTGTTTTCAGAGTGATTCGCTTTCGCTTGGGGGTCTCAATATGGGGGACATGCCCAGGAAAAAAAAAAAATAAGAATAGAGTCCATCCTTGAACAGAGCCCTAGTTAAAAAAAAAAACAAAACCAAAAAAAACCCCAAAACACAACAAAGAGAAAGCAAAAGCCCAAACCCCACAGAACAAACATGCCAGTGAAGAACAGTCAGAAGTCTGCCAGATCAGCTGAAGTCCTTCACACATATTAAGTATTTTTTTTCCCCACTGTAATTCGCTGAGGAAAACAGCTGAGGAAAAGTCCAGTGGAAAGAAAACAGAGGAGAATATGCTATGTCCCGCCATCTCACATGAAATATTGATGATAAACTTCAATATTACAGTCTTTTCCACATGAGTTATCAGCAATTGACATATGATACATTCTAAATAATTAGGAATTACTGTAGGTGATAAATAGACCAGACCACAGGGTCAATAGGAAGGGTCAGTGTCACAGAAGCCTTAACCTGTGCAGGCACAGTCACAAAGAAATATGTCACCTATGTGAATTTCCCATTGAAAAGAAAAAAGAAGAAAAAATACACATACAAACAGATTTTCTTTTCAAGTGAGACTTGATTCACACAAGATACCAAAAACAACAGGAAGATCTACAAAGCTGCAAATGCCTTTACACAGAGATCAAGGTTTCAGTGGCTGCAGCTCCAACTTAATTAGAACTAATTTTAAGAAAACATATGGGACTGGCAAAATCTCTTAAAATCTTTTCAGCTGTGGAATCAGAGTATCTTCTTACTCTCTTCTATCTTTATATAACCTCTTTCCTAACCTCTTCTGTCTTTATAGAAGGGTTAGGCAATTAGAGGTATTCCTAGACAGGCTAATAATTTTAGAATGCCAAGTTCTGCAGAAAATAAGCTTTAAATCCTATTAAATATACACTTTTGATATTGTTGTGCACAAAAATTTAGAATGGTTTGGAAGGTGCAGAGGTGTAAAGGAGCTTACAGCTTCATTTCTGTAATTCTGAAGTGGAATATTATCTGAATAAATATGTATTATAAAAAAAATAGATGCTCTTTATGATACTTCACAAAATAGGCTGTTATGCAAATTTCTAAGAGATTGTTTAAATAGAACATGGAAACATCTGCCTGTATATTTTTCACTGTGCTTTTAAAAGGAATGTTGAATCTACAAATAGCTTCCTGTGAAATGTCCTTGTGCTTTTTTACAGAAATAAGTGTTCTCAATTAAACCTATTCTTTCCCATCAGTTATTATACAGCACTGAGTCCCATCATTATCTGTTCCCTTCTCCATAGACTCTTGGAATAGTTAATTCTCCAAAACACATTTGATCACTGTATCATATTTATAATTTTGGGACAAGAGAGGGAAAGAGCAAATTCTTGAAGCTCTTTTCTAAGAACAAAAGTTACTGAATGTTTTTTGGCAACAAGCAAGCAATAGGCCTGCACCTTTTACTCTAAACAATGTTATTTACAGCACATCTTGAGTCATCAGCACAAAGGGACAACAACTGACAGGGATCTTTTTCAAACCTGCTGAACAACACAAGTTAGGCTTTCTTCAAAAAGTCTCAGCTTGGAGTCTCTTGACTGTGATAATTTGCAAAAGAATAACAAAAGAAGGACAGAGCACACACAGAACTGGCACAAAGACCAGGCAGAGTGTTAAATAGATGGAAGTTGGACACATCTGTCTACCACTGGCTAACCTGGCCTTGCTCGGGTTGCCTCTGTCAGCCTCCTGTATGTGCTGTGGAGCTGACAGAGACTTGCACAGACCATGCAAGGCTGCAAATGGGAGCAAAGGACTTGGTGACTAACCCCAAACAGCTGTCATTCCTAAAACAACTCCCTCCCGCTTCCTGTGTGCTCCAACCCCTGCTGCACGGATGGGTGGGGACGGCTGCGCTGCTGTCCGACAGCCAGAACTATAAATATGCTCTTGTTGTCTGGCCACACAGCCAAATCTCAGCCACTAAATATTTTGAAATTTAAACCAAAACCTCTAGAAAGATGTATGGGATCAATGCAATGTGTGCAATTCAGGGGTGGGGTTTTCTTTTGCATTTTCGTTTGAATTTTCATTTCCCAGGCAGTTACAGCTATTGCTAAATCAGCACAAGAGAGGTTCAACATAATTATTTGCCATCTCTCAGGCTGTCTAATCCCCTGAGTGAGGGGGCAAGCCTGTTGTGCAGCTCTAGGAAGATAGGGAAGCGAGAGCCTTCTGGCAGCAGATCAAAGAGTTACCCTGCTAGCTTGAAATGCGTAAAAGTCAGAGGCATCCAGGGCTTTCATTAAGGCAGTGACGGTTTTTCCTGTTCCGCCTCTTAGCTGGCCATTGAGTTGACTCTGCTGATTGTCTGAGGGAGGCACAAGTCAGGAGACAAGGAAGGTATATACACAAGGAAACCTGTCTTTCCATCCATAAGTGAAAAAACATCCAGCCAGCGATGGTTTCGCACACCAGCCATTAACTAACATGAAGTTTGTACAACTCTGCATTTATTTGGCTACTGCTGCAAAAGCAAGCCACAGCATTTTGTGCTTCTGTTTTTTGAAGCATGCAGTGGGCGCAGATGCCCAGGGGCTGACACAGGTGGCCTCTGTGAGGAGAGGCTGGGATTACCCTCTGCCAGACTAGGATGGTTCCAGACAAACCAGCACAGGGCACAGCTGAGCCCACAGCTCAGCTTTTCCCACAGGGAAAGCCTGGGTAAGGAACAGCAGAACACAGCTCAGAGCCAAGGGTGAGGGGAAAAAATATGATGAACAGCAGAGGCTACACACACCAAAGAAAGCAAAGAAGGAGATGTTCCATATGGTGGCCTAGCAGAGGATTCACTCCAGGCTGTAGAAAGGCCACATGTGTAGCGGGGGAATCTGTAAAAAAGAAGTTTCAGGGAAATCTCTGTGCTGACTGTACCCTCTGTACAACTTCCTGCAGGCTGTTCAGGGCTGAATGCAGAGAATTTGGGAGCCAAGGACCAATGCTGAACTTGGGAAGAAGAGGCAGCATGGAGAGAAGCTGGTTTTGCTTTTGTCTTTTTTTCTCAACCTCTTATCTTTTTATTATCATTATACATTCAATTTATTTTTCAAGCCAAGGCTATTTTGCCTGTTGCAGTACCTGGTAAGACACCTTGTTGTGTGCTCCTGTGCTCTTCCTGTCCTCCTCGTGATGGGGAGAAATGGTTGGCATTTGACTGCTGGCCAGGGCTGATCCAGTGTCACACAGACAGTATGGTATGGTCACGTTGCTCTGCACAGTGAAGAAAAGGCTTCACAGAGCTTGCGCAGGCTTTTCAAATTTGATTTGGGTAAAGAGCAGAATTAGGGAACACTTTAGGAATGTTTTTGAAAAATGTATGGAAAAATCTAGACAAAAAGCACGTTGCAATATTGAAATTCCCTATAGATTGGGAAAATGTTAGCCATCTTCATTGCTAACACATGCTGAGCAGTGCAGTTTTAGGCTCAGAACCTCTCTTGTTTATGCATACACATGCATGCTACATGCAAGAGCACACTGGATTCAAAGCAGAACGCCCTCCACAATAGAAGCACTTTTCAACACACTTAGTGTGTGTATGAAAGACTTCTCAAGGTAGAGCGAGAACTACGGTTTTATAACAAAGAATCTCATTGCAGAAATGGTACTATAAAAAGAAATTAATGAATTCAGGTCCATAAACTCTGTACCAGAAAAAAAGGGAGATCAGAACTGTGCAAACTGGGCATGACACAATCCATGGTAATTTATGATAATTTATAAGACCATATGTCAAGTCATACTTAGAAATGAAGGTACCACAGTCTCTAGAATGAAAAAGCCACTTCACAGCACTTTGATTGCTTGATAGTGATAGATGGAAGCTAGGAAATATGGCCACCACATTTGATATATCATGCTGCAAATTCATTCATGCACATACTGCACTTTGGAAAACATCCACAATATTTTTGTCTCATGATAAAATAATCTAGGAGCCCTTTGCCTTGCTGTATATCAAGACAAACTGTGACAAGTAAAGCTAACATCAAACGAACAAACAGCTTATTTCTATATATTTAGCAAATCTCCATGAATGGAATCCACCAAGATATTGAAAATTCATATAGGTTTCCTTTGAGCCATGTGCAACTGCCACATGTCTTTTTTTTCCTTTAAATGCACAGCTGTCTAATTGAGCATTAACAATCTAATAAGGTACACAACAGGACCCAAAATGCAACTTTTCTTTCAGGCCCAGCAGTGCACAGATTCTGTATCACTCCCAGCTTTTCAATTAGATCATAATTATAACATGCCTCATTTAGAGCTACAGGAACCCTGACCTTGTCAACAGTATTGGACCATAACGTGTCTGTCTTAATTAGATCTGATTAGTTCTGGGCCCAGATTTCATTGTGAATCTCAGCTCTGTTAAAAACTGCTCATCTGTTTGGCAGCTGCGGGTGCTGCTGAGCCTTTTCCATCACCCTGCATGGGTGTGCTTGGCTCTTCCCCACTCTCCTGGGACAGCAGAACACTTTTGCTGGGCCCTCAGAATAGGGAAAATTATGGAAAGTAAGGAAAAAAACATGAAAGAGAAGTCTTTGCTCTATGGACGATTTCATACCTTATCCCATAGGGTTATTGCCGCTTAAAAAGGCTTAAAATATGTAGCAGCAAGTCATATACTGGGGAAAAAAGGAAGAATTTTTGTAAAAAGTTATCACAGAAATGCTGAGACTGAAGACAAATGGCAATAAAAGATCACATACATCATCTATGAATGATAGAAAAGTGCACAAATAAGTGGTGTTGCATTTGGTGTTTTGTTATAATTTTGGGAGCTGTTGGCTTGTAGTTTTGTTTTTCATCCTTTTTTTTTAACATCAAAAGCAATAAAAATTACAGCATTACAATTCTGGGGTTATTTCTCTACTGCAGTGTTTTGAGCATATTTTAAATCTTACAATTTATAAAACCCTTTGCTTTCTGTAATGATTTAAACTAACCTTGAGTTATTACAACACAGAATTGATACAAAGAAGAAAAATCACATCCTTTTTAATAACCTTCTAAATTGTAATGGTTGATTTTTCTTCTGTATCAAATTTTTGGGGTGATGTTGAAAGACCAGGATGATTTTTCCTCTTATTGAGACAGTTATATTGACAGTTATAACAAGCATTTCATCAGAATTAGTTAGGACTTTATACCAAAAGCCCTATTTCCATAATAAACTTTCATAACCATGTGCACTAATGAAAAACTACCAAATTTCAGAAACTCAGTTTACAAAAAAATCCTGCTATGATCTTGTGCTGTTAAAATTTACTCCATATCCAACCACTTTGAATGCAAATCCCCCCTTCTCAACTCCCACAGTGATTCTCATGTACTGGCTGTAATTGCAGTGGAAAGCTGAAAAGTCCTCAGCGTTATAAATACAGACTTCAAAAGCTGTCACTGTGTACAATGAGCCTACAAATGCATTGGCCAGGAAAGGCATTTCCAAGACCTTCTACTATTGTCAAAAATACAGACGTTTATTTAAATAAAGAGACAGCTCAGGCCCCTCACAGAAGGCTAGTCTGTGCTCCAGACAAGCAGCATCATTTTCAGACAAGAGCTGTGGTTTCCAGCCTCACTCTCTGCACATCTCGTGTTCTCAGGAAATGAAGATACATCCTATGTACTATGGGATTGTGTTACCTGAATTCTGTATCTCAGCAAGAGTAATTTGCACGCATCCAAATGTAGTTAATTTAGCATGAATTCCCGAGGTTTGTAAAAGTGAGGAGTATCTGAAGAACTTCACTTGTAAAAGCATGGTACCAGAAAACTTACTGTTCTAATTAAGTTTAAGAATGAATAAAAGTTGCAGTAAGACATTTTGCAGAAGTCAGAGCTAATCAATACCTAAGTCAGCATAAGAGATTAGATCAGAGTAAAACCCATTTGTTTTTAAAAACCCACAAATAATAGTGCATGCTTCATTATCAAGGTCACAGGTGCCTGAATTTAAAAGCCTGAATTTTCTTAATTCTGTTTTCTTCATAAAACTACTCTTTCTGTTGGTGTTTTTTTTTTTGTCCTCTATACATCACAATAGGTGCTGCAGGAAGTACAAAAAGCCTCAAATACAAAGTTTCCATCACTAAAGCTCCCAGAAGTTCATCTTGTTTTGAATATGAAAATATTGAGCAGGAGGCAATGAAGAGAAATATTTAACTACTACCATAGTATCTGTATATATAAAAAAAATAAAATAAAGCATGTAAACTACAGGGTTTGTAGACCTGTTAAACAGTAATTACAGTTTTACTACTGACCTAAGTGACTTGCAAGTGCTAATCTTATTTGCATTAAAAGGGTCACCATTAAAATCTCCACAAATTATTTTACAAGCAATTACACAAACATAATATTTATTAAACACACAGAATACCATGGTAATCTTTGCATGTTTACCCCAGTGAATAAATATGAATCATTGTACATCTGTGCAGATTTCTGCCTGCTCTCTATTAAGAGTGTCATAATGTTTGCAGAAACAGAATATTTACCAGATTCCATGCATGGAACTTGCTATAAATTAACACAAATCTATTTTGAATAACGAGATCACCAATTTTGCAAACATTGCTGTAAACATTAAAAGTTAAATAACTCACTATTTCAAGATACTGTGACATCACTACAAGAAATATCATGAAAATAGAAAGACTTCTCCCAAGTTTTATGCAATACTTTTTGCCATTAATCATAGAAAAAAGCATTTGCATGGAAAGATCCATGTGTTTTGTTTAATAAACTGTAAATAAAAATGATCATTATAAATCACTGGGAATTATTTTCTTGAATTTATATTAAATAACAAAATACAGTACAAGTTATACTCAAGCAATAAAACCCAGAATTTATGCTGTATTGTTAGTTTATTTATCTACATTCCTTTTGGTTCTGTTGAAACTTCAGTAGTATTGTTTTCCATGCATTCTTAATTTCAGCTGACAAGCTCACACACTTAATGCTCTAACAGTAGTTCACTTTCACAAAATGGTGAGTGTTGGAAGGGACCTCTCAAGATAATCTAGTCCAATCCCCCTGTAGGTTCACCTTCAGCAGGTTTTCAGAGAGTTTCAGAGAGACAGGTTTTGGAAAACCCAGAGAGATGGGTTTTGAATCTCTCCAGAGCAGACTCTACATCATCTCTGGGCAGCCTGTCTTAGTGCTCTGTCAACCACAAACCAAAAAAAAAAAAAAAAAAAAAAAAAAAANAAACCAAAAAACAAAAAAAAAAAAAAAAAAAAAAACAAAAAAAACCAAACCAACCAACCAAACAAAAAAATTAAAATTAAAAAAACACCACCATCAAACAAAATTCTTTATATTCATAGGGCACTCCCCATGTTTCAATTTGTGCATTTGCCCCTTGTCTTGTCCCTTTCTCTTGACATCCACCTCTCAAAAACTGGCACACATTAGTGAGATCCAGGTTTAACAGCTACCTCAGTCTCTCCTTGTAAAAGATGCTCCCATTCACTAACCACTTCCCACTGGACTACCTCCAGTAATTCCTCATATTTCTTGTATTAAGGAGCCCAGAACAGGACACAGCACTCCAGGGGCCTCACCAGGGTTGAGTAGAGGGGCAGAATCACCTCTCTGACCTGCTGGCACTACTCTAACTCACCTCATGATATCATTGGACTCGACCACAAGGAGACCCTGCTGTCTCATGGACAGCTTGGTGTCCACCAGGACCACCAGGTCCTTCTCCACCAGACTGTTTTCTAGCAGGTCATCCCTCAACCTGTACTGGTGCCTGGGGTTATTCTTCCCTAGGTTCAGGACCCTGCATTTGCTGAATTCCATGAAGTCCCTTCTCTGCCTATGGTCCAGCCTATCCA
This sequence comes from Chloropsis cyanopogon, assembly GCA_013400585.1. Classification (NCBI taxonomy): domain Eukaryota; kingdom Metazoa; phylum Chordata; class Aves; order Passeriformes; family Irenidae; genus Chloropsis; species Chloropsis cyanopogon. The sequence goes on from WEZZ01020557.1 coordinate 11,616, forward strand.
GGCCTTCCTCAATGGCAGCATGGCCTTCTGGTGGGGATCAGCCTCTCTTCCCAGTTTTGTAGCATCAGGAAACCTGGTGCAGGCGCTCTCTGTCCCTTCATCCGGGTCACTGAGGAATAAGTTGAAGATGACTGGACCCAGGAATGCCTTCCAGGGAACACTGCTAACCCCAACAGGAGCCTGTGCTGCTGATCACAAGTCTCTGAGCTAATAAAAAACAAGTCTCCCAGAGGTAAGAGCACAGGGTTTTTCAATAAAAGCTTTCAGAACTGTCTTTGAAGACAGCACACTGGACATATGCATGCTAAATCCAAAGTAAAGAAAGTGAATTTGGAAGTGTGAATGTCTTATGTCTAGACAAGCAGGTGAGAGTCATTGAGAATATGATCACTGGGATGAACATCCAGCTGTTCCATCACCTATTACTACAATAGCTTGTCTACAGGTTTGGCATTGACCAGGGCAGGAGATGGATGTCAGAAGCTAGAACAGCAGCAAACCAGAACTGCAGACTCTACCATCCCTTTTGACAGTGTAATTAATGCCCCATTTGGATAAAAGTTTCACTTGATGGAGAAAATTAATTATTATTAAAAGTCGTTCTTTTTGTCCCCAGTGATACAAATATTTGGCATAACAGTAGGCAGGCATGCGGGGGAAGAGATGCAGAGACCAAATATACAGAATTTTTTTTCTTATTCCCTTTAAGGTAAGTCAAAACCACAGTGTTTAAGTCAATAAGCTATTAAAATTGCCTATGAACTACTGAAGCAAGAAAACATCTTGATGATAAAATAAATTAAAACAGTACTGTCAATTTTTCTCCACAGTTAGCTTAAAATATTCCAAGAATTACCATTAGGAAATACCAAGCCTCTTTTCCTTATTACTGTTGTCATCATCTCTTCCATTCCCCCAGCATTCCCTCTCCCTTTCTTTCCCTACCCACATAAAAACAGAAATGCAAAATAACAAACTAAAGAAGTGATCTCCAGCCAAAAGCACAAAACCATACTGGCTACATTCTAAACACACTTGCAAATGAAAAACAATACCTACAATGTAGGAGAGGGCTGGTGCATTGGAGTTTTCATTTGTTTCCTTTCTGGGTCTTCTGTTATTTGCTTTGTGTTTTTGTTTAGTTGTTGTTGGTTTGGGTTTCGCTTTTTTTTTTTTTTTTTTTTTTACACAAAGATGGTCATGGAAATGTGTTTTAGTCCATAACATGGTGCATAAAATAAATTCAGATGTGTTTTAAATGGTAATGAGTTAGTTGTTAGATTTATGTATTACTACTCTCAATGTTATGCCCCCAAAATGGATGCCAAGCTTCAGCTATGTAAATATAGAGCAAAAAAATAAAACTGATCGATCATAAGGGGAATTAAATTTTCCCTAAAATATAAGGACTTCTGGAACTGATGAGGAAGAGAGAGTTCTGACAGTCAGATAGATTAATAGTGTGATAATAAATTAAACATAAACCTCCAACCCCAGCTGTCTGTGATCTAATGGTCACTCAGGGACATTGCAGAGCTTTAACATCTGGTGCAAAGAGGGCAAAATTGCCACTGCACTGGCCTTTCACCTTCTAAAGACACTGGGATTGCATATGGCACAGTTGCGTGTGTGCCAGATGCTCACTCAAAATGTGCAACAAACTCTTCCTAGCAAGCCTAAAGTTTAAGTGACTTTAGTCCAAAGGAAATCACAATGATTTTTAAAGAAAACAAAACCAGAATACTATTTTTCCCATATAATATTTCAGCCTTTGGAGATCTACACTTAGATAAGAGAGGCACTTGTTTTCCTCCAGGTCAAATGAGAGGGCTGGCCCTTAAATCCTGGGAAAAAGCTTTGAAAAGCATTGTATAACAACAGTCAGGTCTCTTCAGCACATATTCAGTATATCCCTTTCAAATGAAAATGGCTATGCTTGAAAGAACAAAGTTGCAATTTAAAGAACTAATGCCACAGCATAGAAAAATAATGACGTCCAAACCAATAAAAATGTAAATCCAAATATAATGGAAGATTAAATATGTAGGGAAATTAACATTAAAGCAACAATTTTATCTTGCATACAATATATTATGTTTTACTCTTTCTTAACATTTGGGAAAAGAAATGCGTGTAAAAGGTTTACTGACAATACAACGTAATGTGTCTTTGTAATCAGTAGTTCTGCAACGTTTAATCCTTATTTAATGGCTTATTTCTGTTCACCACCCAAATTATAACTTGTATCAACATGACACTACTATATCAGACTGAAAGTACCTGTTTTGAATAAGTCTGACCTTCATCAATAAGCATGGGAATATTACAATCTTTTTGTGGTTTTCTTTTTCCTTCTTAATACTGTGCAGTTTTTGAAATACCTTATTATTCAAACTCTTCTTTATTATTTAGCCAACAATTAACTACCTTTCTAACTATTTATACTAATAACTAACTGATTCAACTCAGGAAGTAGAAATTAGCTGGACAAAATAGTAAATTCTTAACAATGCCTTCAAAAGCTGATCAAACAGATCCCACCCCTACAAGTCCATGACCATTTTGTACTACGTGGCAATCGGACTTTGTTTCAAACATGCTTCTGGATGGGCATGGCTTCTGTGAGAACTTCATGCACAATTGACTTCATGGAAAAGGGAGTTTAAGTCTATGTAAATCTTTCCAGAAATCGCATAAAAGCTCAATTTGTTTTCTCATTATGAGTTTTCTTCTTGTCATTTATTGTTGTATTTTTACAGCACTTTACATAATGAAAATATATTGGGCCCAGGTAGCCATCTGTAAAACCACATTATAAAACGAAATCCAAACATTTTCTGTTGGTGAAGAACTGCAGACAATCATGGGACTGTGTGCTTCCATGCCACAGCAAGTGTTACGACAGGCATTTTGTTAATCATGTCAAATATCAAGCTCCTAAACTTGCAAGATTGTGAAATCACCGGAACTTAGTTGACTCCTCCAAAAAGGAGAGATGGATAACCCCATTTGTCACTCTTCCTCCTTTTAGAGAGGGATGATGAGGGGAAGGGAAACATGTTTTGTGGGGGAGAAAACAGGGCTTACAAAAACTGTAATTGTTGAATTAACCTGTTGGGGTTTTTTTTCTTCCTTCCTTGCTGTGCAAATACAAAAAATTCAGAAGCCTTAAACCCCCCCCTCCCCCGCCAAAAAGACATACTTCAAAATCATCTTCCCCCAAAAGGCCTAATATAGCACAGTACACATGAAAAGTGGGCCTATTTGCTTCAGTAACTGTGACCCAAACCCAATTTTGTTATAGATGTATTTAATCTCTAATGTCAAACATTATTGAGTATAGTTCAATACAATATTGTTCTCCACCACTACCAGAAATTATTGCAGGCATACAGCTACCCCATACTGCTCAGTTTTTTACATGTTTATCATTGTGGGCCACCATTTCCTCAAAATCAAAGATGGAGGCTTTAGTATTGACAAGACAGAGGTGATCATTGATCAAATAATGATTTTACAATTATCATGTATCTCAGATCATGCAGCACTGCCTAAGGTATGTTTTGCATTTAATATTTTAAAATTCGTATGTTCAAAAGCAAGTGTCATGTAAATGAAGATAAAAATTTGGTAATGTGTTTTTTGAACTGGAAGACACTTCAGCTGACTCCTAAATTTACTCCCCATTATTTGAAGTCACTCAAGTAGAAGAATCCCACCAAACTAGTTTGGTTTTCTCAGCAAGAACATATCCTGACCTGAACCACAAAAGAAAAGAATTTTGTATTGAAAATAAGAAGGGAAGGAGCTATCGTGGCAATTAAAACCAAACAAGTTTTTACCATCTCTTGTTGGGTTTTATGATTTCTTGTGGAATCATATTACTAAGGGAATGCTTTGCATATGAGCTAAACGCGTGAGACAACATCTGGATGTTACATTCCATGTAATAGCATTTGCAGAAATGTGCTGCTGGGTTGATTCTCCCTCATGGTGAGGCTCTCTCCATTTTATTTTACTATTGGGCTCCTGGATAAAAATGCCTGGGCAAACAGCATCCACATATGAGTTGAAGGATATACAAGAAGGTAGCAACTTTTCTCCTTTTATAGGTTTGTGCTACATTAGGAAAAAAATAGCTCTACACCACATTTAGGGTACTGTAGGGCACCTCAAGAGAGGTGACAAATCTTAATGAAGTTCTAATATCAAGCACTTTTGCTTAGCCCTTCAACTTCCACGTGACTCACTAACTGCAGAACATCAAAAAAATTGAGTTCTTCTAGACTACATAACCTACACAATATAATCCTTCAAAACAGGGAATCAAGACAGCAAAATGAGAAGATGTCCAATTAGTTACAGTTTCTCACTCAGACTGCTGCAAATACTTGGTCAATTTTCATGCCATTATGGCTGTTCTATCAGAAAACAAAGAAAACTTTACGATTTCCTAAAAATTAGCTACCCCTTAAGCTTTCATGTGTTTCCAAAAATTATTCTCATATCAATATTTACAGTCTCTTTTTAGAGATTTTTTCAATACAAATACTAGAAGCAATATAATGCTTTAGTGGGTTACCAATACTCATCTGTTTGGCATTTTTTAATTATTATTGAGTTTACTTTAACCTTTATATATAGACATTTTCATGATGAAAAGGCAGATATTTCAGAAAAGTAAATCAGGGGGTGGGGAGTACAAATGTTACAATAGAAAAAACAGAAATAATGTAATTTGGGCTTGACAGCAGCTTCCTCTCTTACAGACCTCAAGGCACTTGATTTTGATGCTCCTGCTGGAACATAACCAAGTGACTCACCAGCACCTTTCCAGCCACAGTCTGAAAAGGACTGGGGGATCAGGGATCACAAGGAAACCAAACACGAATCTACTGCACATTATAAAATCATTTCTGTGAGTCATCTGAATACAGAAGGATAACGTGGAAATGTGAAGAGGTTAAGGATACAATATGTGAGCTAGGCTATCCATATGCCCTCCTATTCAGCTGCAATATGATTTTCAAAGCCATCACTCCAACCTTTCCTTTTTATTGCTGCTTATATTGCCATTGGGCATCCACATCTTTACTACAGTCAACATGCCATACTTGAACAGAGAAAAACAGCATTTTTCAAAGCTTAGGGGGAAAAAAAAGAAGAAATAAAAGTTGCTGTGCTAGCTGAGATGCATGTAAGAACCTGGAAGAGAATTTTAGGGACATGTGTGAAGAGCAGTTACTACACTTAGGTACAAGCAGGTGATCACAACGAAGAGCTACCACGGCTTCACCAGCTATTGTTTGTTGGCTGAGCAATCATACCTGAGCACACACAAACTCCCAGCCTGCTCCAAGAACACTGGCTGGTGTTCTCACCACGGGACGTGCTCCAGCAGGCCTGCACCCAGCCTGACACAGGGCTCACTGCTGACCTCTCAGCCAGGAATGATCCGTCGTGGACGTGAAAACATCGTGTCAGAGCTTGTGCGTTCTGGCAGGCACACTTAAGTATATCCCCTTGATCTTTGAGGTACCTAACTGATTTCTGCTAGAAAATGCAAAACGAAAATCACATCAGGGGCCTCTCAACCCTGCCATTTGCCAACGATGGGGTCAATTTGCCCTGAACACAGAGTAACAATACATTTCTCTCTGAATTGGTCCCCTCAAGATAAAGCAAAAGAGAACTTAACACTCAGCTGTATGAATACTAAAAGCACAAGGAAGAAGAGAGCTGTTGAAAACAAGATGTTTTACTTTGGGTGCTCCTGACTTCTTAATAATTATAAGAAAGTAAGATATTTCAAAATTTAAATTATTTCATGTGGGAAAGCTGGTGTTATTGCTTTTATTTCAGTAAACAAAAAAAGTGATGCTCTATCATTTTGTTCTTATTTGCCCTCAGATTAATTGTTAAGAGTTCAGTTGCAAATACTGTACATGAATTTGGGAACTTCTGACACAGATTAAGTCATTTTTTTGAGGAAATGAAAGAACATTGATAAAGTTCACTTATACATTCCACTTGCATACAAAAATGTCATCAATAATACATGCCCAGAGACTTTTGGGTTTCTCTTTTATGCAGTATGAATAACCACTTCTTCTATATTTATTGTAATTAGGATGTTTTCAAACAGAAACTTTTCATATCTCCATTGTCAATGACAAAAGTAAATTTTTTTTTCTGGAGAGGATGGTGGGGAATATCAATATTGGACAAAGTAATCATTTCACCCAAGTGAAACAAAATTTAAGGTTTGCATTATTAAAAATGGCTACCAAAGCTTTGTCAGGTAGGAACAACATCAGTCTAGGCTGTATAAAAAACCCCAGAGGGAGACAGAGGGGCCTGGGATCCCAGCAGGGGAAGGCAGCTGATCTTGTCTGCCTGGCACCTGGAGAGAAGCGCTGGAGTGCAGGTGTTCCAGAGGCTGGCAGCAAGTCTGGATGCCCACCAGGTCCAAGTATCCAGACAAGTCAACTAAAACAAGTTTGGTGAGCCAGTGAGCATGACAAACAGCAAAGCTAAGATGACTTGATCTTGTATTACAGCAAATCTAATTTTTCTCTTCCTTTCCATTTGACCTTTTTCTATTTCTTCTCAGAGGCCTGCAGCTTTTGCTGGTGCAGATTGCTTCCAGGGCCCAGCCCATCCTTGCTTCCCCCACAAAAGAAAAAAAAAAATACAGCATCATGAAAATTTAGACTTAGTCTTCAAATAAAAAGTAAGTGGCATTAACAGCAACCACCTGGCCTTCTCAAAGGTGAAGCTACTTGGAGGTCTGTGCCTTCCAGCCCTGCAGCAGCTCTTGGGCAGCACAGATCTGTTCTGGGCAGTACTTTGGTACAGGCTGAGCCCCATTTGAGCAACAGCTCCCAGAAATGTACCTGTCTTTTATTGCAGAACTGGCAGGGATGGGAGTCTTCCCCCTCCTTGACACACAAAGAAGGGAAATACCATCATACATCAGAATAAATACATGCATTTGAAATGTAAAGCAGTTCACCACGCTGGCTGTTGGGATTGTATCTCTCCAGCACTTGCTTCTTGGTGTAAACAGAGAACAAGTTAAGCTGGATCCTAGGCTTGGACTTCGTAGTTTTGCAAAGCTTACAACTGCCACACAGCTTCATTTGAGTTTCTAACTTCATATAGCTCGTTAGCACTAATATTTATTTAAAGTGCTTCATTAAAAGCAGATTTTCTTAAAGGTGCTTACAGTCAAGTTTATTTTCAATGCAAGATAATAACTTACTGTTGATTATTCAGATGTTAGCCACAAAATTTGTCTTAAGCCCCTCAATTGCTGGACAACTGTCTAAAGTTTGAGGTAAACAGAGAATCTGAAAGTTTCAACATGTTTGCCTAGGAGAAGAGCATGGAAAAGTTACTTCTAGCATATAGACTATACTATATTTAAAGCATCCATAAATAATGGCTTGAAGTACTTTAATTATCATTTATGATACTTAATATTATTGATTTACTGGTGCCTTCTTCAATCTCCTGCTTTGTAAGACAAGTACCATTTCTTCCAGTCTAAACCCTGCTCACTAGCACTGGGACCAATATTTGGCCATTAAGTTCTAAAATATTAGAAATATTTTATATGAGTGAGTTTCCCTTCAAGAAAGAAAGAACCCTCAATCAATAACAGACCTGGAAGGAGTTACATAGCAGGCCTGTGCGTTAACCAGAAACAGACATCAAAAGTCCTACAGCTGCTTGTATACATGGGATTACTTTATGGGCAGCAGTAATTTTTATTCACAGAGGTTACTTCCCAATAGACAAATGAATTAAGGGAAATTGCATTCTATTCATGACTCTTCTTTCACTACTGAATTCAAAAAATTCCATCTTTATCTGCTGGAGTACTTCCAAAATAATGATAATAAAAAAAAACAAAACAAAACCAAAAAAAACCCAAAACAAAACAAAATTTAAAAAAAAAAAAAGACACAAAAACAAACCCCAAACAGTATTAACACCCAAACCACAGAAATTTTCCTTTTCCTGATGTCCTGACCCCATATAGAGGCTGATTTAATGTGAACTAAATACGCAAGTAATAACTATAATAAGTCTTCAACTATCAAGTAATGTTAAAAAAAAAAATAAAATCAGGAATTAAATAATTTCATTTGATTGTTTTCAGGAGAACTTAACATTTGTATCATGGGAAAACCAAACCACAAATGTGCACACTGGGAAGTATTTCCAAAGTCAGTGATAGTATAACCTAAACAACAGCGCACAATTATTTAGGGCTGTCTTTAAGCCCCAAGAGTGAAGTTATTTAAAAATAATTTTTCCTCAGTGCACCTTCTGGATCTTTTGCTCACTAAAAAAGAAAAGAAAAATTGCTCTTATAACCTCTTTGTTACTACAACATTGCTCACGTTCTTCACAAACAAATAATTTTGGATACACCTTCTGTAGTATTTCTAATGCTGTTAAAGTCTTGGACATTGGGGAGGCTTATTTGTTAAAATCAGAGTAAATTTTGTGAGTTTTTAAAATTTATATTTTGTTAAAAAAAAAAAAATCCAGGAAGATTTATAATGAAGATGTCTTTCAGCCAAAAATATAGTTTCATCTTCAAAATCTATATATGATAAGAATCAAGTAGTACAAAAAAATTCTAAAAAGACAAGTTTTCATATCTCCTTTAGCACACATCCACAGTCATGTACATATTGACTAGGTTTTAGCACAGCCTTTATCATGGAGTAGCACTTTATACAGATGTAAAAAATTATTTGATACATATTTTATCATGTTCCAATTTCCCATTCAGAAAAAAAAAACCCAATATAAAGGTTCCTAAACAATATAATTTTCTCAGGTTTAAAATGTCCTTCATCACAGACAGAAGATGATGACCAGCAGCAATAAGGATGGAGAATTTCTACGTTTGGCCAGCAGCAAGAATATTCAGTCTCTAGGTGTTTCATTACTGGTGTCCATACAATCTGAGGAGAGCATGAAAGGTAGAACAGAAGGAAACACAAGAAAGGCAGGACAAAGGTGCTCACTATGATCACTAAGTTTTAGTACTTTTCTACACATCAAAAATTGTGCGAGCAAATGTGTACCAGGACCCACAGAAAGGGAAAAAAAAAAAAAAAATCAGGCATAGGTCAGTGGGATATGAGCACTCTCAGCTCTGTACAGCTCTAGGCTGTACAAGACACCTCAGCTTGGCAGCTCCTCTGCTCCTGGGGAAGTTCAAAGGCCATGATCACCTCTGAAGCCAGAGATAATTGCTTGAATACATAGATGGGGAGTTGAATCTTACAGATATTTCCTCCTGGAGAACTACTACAGCCAACTAAGATGTTAACCTGGTGCTCAAAATGGCCAGACACCCAAAATGATGTGCTATTTGGTTTCTCAAAGAGAACACATTTTTTGGAATGTTCCAAGAGTCTCTTCCAAACTTTGGCCTCAGTCATAGTCCCAAAGTCCATTTTCCACTCATACACCTTTTCTAACATGAAGAACATTCCCCCACAGTTTAATAGGATTTCTCTTCTGACCAGCTGCATACACAGGCTGAACGAAAAAAAGATTTTTTGCACAATGCCTAATCTAAAACATACTTTCACATTAAGTCATGAGCTGGGCTCTGTGCTACCTGTACTTTCTTAAGCCAAATTATAAACCACTTTCTGCAGCAATATTCCATGTCACTTGGCATCAGCCTGCAGCTAAGAAATTTTCCTGATCTTTCCCTGCAAAGCAAGACATTTTAATGAACTGATATCTCATCTTCTCTAAAGGGGGATATCAGAAGCTGTCTTAAGCTCTGTCTTTTTGGCTATAAGCCTGCTTTTTAAGCTTGAAAACTTGGTTGCATTAAGTCAAGTCCAACATTGTTTTAATCTCTTAAAGGGACTAGGCAGGAAGTTTCCATGAAAATAAGTAAATAAATGAACAATTTGCAACAAAAGTTACACAATTAATACAAAAATTTCCCTTTGTGCACAACTTCACAGGGGAAGCCCTTACTTACACATTGCTTGCAAATAATTTCAGATTGAAAAATTTCCCCTGTGAGGGCTAATTGATTATTTGAGCAACTAACTGTATACATGACAGGAATAGGCTGCTATATTTAAAATTAGTAGGCTTAGCCAAGATACTTCAAATACCATGAATGTGCTTCTAATAGAAAGCAAAAAAAAATTTTAGACTCTTCCCTCATCTAGACTCAGTTGCAGTAAGCAGTCATCAATAAAACACATTACAGAACCTATTGTGTTCTACAGTTGTTAAGAGTCTCTTTATTTTCCATAGAGAAAATGAACTGTCATAATGGGCACAAACAAGATCTCCTATAAAGCAGAAACCCAGGCATTAGGCATGGAGTTGTTCAGTAAATATCATTAAATCCAGAGGCTTATATCAAACACCTCTCAACTATAAGTGCAGGAAACAATCCACTAAAGTAAAAAAAAACAAAAACAAAAAAAAAAAAAAACCCTGAAGAACTCTGGCATGGTACAGTAAAAACTGTTTCACTCATTGAAAATGATGAGGAAAAAAACCTAATTCACTTGAGATTCAGCCTGAAAAAAACGCAGTTTTTTCTCCTTTGGTGGACATGAATCAGAGCTCTTTGCAAAAGCTTATGAAGATGGTGCTCCTGGGTTCCCTCTGTAATCAGGAGAGAAACAGCCCTAATAGTGTCCTGGAGAGCTTCTCTCCAGCTGCTTTGAAAGAGATGAATCCTGCCCTTGGTGGCCATCAAGCACAAGCACTTCCTCAAGTGGAATGACCTCCTGGACCTGGAGCAGCCTGGCCCCCTGTTGTGAGCTGCAGGACCTGCACCACGTGGGGCACAAAGGACATGCCAAACTCCTAACTCTACTCCAAAAACAAAAGCAAGGCTGAAGTCAGTGATTAAAGCCAAGGGTGATGTATGAGGAGGAGTCAGCACCTCAGGTCTCCGGTCATGGTTACCAGGGTAATACAAAATTGCAGCAGTGTCCAATAGATACTGCAGTAGCCCTGCAAATGATTTTCCTGCTAGGAACAAGAATTCAGGCACATTAAATCTGTTCTGTCATATATATATACAAAACTTCCTTATTATACAATAGATGAATGGAAAGGCAGGAATGTAACGTGCAATCCCACATGACACGATGTATCCTGCTATGCAAAAATCTCCATTACAAACACCACATGGAAGACCATCAGAATTGTTTCTTAAAATCCTTTTTTTTTTTTTTATTTTGTACATCAGCCATCACCATGGACTGGTGGGGATTTCCAAGACAGGTTCTCAAATCCCAGTCACTCTCTGTTGGAGTTATTTCTGTGAGGATGGCAGTACAAGACTGCATTTTGCCCTTTTTTCTGCTATGTGTATATATACTACCTCCATCTGGTACAGAAATTAGACTATAAACGTTATTAACTGAAGTGCAGCAAAGTGACTGTGAACAAGACTCCAGTGGTTTAAGTATCCAAGTCTGCCACTGCTGAATGTGATCTGACCCTATGATAAAAGAGGCCTTGGTTCCTTCTGGGGTATGGAGTTCAGCAGTTTTTCATATCACAGTTTCTTCTCTTTCCCAGAGCACTGATTTTAAACACAGGAAACATTACAATCTGATATTGTGCTTATCACTCAGTAACATCCCTTTGATAAGCACATTGTCCTTGAAAAGAATATCACCAAGTAAAAAGCTGAATATTATAGAATTTGTAACATTGTCTGGCTATAACACAACATTTTAAATCATAGAAATAGAGTTTCAAAAACAGGAAGGAATTTTAGTTAGGCAAAGATAACTGCTTCATTTTCCTTAAAATATAAAAAATTCAAGTAGAATTGAATTGAGAGCTGTAAGAGAACTCTCAATGAAAATCAGACAGAGACCAACAAACAAAAAATTTGCTGTACATATTCTACTTTGTTGTACAGATGCCCATGAAAAAAACCTTTTTAGGCAATTGTTACATAAAAGTAGTGCTTCTTCAAGATTGGTACAACTGGTTTTGCTGGAGTGCACTCTCACACTTTGGAAAATACATATCAAGACAATTTATCAGTATGTTCTCCTGTATTCCACTGTTCTAACAGTTTTCAGCCTTTTGACTAAAAGAAGCAGCCAGAATTAAAAAAAACCCAAACACTACTGCATATAAATCTATAGGAAAAAAAAAAAAA